>QJPP01000833.1:0-472085 GCA_003996215.1 Jaltomata sinuosa
AGAGCCTATTGCGACAAGCTGGTCGGCGGAGGAAGGAACGAGAAATTGAGGATGAAACTGTTCATTCGAAGTCTGTCGGGAGAAGCTCTGACTTGGTACACTCGCCAAGACCCCCGCAAATGGCGTGATTGGCAAGAAATGGCCGAAGATTTCATGAGTCGCTTCAGGTTTAATACCGAAATCACTCCGGACAGATTCTCACTTGCTAACATACAAAAGAAGCCATCTGAATCATTTCAAGAATATTCATGGAGATGGAGGACCGAGGCTGCTCGGATCCAGCCCCCACTTGACGAAAATGAACTCTCTAAGTACTTTATCCGAGCTCAGGAAGGCGTCTACTTCGACAAAATAATGTCAATGATGGGCCAAAAGTTCGCTGACTTGGTCAAGATGGGAGACTTCATTGAGGAAGGTATTAAGTCTGGGAAAATTCAGTCTATGGTCGCACTACAAGCCGCAAGCAAGGCCATACAGTCAGGTTCTATTGGTGGTATCAAGAAGAAGAAGGACCTTACTACCAGCACGGAGGATCATCCTACCGATACCCTAACAACTCCCAAATTATCGCACATGTTCCAGTATATAGTACCCAGCCACACTATAATCCACCTCGAGCTCCAGCACACCAAAATCCACCGAAGCCGTATGCCCCTGTCCAAGCTCTAGTTCACCAAAATAGGCCAGCATATGCACCAAGACCACATCCTAATTTCGAAGCCAGAAATACCCGCACCTACACTTCTATTGCCGAGCCTTTGGCTCAATTGTTTGAAAGGTTGAGGGTAGCAGGTTTGTTGCAGCCGATTGAGGGAAGAATCCCTGATCCGATACCACGAAGCTTTGATGGAAATAAGCGATGTGCATACCACTCGGGAATCCAAAGACATGACACGGAGGAGTGTTTTAGCTTGAAGAACCAGATCGAGTCTCTTATCAAAAAAGGAGTAATTAAATGCACCGATACTCCTCCAAATATGAACAACAATCCTCTACCAAATCATGAGAATCGAGGAGTCAACATGATTACCCTAGAGGAAGAATATGACCCGGAAGGGAATATCGTGCCTACCTGGGACACAGAAGAAGTTGCCGCCACATCTCCAGCACAACCTTTTATCACAGTTCAGCTGAGAGAGCCTTTGACTATTCAAACCTACTTGCCGAGAGTTGTGGTAACCACTATAGCCACTGGAAAACCTGACTATGACACTAAAGCAGTCCCATGGAACTATCGGACGGAAGCCAAAGGCAAGATGATAGACGCTGCTGTGGCTCACGAAATGACTAGGTCGGGAAGGTGTTATACCCCGGAGGATCTAAATCGAGGGGTTCCCGGGAAAGAACAAAATCCAAAGAAGAATGTTACTGATGCAGAAGCCACAGAATTTTGGAAGAAGATGCAGTCTAAAGATTACTCAATCGAGGAACAACTAATGAAGACACCAGCCCACATTTCCATTATGTCCTTGCTAATGAGTTCTGAAGCCCATAGGAACGCTTTGGTACAAGTTCTGAGCGGAGTTAGCGTACCAAAAGAAACTACAAGTGACACATTGGCTGCAACAATTGGGAAAATGGTGGAAGTGAACAAAATCTCTTTCCATGATGATGAATTACCAGCAGAAGGTGTTGGCCACAACAAAGCACTTCACATTGCGGTCAAGTGCTGTGATAAGATCGTGACTAGAGTTTTGATCGATGGTGGTTCTGGATGCAACATTTGTCCTTTCACCACATTGAGAGATTTAGGTGTGAATATGGGAGAGATAAGGGAAAGTCGTGTGAAGGTGAGAGCTTTTGATGGCGCGCAGAGAAGTGTCATTGGAGAAATTTATCTCACATTGCAAGTGGGTCCAGCTGAATTCCCCATCTTATTTCAAGTGATGGATGTTACGTCCAACTACAACTTGTTACTAGGAAGGCCATGGGTCCATATGGCAAGAGCAGTTCCCTCCACGCTTCATCAGTGTGTGAAGTTCGAGTGGGGTCGCACCAAAGTTACCATTCACGGGGAGCTCAGTCACCCCATCTATTCTGTGAATTCTGTTCCAATCATCGAAGAATTGGATGGAGCCGCTTTCCATGCTCTGGAGATCATGCAAGCCGTAAGAATTGATGAGAAGGTAGAGCCTGTAAAGATGGAGATGTCGAGAGCAGCGAAGATGGTTGCGTCAGAGATGTTGAAATATGGGTATAAACCAAAGACAGGGCTCGGACCTAAGGCTGACGGTATAATTGAACCAATCCAGCTAAAACATCAGAAAGGTACCGCCGGGTTAGGATATAAGCCTGCTTCAGGAGGAGTCCACAGTGCAAAGTTTGGGGCAGTAGTGTTCGTACCAGGACAAGTCCTAATCCCAGATGAAGCAGTTGATGAAGACGTCATTAAGGGAATAGGAAATCTATTCGTGGCCATGACCGACGATGGACTGGAGAAAGACATCAAGAAGCTGACCATCCGTGATGCCGAGCCTGGAGAAGTCTTGCAGAATTGGACCATCAGCCCGTCCCTGTTTCGACAAGAGTCCTGGTAGTGTGGAAACGTAGTTTTATTTCAAAATGTTTCTGCATGATCAATTGAGGCTTGAATCATGCCTAAGCCCTTTTTGCTACTTGCCTCTTCTGAAAAGCTGGACTGCTTTTTAATAAAAAGTCTTTATTTTTCTTAAAATTTATCTTTCGACTATTTAAAATAACTATTTATCTTTACTCACCTTTCATACTTTTCAGCGCTAATATTAGTAAAAATCATCGTACAACGGTTATGACATGTAACGAATCCATTGAGCAAAGTGCGAGTCATGAGCAGGACTATGAAGAATACGATGAAAGCATGATGCTTGAAAATCTACCTCAGAAGATCGAACAACTTGAAAAACAGAAAAGGCCCAACATGGAGGAAACCGAGGTTGTCAACTTGGGAAATGAAGAAATGGTGAAAGAAGTACGAGTCAGCATACACTTGGAAGACGAAAGAAAGCAAGAATTGATTGAATTGATCAAACAATATGTTGATGTGTTTGCTTGGTCCTACGATGACATGCCAGGATTAAGTATCGATATCGTCTCACACAAGCTGCCGACTGATCCTTCCTGCCCGCCTGTGAAGCAAAAGACTAGGAAGTTCAAGCCTGATTTAAGTTTAAGAATCAAGGAGGAGGTAACTAAGCAGATCCAGGCAAATGTTGTGAGGGTTACTAATTACCCCACATGGTTGGCTAATATCGTGCCAGTGCCAAAAAAGGAAGGGAAAATCAGGATATGTGTAGACTATCGGGATCTTAATAAAGATAGCCCCAAGGATAACTTTCCTCTCCCAAACATTCATATACTCATCGACAATTGTGCAAAGCATGAGTTGCAATCGTTTGTCGATTGCTTTGCGGGATATCACCAAGTCCTGATGAATGAAGATGATGCAGAGAAAACAACATTTATCACTCCATGGGGAGTATATTGCTATAGAGTGATGCCATTCGGACTCAAAAATGCTGGCGCAACCTATATGAGGGCCATGACTACCCTCTTTCATGATATGATTCACAAGGAGATCGAAGTGTACGTAGATGATGTCGTTATCAAGTCCAAGAAGAGTTCAGACCACCTACGGGATTTACAGAAGTTCTTTGAGAGGTTGCGGAGATACAATTTGAAATTGAATCCAGCAAAGTGCGCATTCGGAGTTCCCGCCGGAAAGCTACTGGGGTTCATTGTCAGCAGGAAAGGCATAGAATTAGATCCATCAAAGATCAAAGCGATTCAAGAGTTACCTCCCCCAAGGACCAAGAAAGATGTGATGCGTTTCTTGGGGAGACTCAATTACATCAGTCGTTTCATAGCTCAGTCTACAGTGATATGTGAACCCATATTCAAGTTACTAAAGAAGGATGCCGCCAGAGATTGGACGGAGGAATGCCAAAGAGCTTTTGACAGAATCAAGGAGTACTTGTCCAACCCGCCAGTATTGGTTCCACCAGAGCCCGGAAAACCATTGCTGCTGTATCTATCCGTCATGGATGGAGCATTTGGATGTGTGTTAGGACAACACGATGACACGAGAAAGAAAGAGCAAGCTATTTACTACTTGAGCAAGAAGTTTACACCATACGAGGCAAGATATACCTTGTTAGAGCGAACGTGTTGCGCCTTGACTTGGATTGTGCAAAAGTTGAGGCATTACCTGTCGGTATACACCATGTACTTGATCTCAAGAATGGATCCACTCAAGTACATCTTTCAGAAACCGATGCCTACGGGGAAATTAGCAAAGTGGCAAATTTTGCTGAGTGAGTTTGATATTGTGTACGTGACACAGAAGGCCGTCAAAGGACAAGCTTTGGCCGATCACCTCGCAGAAAATCCGGTGGATAAAGATTATGAACCGCTCATGACTTACTTCCCCGATGAAGAAGTGTTTTTTACAGGGGAGGACATCTCAGAGTCATATGATGGATGGAGATTGTTCTTCGATGGGGCATCGAATTTCAAAGGAGTCGGAATCGGAGCAGTCTTGGTTTCAAGAACGGGTCAGCACTACCCAATCTCAGCCAAGATTAGATTCCCTTGCACAAACAACATGGCAGAATATGAAGCATGCATTCTCGGACTTAGGATGGCTGTGGACATGAACATCAAAGAGCTTTTGGTAATAGGTGATTCTGACCTATTGGTTCATCAGGTACAAGGAGAATGGGCCACCAAGAATGTCAAGATCCTTCCTTATCTAGAATGTGTAAAGGAGCTGAGCAAAGGGTTTACAAAGATTGAGTTTAAACATGTCCCCCGGGCTCAAAACGAGTTCACTGATGCTTTGGCTACTCTTTCCTCAATGATCCAACACCCGGATAAGAATTACATCGACCCTATTGAAGTGGAGATACGTGACCAGCACGCATACTGTTTTCACGTAGATGAAGAGTTTGATAGAAAGCCATGGTACCATGATATTAGAAGGTTGCTCGAAGCAGGAGAATATCCAGAAAATGTCGACAGCAAGCAGAAGCGGACTTTAAGGAGAATGGCCAATCATTTCTTCCTTAACGGCGAAATCCTGTACAGGAGAACCCCGGATTTGGGATTACTAAGGTGTGTCGATGCAACAGAAGCGACAAGACTGTTAGAGGAAGTTCACGCAGGGACGTGTGGACCTCACATGAATGGATTCACTTTGGCAAAGAAGATTTTGAGAGCTGGATACTTTTGGATGACTATGGAGAGGGATAGCATCCGATATGTACAAAAGTGTTATCAGTGTCAAGTTCATGGCGACTTCATACGAGTTCCGCCAAACGAGCTCAATGTGATGGGGTCCCCATGGCCATTTGCTGCTTGGGGCATGGATGTAATTGGACCCATAGAGCCTCCCGCATCAAATGGACACCGTTTTATCCTGGTAGCTATCGACTATTTCACAAAATGGGTTGAGGCTTCAACGCACAAGGCAGTAACTAAGAAGGTGGTAGCAGATTTCGTCCGAAATAACATAGTTTGTCGTTTTGGAATTCCGGAATCAATCATAACAGACAACGGAACCAATCTTAATAAGTGATCTCATGAGAGAGACTTGTGAAAGGTTTAAGATCTCCCACCGGAACTCCACTGCATATCGACCACAAATGAATGGAGCAGTCGAGGCCGCAAACAAGAATATCAAGAGGATCCTGAGGAAAATAATAGATAGTAACAGAGAATGGCATGAGAAACTACCATATGCTTTGCTCGGTTATCGCACCACAATCAGAACATCCACTGGTGCAACCCCCTACATGTTGGTCTACGGTTCGGAAGCAGTGATACCCGCTGAAGTGGAAATACCTTCTCTAAGAATCATCCAAGAGGTTGGTCTGGAAGACGCGGAATGGGTTCGTAGCAGGATTGAACAGTTGATGCTCATTGATGAGAAGAGACTGGATGCAGTATGTCACGGCCAACTCTATCAAAACAGAATGATCAGAGCGTTCAACAAGAAAGTCAAGCCTCGACGATTCACACCAGGGCAATTAGTATTGAAGAAAATATTCCCTCACCAAATTGAAGCTAAGGGGAAATTTGCGCCAAACTGGCAAGGTCCTTACATGGTTCACCGAGTGCTCTCAGGCGGAGCAGTAATCCTCGCAGAAATGGACGGCGTCGTGAGCACAAAGCCGATCAATTCAGACGCTATCAAGAAGTACTACATTTGAAGACAGAGGGACTAGTTGTTGTTTCCTTGTACTTTTTGCATTTTTCTCTAATGTAACAGAACTACGTATTAGCCTGACTTCCCACGGCGGGATACGTAGGCAACCCATATCGGGTCCGGTCTCCCGTAGAAAAACCAAAAACATTATCTTTCATGTATTTAGAACTACGATTGACCTGACTTCCCTCGGTGGGATACGTAGGCAATCCTCGTCGGATTCGGTCCCTTCATATTTTCCATTTTCCAATGTATTTGAACTACGTTCTGACCTGATTCCGTTTGGATACGTAGGCAGCCTGAGTCAGGCTCGGTCAATGCATTACATATTTTCATCCTTCCTTGATATCCCCCGAACTACGTACAGACCTGATTCCCATTCGGGGATACGTAGGCAACCTAAAAGGTTCGGCATACCCTTAGGATAAACCTCCCCCCCCTTTATTTATACCTTCAAGTGATCACAACATCTACAAAAGGATAGAGAAGCGTCACCAGAAGCCAAAGCTACGAGAAGAGTACACTTGGACGTCCTCAACAAAGGGGAAAACTCGATTGGATTTCGGAACATGTCATAATCTAAGGAACGACGAATAATCACCATATATATGCGCCTAGTATATACAAAATATGCTTATTTTCCTAAAAAAATAAATAAATATATATATATATATTCAAAATATTTTACTGCCTTTCCACCTACTGAGTCTCAAAAATAGGAAGTTGCGAGCAACCGAGGAGGTTTTGAAGGGATCCACCATACCAAGTCTCTGGGATAGGAAATCACGAGCGGCGGATGAGATTTTGTAGAAATCTAGTGGCAAGGCCAGGGTCCGCAAGCCGACACAAATCAACACCCCTCCCAAAACTAAGAATTTTTCTTTGAGCGCAGGGAGACAGGAATCAAGACAGGAGGATGTCAAGACAAGATCATGGACACAATTGGAGAAATCTTTCGGCTATCACGACACCATAAGCCGAATATTCTTCCCCTACTCCACTTTAAAATATTTTGTCCCAATTCTTCCAATTCTTAAAGGATCTCATTTATGTTTTGCAGGTGCGTCCGAGATCCGGATCAAGTATCGAAGATAGAGAGCTCTCATAGGAAAATAGGATAGTTTATCTCTTTCCAAATAACTCCGCCAATCGGAGATTGCCATCTAATTGCGTCAAATAACTCCGCCAATCGGAGAACGCGGACTGACTTCATCAAACTGGGGTTTGTATATAAGCAAACAAAATGACGCTCTGCCGATTGGAGTTTGTACATAAGCAAACAAAACGACGCTCTGCCGATTGGAGCTTGTACATAAGCAAACAAAACGACGCTCTGCCGATTGGAGCTTGTACATAAGCAAACAAAACGACGCTCTGCCGATTGGAGTTTGTACATAAGCAAACAAAACGACGCTCTGCCGATTGGAGTTTGTACATAAGCAAACAAAATGACGCTCTGCCGATTGGAGCTTGTACATAAGCAAACAAAACGACGCTCTGCCGATTGGAGTTTGTACATAAGCAAACTAAACGACGCTCTGCCGATTGGAGCTTGTACATAAGCAAACAAAACGACGCTCTGCCGATTGGAGTTTGTACATAAGCAAACAAAACGACGCTCTGCCGATTGGAGTTTGTACATAAGCAGACAAAACGACGCTCTGACAATTGGAGCCTGTACATAAACAAGCAAGCGACGCTCTGCCAAATCAGAGAAATGTATATTAGCAAGCAAAACATACTCCGCCAATCGGAGGCTGCATCATAGCAAGCATCATCATAACTCCATCAATCATAAGCATGCATGCCATCAACATCCTCATTTTGCATTAAAAATCACGCCCACCTTCTAATGCGGGCATTTACATTCAAGTCATTTTACAGGCGCCCACCTTCTAATGCGGGTATTTACATTCAAGTACATTTTACAGGCGCCCACCTTCTAATGCGGGTATTTACATTCAAGTACATTTTACAGGCGCCCACCTTCTAATGCGGGTATTTACATTCAAGTACATTTTACAGGCGCCCACCTTCTAATGCGGGTATTTACATTCAAGTCTATTTTACAGGCGCCCACCTTCTAATGCGGGTATTTACATTCAAATACATTTTACAGGCGCCCACCTTCTAATGCGGGTATTTACATTCAAGTACATTTTATAGGCGCCCACCTTCAAATGCGGGTATTCATTCAAAGCTCCGGCACACAAACCGGAGTATGCATCAGGATCTTGGTACACAACCCAAGATTCCATTTCATTAACGCTTCGACACACAAACCGGAGTATGCATCAGAATCTTGGTACACAACCCAAGATTCCATTTCATTAACGCTTCGGCACACAAACCGGAGCATGCATCAGGATCTTGGTACACAACCCAAGATTCCATTTCATTAACGCTTCGGCACACAAACCGGAGCAGGCATCATAATCTTTCTTTTCCAGCAAGTACACAATCTTGCATCCCCAGCGTCTCACAGCTCGACATTGGGGCAATTTTGAAAGAGACATTGGGAATATCATTGCCTCGCCAGTCGAGAGGCTTTATTTTACAGCATTGCCCCGCCAGTCGAGAGGCTTTATTTTACAGCGTTGCCCCGCCAGCCGGAGGCTTTACTTCCCAAGATTATTTCACCTACAGTACATCCACTCCAAAAAACGGAGACGTCAACAATCGTTTGGATATCTACACATTACTCTTTACATTACAATTTTAATTTACATTTTTGAGCCTCAACAGGTACTTTGTAACCCCTTTTACCTGTTTTGCAGGATGACGCACTACAACGTGGAACTACCTCTAAGCAGTGATTGAGGCAATGCTTGATGAGGAATACCAAACTCACAAGCCAGAGTTTCAAGACTAGCACTCCGACTCCAATTCCTACAATCAGTTGTCCATATTTCTAAATTAGAGTACACCTGCTCTCACAAGCATCGACACCCTTTTCTTTATCTCCTAGAGTTCCCACCAGAGGGTATTAAAGGGACTACCTCCATCCGGCAATTCGACGTGATCTTATAGGGATGCGAGATGCGCCTAGTAGAGTCTCGTTTATGGGTGTGTTGTGTACCACATTTATAATCGGGAGGCTGTGAAAGTGCACCCATTTTGAAAAGATTATTGTCATCTAGCAAATGATCTACCGGCAATTCCATAAAACTCTTTCCAAGCTCAACTAAGAGACCAGTGTCAACCATAAATCGTACACTGGGGCAAATTTTGAGGACTGCCTCAAAATTTACCATAATCCTCTATTCAGAAATACGACCGGCCTAATTACCATTTCCTTAGGGATACGTAGGCAGCTTGACTTCGAGCATGGCCGTACCCACTCCATCCGTGCCAAAATCATCTTCCCCTTTACCACAAAAAAATACCAGTGTCGACATAAAACCAACACTGGGGCAAATTTTGAGGACCTCTCAAAATTTTTGAACTACATTGGCCTGATTCTCGTGAAACCCGAGATATGTAGGCAACTCGGAGACCAGAGTTCGATCGAATTCATAATGACGATAACCTTTCTCTTTCTAGGTACAACCTTTCCAAAAATTTAATTTTTTCCAGTAAAGACAAAATTGGCTTTACGTCAACATCTTCGCCCAAAGACTCTTTCATCATCTTTGTTCGAAGAGGGGCAAGTTGTTGACACCCAATTTTGGCCCTCCTTTTTCCCATAATTAATTTTTATATGCTTCTTAATCCCGAGGACTTTTCCAAAATGATTTTCTTATTTTTATATTAATTTTTTATAAATTTTGGCACCAATAATCATTTTTTAAAATGATTTCCTTTACTTTTTATAATAATAATTACTAATAATATTGTATCTTATAAAATTACCCCAAAAATATTTTATAATTCATTCTCTTTAACAAAATATTGGTATAGTAACTTTTATTTCAAACTCTAAATGAAATTTTGTCGTATCGCTATAGTATTTCCTAAATACAGTTCTATCGATTGAGGATCGCGATTACGTGTATCAAAATTATTTTTAAGTCAACTATATACGTATTGAAAATTAATTGGGATGAAAGAAGCATCGTTAAATTAATTAAGTGGAAAAACGATTAGGGAAAATTACATTTTTTCTACAAACTAATTCATTTACCAATTTTTGGGCCAAATTCTTATTATCTTTCAGCCAATTATATACCCAAAACTCCCTAGCCCACTACCTAATTACCTAACCCAGCCCAAAACGCCCCTGACCCGGCCCAAATTCCCCACTAAACACACCCCTAATCCCTTTTCTCTCCATTTCGTCCAAACCAAACAAACCCCTCACCCTCCCAACAACCGACCGACAACCCCCCATCCCAAACCCTGCTGCCCGTCGCCCTCACCACCAAAGACCCGCCGGATTTCGCTTCGTACCGGCCTTTTTTAAGTATATATTTTTATAAATCATAAAGTTCTACCTATTTTAACGATAAAAGTATTTGCTATTTAACTTTCATATATTTTGACATGAACGTACATATGTTTCATCTTTTTACCATAAGCATATTTTATATCTTTGCCTATTGTAGTGGCATGTGTCATATACTTTGAGTTTTTTCTTTAAATTATTAAAACACGTTTTTATCACCCCTTTTTTAGCAAATAATGAGCAAATAACTTTCCCAAATATTGTTTCTAAACTGAGTTTAAGGACTATCTTCGGATAGGCTCTGAAGGGTGCCTAACACCTTCCCTTCGAGTAACCAAAACTCTTACTCAGAATCTCAAACGTTTTCGCAGACTAAAAACAGAGTTTTACAAAAAAAAATGGTTTCCTAAGTTTCCTAAAATTTAGGTGGCGACTCTAAACCCTTTTCCAAAACAAAGGCAGAAAGAGCCGGATGTTGCAAGCATATTTTGGCCAGTTCAAAATAGGGCGCGACACCAGGCAATAAGTTATGTCCCATAGACAACAACTGACACTACCAGATTGTCTTTTTATTTATTAGATTGTGTACAACATTTGCCTTAAAGGCAAGACTGATCGATGTTGGAATTCGTATTTAAAAAAAGCAAGAATGATAAATATATCTGTAGAGTAGAGTATTAAATAACCAAATAAGCTTTAGAAAAAAAGAACAATTGCTAAAAACAAAAGAATATTAGGACAAAGACAAGTCAAATATTGCATTATTTTCTGTTCAAGTGATGGGACATACGCATAATTATATATTAGGATAGAATGTGGTCATACCATATCACCCAAAGATTGATTACAAGTAGCAAGCGTCCAGAACCAGTCCTTTGTCTCCACAACACAAGAGCCAAAAAGAAAGCATTTAGATAGCTCATTTTCGTCCCCTTTATACAGAGTTTTCGCACTTGTAAAACATGGAAAAAGAACACAGTAAGAATATTAACATAAGTAAAAGAATCAAAACATTAAAAGCTAAAAGTGAGTAAAGCTACCGTTTTGACCCATTCAGCCCTTCCTCGACAAATTTCCAAAATGCACAGCTCAAAGGTGACATGACATCAAATGCATCAAAATCGCTAACGAAAGGGTGGTTCACCTAAAAAGTACTAGATGACCCCGAATCAAAATCGACTACATATGGAGATTTAGCTAATTGTCCGGAAAATTTCTTTCGAATCAATTTTTCAGGAGTGGTGTCTTTTACTTCTACTACCATGGGAGATGGTTCAGTTATGGGCGTGGTAGTCCTTGCTCTTCTAGTGTATGTTTTTTTCTTCGATGGAGAGGGTTTTTTTTTCAATAGAGAGGGTTGGAGATGAGTACTTGGCTGCTCATCATGCTGAAAAATGTAAAAAGGGATTAAACTTGGCAAAAGATGCAACCATAAAGTAATAAAAAAACAAAAAATATAAATATTCCTCAAACCAAAATAAGAACTACACTAATTTGTGAAACACATACAGCCTGCTCAGGTTGAGGGTCTTTGACAGCAGGATGAATTGTAGCAAGGGGTACAGAGTAAGTAGCAATAATATCCAAGATTAATGAATCAATATCGTCTCCATTGACAACAGGAACAAGCTGTTATTTAACAACATAACACATTATATTATAGGCATCAGTTCAATAAACTTAATGTGTTCCCTATAATTTGTGACATTTAATTAAAATAATTTATGTCTCATTGGCAATACTTCACACTACTCTCACTATGCCTAACAAAGAAGCAAAACTTAGCTTAGGGACTTTAAACTAGAGTCATTATGTCTAATTTATGACTTATAAGTCTATAAATGTTGCCTTAGAGGAAAAAGTTAGTTCATGAACTTCAGAAAACATATCTTATGCCCCATAGGCAACACTTTACACTGCTTCATTAAGTCTGGTTGTTTAAAATATTCTGTAACTATTGTCTCTGAGGCAAAACCTTAATTGACAGACCAATAAAGAAGGATCACTGTCCATGTGCAATATTTTCAGCTAGCTCATTGAGTCTGATATATCAAATAATCTATAATGCTTGCCTAAGAGATGTATGGATATAAACAAACAATTATTTCTTTCTTTTTTAAGAAAGAAGAATAAATAGTGATCCAACACATCAATCATCTTAAAATTTATTTTGTTTGAAAACAGGTTGCATCAATGACTTGATAGTATTAAGAAAGATGCAAAAAAAGAATAAGTAGACCAAGTGTGCTACACTTACAGATTTCTCATCTTTTGTAGATTCCTCAGCATCATCACATTGTTCATGCACCCTTGCATCACCATCTTCTTCAGTTGGTACATCACCAACTTGTTCAGCTGGTGCAATATTACCAACATTCAACTCTAAATCAATATCTCCACAAGGAATCACATTGTCCCATGGGCAAGAGTTGATGCTACCATGATTGTGTTTTTACCTATAACATACTCTACAACTCTTGCCTTCAAGGCAAGATTAGCCAAAAGGACTTTTAAGAGAACAAGCTAGGCTCCATGGGCAAGAGTTGATGCTTCCAGATTGTGTTTTTACCTATAAGATACTCTACAAATCTTGCCTTCAAGGCAAGCGTAGCCAAAAAGACTTTTTAAGAGAACAAGTTAGACACAATCTATATTCTATTCCCTTGCCAGATAAGGCAACAATTGACACTAGAATATTTGTGTTTTATTTAATAGATAAGCCATAACAGTTGCCTCAAAGGCAAGAGTTAAACCTAGAAAAATAAGACAACACAACAAATAAAAAAATTAATGGCAGGAACAATGGAATACGAACACTTACAGTTAAACTCACAAACTTTTTTCTTCGTTCCATTGATAGGATGAGGAGATGAACTGAACAGATTGGACTATAGAGAAATTTGGTAGGCAGAGAGAAGAGAGGCCAGAGACACCTGGAGAAACGGAGAGAAATCACATAAAAGAGAACGATGGAGAGACTGAAACAAAGGAGAAGAAGAAGAAAAACAGAGGCGAAGAAGAAGAAGAAGAAAAACGTCTGAAACAGAGGCGAAGAAGAAGAAGAAAAGCGTCTATTTCAGACTCGTGTGAAGAATAGGCAATGAAGGGCAAAACGGTACTTTTAAGTACACATAAAGGTGACAGATGGTATTCCTTGAATACTTTAATTATGGGGGGTAAATATTGAAGACCACTCCCTTAAAGGGACACCCCGTGTAATTTCCTGACAATTGATTCCAGGGTTAAACCAAAAGGGACAAAACGTTTTACCTCACTTGTGGGGCCAGTACACTTTGTTTTGAAGTAAAAGTACCTGACCCACAATTGAGGTAAAAACATTTTGTTCCTTTTGATCTAACCTTGTAATCAGTTGCCGTTTGACATTTTTACTTCAAAAAATTGCCTTCCTCCATATTGAAGAATAATCAAATAAATATATACTAATCTGAGAAGTAGGATTGATTGTTTTGGTTTATCTCACCAGGACCCATTATTATTCAACACTAGTTTTGTAGCCTCAAGTGATTATATTGTTTTGGCAATTCCAATCATGCATTGTTGTATATTTTCCTCATCTAATTTATAGTCTGTTTAACCAAGTTTATTTTTTTTCTTATAAAGTAATTATTTTTTTAAAAATTATTTATTTTTAAAAAGCGAGGTATTTGACCAAACTTTTGGAAGAAAATAAGTGCATCTAGAGTAGCAAAAACTGTTTTTCAAAAGCTAAAAATATAGTTTTTCCTTAAAAGTACTTTTGAGAAAAATACATTGAAAAACACTTTTAAAAAGCCTGGCCAAACACTGATGTTGCTTCTCAAAAGTGCTTTTTAAATTTATTAGCCAGATACAACTTCTCACACAAAATACTTTTTTGACAAACACTTTTGAAAAAAAATATTTTTCAAAATAAGATGATTTTAAAAGTTTGACCAAACAAACTATTAATCTTGGATCGATCATTATCAACGACACACTAACAACGTAACTCAGACGGGTCATCGTAGGCTAGGTCGGAATGGGTCTTGACTCGTTTATTGTCTTAACTTATTTTGACTCCCACCTCCCAAATTTAATCCAACTCGTTCAATTATCACCCCTGATCCTAACTAGTAAATCACGCACAAACAAAGCCAGCAACATGCATTTGCCGCTGACAATTTTATACCATCACTCACGGGTCTTCCATTCACCATTCAATGTCGATCACATGCATTTTATATATTGCAGTAGAACATTCTCAAAAGAACAACAATTATAAAGATAATTAGGTGTGCTACAATTATATTACATAAATATTTATTGATGTTACTACACAATTCCACATGCAACACCACATCTTCACAACATTCTCCACAATCAGTTCCATCAGCTCCATAACCAAAATCACAATTCTCGTGGATTTTCATAACCCTGTTGTGCCAAAATGGGATATGCACTTAAAATGGATGTCCGAGTTAAGATATATATCATGACCGATAAGGAAATAGATCAAGTAATCTGTTTCTTTAGCCAAGAAAAAACATCTCTAGTTTGCATGGTCCAATCATTGATCGCAATTTTTTTTATAATAAATTGGGTAGGCCGCTAGTATAATTCCCTAGCCATGATTTTGTTATTTGTTGGAATAAACATAATCTAGGAATAATATAGGATGTATTTTTTCGATGGTTAGAAATAGAAAGAGTAAATACGATTTTCAATACTTTGCTTATGCACAACTACAAAGTACTAAACATTTTAATTGGATTAGATTAATATCAATGGATCCTTTATTAATCATTCATTGAGTGATAAATAATTATAAGTGAAGGAGACAAACGATTTAAATAACGGAAGATTCAATATTTCAAAATTATATCGAGAATGACTGGAAAGGTGGAAACAACAACAACAACATACCCAGTATATTCCCACAAAGTGGGGTCTGGGGAGGGTAGAGCGTACGCAGTCCATACCACTACCTCAGAGGTGAGGTAGAGAGGTTGTTTTCGAAAGGTGGAAACAAGATCGTATATAATTTGATCATTATGAACAAATTCTTAAAACGTGACTCAGAGTAACGACTTTAAAATCAGTCAATTATTCCATGCTGGCAGAGTTCGTAAGTTGTTATTGACAGTAACGAATTAATGAAACGTTACCACTGGTAACGTTTTATGTTTGTTTACTCCGTCAGATTCTTGCTTTTTGCCATTGAATTCTTTTGAATAAAATAATATCTAAAACGTTACAGTCAACTACGTTTATACTAGTTTTGTAAAGTTTCAAAAAAATGTACTATTTTAGTGAATTGGTTTACATAATGACTTACTTTGGTCAAAAATTCCCCAGTATTCCACATTCACTACACCTTAAACAACCAACAAACTCCAGAGAAATATTTAAGTCTCCTTCAAATTTCTTTCATGTTTTTTCCAATGTTTTCTATATGATTCGAGTGTATGATTATGTCTTCACCAGTTTAAATCTCCTTCAAAATACGTTCTTATTTTTTCTGTCATTCTATGTATCATTCATGTGTTGTTTGATTCAAGTGTATGATTATGTCTTCTCTAACTTAAGTCTTCTCCAAATTTCCTTTTTTTTTTTTTTTGGTTATTCACGATATGATCCATGTTTTATTTGTCAATTTTATTTCAAGTTAAAATCTTTCATTCTCTGAAGTGTATGACTATGTATTCTCCAATTTAAGAATGTAACATTTCATGCAATGGACTACCGAGCAGTTTCATTACATTATGTTTGACATCAATGGACACCCAAGAGCAGGCTATATAGTTGAACTAAGACAATACATAATATTGGTTGTGAATAGTGACGGTCCATGTGTTAATCATGAGCACTATACACACGTGATTGATGGTGAGCTCAAGATACCATGTTTGATTTACATTAACTAAATTTAAATAATCTTTCATATGTTTTAATTGGTACCAAAAGAGCTCGAATTATGGGGAAAGTTCAATATAACAACATTCAGCACAGGATTGTCACCAGCAACCTCTACAGAATAAGAATTAAAAAAAAATCAATGCACCAACTTAGACGAAAACTTAGTATCCGCTTGATCTGTCGTAATACTCGTCTTCCACATTGTGTGAATATCGAGCAAGAGACATTCCCCGATTTTGATTACGACACGTCCTTTGATGATCTCCGATCGTCGATGCTTTTAAAGAAAAAACATGCGACAACTTTGTTTGTCAAGATCTACTAAATATTTAATCTAACTTTAGCCTTTTGCAAACATAAATAATAATTTAACTTCAGTTTTATGGTCAAATTCTTGAACCAATTTTTGAAAATGAGAAAAAGAAAAACCCCAATTCTTACATCAAAATCTGAAAATAGAGATTCAGTTGAAACTTAATCAAAATAAAATGAATATACAACAAACAATAATATTTGAAAACGAGAAAAAATCAGTCCCGAAAAAACTTATTTTTATTATATAACTAGTCATTCGTACGTGTTTATAGTTTATAGATTTATATGTAAAGCGTCACTATCTTATTATATAGCTTGAAAAAGATTCTTTCAAGTTAATAAAATATTAGTCATTTGTTGTAATACAATACATTGGTTCTTGTTCTCAAAAATCTTATCGGTAGATAATAAGTTTTAAGTAATTTAATTATTTTAAACTTAATTTAATTCAAAGTTTTAAAATATCAAATAAATTCTACTGTCATCTAATTAAAAGCTTAAGAATTTGAGAAGGGAATTTACTACATTCCTATTAATGTCATTACTATAATAAAAAAATTTGATAAGTAACTGTCTATTAAATACAAAAAGACTGTTTACAAAGCCGTAGCAATCTCAACATTGAATTGCTATCAAGTAGAGAAGAAAAAATTCAAAGACTATAACAGTATGGAAGTAAATAAATTAGAATAGCATATGTTGTAGCCTAGTTCTAATTTCCAGGGGAGCCCTCACATTATAAATGTAGGTTATATGTTACCTCTCTTGCCAAATTAAATATTATAACACTTCATCGTTTGAGGAGTGGTGCCACTCTACGATTATAGTCAGCTATTAATGCGCAAATTTCTCTTTCTTTCTTTTCTATTAGTCGATCGCTGGCGCCCCGATCAGTTAGTCAATTTTTGTACCTGTTTTTAAATATTCTCTGATTTCTCTCCATTCACATAGCATGGACAAACTTCGTATACACCATTCATTAATTGTAACTTTGTAATATATGCACTAATATTTTTTAGTGGTTATAAAAAAAAATTGCTGAAAAATTAAAATTAATTGTAATTTGAGATGTTGAAATAAAGGCTTAATAATATGAGAAAAAAAGATTTAATGCATTCCTATGTCATCATACAAGAAATGAGTTAGGTTGGGTTGGTTTAAAATCAACCCAGTATGAAATTATCTTGTGCACAACCCATAAGATTTTGGACGAATTGTATGGGGTGAAAATGAATTGGGCCGGCTAGACCAACTAATTGGGCCGGTCAAAGGGATAACAGCCTACAACAACGCCATCTCGAGAGCGAGCCCACATGAGGAGGGGACTTCTCGAGCGGAGTTAAGATAGCCCGAGAGGACCATCGATAGACACTACACACAAAGGACAGACAAAGAGGACGTTGTGTCAGAATATTCAGGTGTGCGGGCAACGCCTGGCAGAACTGTGTCAGACGCAGCAGACTAGGCTGGCATCTTCCAATGGCTCGAGGACAAGTGACGATCATCCATTAGACACAGTAATATGGGCCTAGCAAGGCAGTGCTATTCCTTTTGCTCCAAGGAATGATTCGTACACTATAAATAAAGACCCCCTCCCTCATTGTAACGGATTCACTCTTGGCTAGCTCAAAACCTAAATATAATAAAATCTCTCTCGCTTGGTTCTTAAGCTTGTTTTGTATTTTCTTAGATTTTCTCTTAGTTCTTACTGTTTATTGCTATTACGCTTGCTTATTTACTGTTGTCGGTCATGATTCACTCATAGTTAGGAGGATCGAACACCTCACCGGTGTCTCAAATTTGTTCCTTATCTTTGCCTTGTTCATTTACTGTGTGTTTCATTTACGATTATTTCCTTTTGTAAACTTACGTCCCTAACAACGAAGCTAAAGCCGTAACGCGTGCTCTTGATCCACAAACAAATCTAATTATCCCAAATCAACGGTAAACATGGATCATCAATTTTTAGGCCATATTTGACACCCTTAAATACAACTATCAATGTCTATTTGTCTATTTAACATTTTCCTTTGGTACCAACTCTCAATAATCACAATAACGTAAGCAAAACGAAAAAAAAAAAAAAGAGCAACAAGAATATCTCAAATAAACTCCATAAGCTCATAGTATGGAATAACAGTCTACTAAACCAACCCAAGACTCAATTGTCACGTGTACAAGAGCGATTTCTATTCAAAAATGATAAAATTGCAATACACAGTTGTCGAAGAAGTAAATAAGACAGAAATGAAAGATAGAGGGAAACTTTCGAACATAGGAGCTCATGGTAGCTTCGAAATCAATGACTCCGCACGATCAAGAGCCGCCCTGATAACTTATACCGGAATTTACATCAGAAAGATGAAGAAACGTAGAGTGAACATAAATCACTAGTACTCAGTAGGCATCATAGGTTGACCAAGCTCAAGTAGTTACTATATCGGATAAAGAATGTTAAAAAATAATTCTATACGCCGAAAAGTTTCAACAGTTTAATAATACAATCAATAAAGAGTACTTTGGACGGACATGCCTCCTACACGGGGCTAAGTTACCCAATTTTATAACTTAATTGCTCATGTTGGACCTTTGATAGTTGATAATGTTTTTTTTTTTTGGTTATTCACGATATGATCCATGTTTTATTTGTCAATTTTATTTCAAGTTAAAATCTTTCATTCTCTGAAGTGTATGATTATGTATTCTCCAATTTAAGAATGTAACATTTCATGCAATGGACTACCGAGCAGTTTCATTACATTATGTTGACATCAATGGACACCCAAGAGCTGGCTATATAGTTGAACTAAGACAATACATAATATTGGTTGTGAATAGTGACGGCCCATGTGTTAATCATGAGCACTATACACACGTGATTGATGGCGAGCTCAAGATACCATGTTTGATTTACATTAACTAAATTTAAATAATCTTTCATTTATGTTTTAATTGGTACCAAAAGAGCTCGAATTATGGGGAAAGTTCAATATAACAACATTCAGCACAGGATTGTCACCAGCAACCTCTACAGAATAAGAATTAAAAAAACATCAATGCACCAACTTAGACGAAAACTTAGTATCCGCTTGATCTGTCGTAATACTCATCTTCCACATTGTGTGAATATCGAGCAAGACACATTCCCCGATCGTGATTACGACACATCCTTTGATGATCTCCGATCGTCGATGCTTTTAAAGAAAAAATATGCGACAACTTTGTTTGTCAAGATCTACTAAATATTTAATCTAACTTTAGCCTTTTGCAAACATAAATAATAATTTAACGTCAGTTTTAAGATCAAATTCTTGAACCAATTTTTGAAAATGAGAAAAAGAAAACCCCAATTCTTACATCAAAATCTGAAAATAGAGATTCAGTTGAAAGTTAATCAAAATAAAATGAATATACAACAAACAATAATATTTGAAAACGAGAAAAAATTAGTCCCGAAAAAGGTTATTTTTATTATATAACTAGCCATTCGTACGTGTTTATAGTTTATAGATTTATATGTAAAGCGTCACTATCTTATTATATAACTTGAAAAAGATTCTTTCAAGTTAATAAAATATTAGTCATTTGTTGTAATACAATACATTGGTTCTTGTTCTCAAAAATCTTATCGGTAGATAATAAGTTTTAAGTAATTTAATTTTTTTTAAACTTAATTTAATTCAAAGTTTTAAAATATCAAATAAATTCTACTGTCATCTAATTAAAAGCTTAAGAATTTGAGAAGGGAATTTACTACATTCCTATTAATATCATTACTATAATAAAAGGCACTTTTCTAAATATTAATTATAAATTTTTTGATAACTAACTATCTATTAAATACCAAAAGACTGTTTACAAAGCCATAGCAATCTCAACATTGAATTGCTATCAAGTAGAGAAGAAAAAATTCAAAGACTATAACAGTATGGAAGTAAATAAATTAGAATAGCATATGTTGTAGCCTAGTTCTAATTTCCAGGGGAGCCCTCACATTATAAATATAGGTTATATGTTACCTCTCTTGCCAAATTAAATATTATAATTTTTGCACCTGTTTTTAAATATTCTCTGATTTCTCTCCATTCACATAGCATGGACAAACTTCGTATACACCATTCATTAATTGTAACTTTGTAATATATGCACTAATATTTTTTAGTGGTTATAAAAAAAAATTGCTGAAAAATTAAAATTAATTGTAATTTGAGATGTTGAAATAAAGGCTTAATAATATGAAAAAAAAGATTTAATGCATTCCTATGTCATCATACAAGAAGTGAGTTAGGTTGGGTTGGTTTAAAATCAACCCAGTATGAAATTATCTTGTGCACAACCCATAAGATTTTGGACGGATTGTATGGGGTAAAAATGAATTGGGCCGGCTAGCCCAACTAATTGGGCCGGTCAAAGGGATAACAGCCTACAACAACGCCATCTCGAGAGCGAGCCCACACGAGGAGGGGACTTCTCGAGCGGAGTTAAGATAGCTCGAGAGGACTATCGATAGAGACTACACACAAAGGACAGACAAAGAGGACGTTGTGTCAGAATATTCAGGTGTGCAGGCAACGCCTGGCAGAACTGTGTCAGACGCAGCAGACTAGACTGGCATCTTCCAATGGCTCGAGGACAAGTGACGACCATCCATTAGACACAGTACTATGGGCCTAGCAAGGTAGTGCTATTCCTTTTGCTCCAAGGAATGATTCGTACACTATAAATAAATAAAAACCTCCCTCATTGTAACGGATTCACTCTTGGCTAGCTCAAAACCTAAATATAATAAAATCTCTCTCGCTTGGTTCTTAAGCTTGTTTTGTATTTTCTTAGATTTTCTCTTAGTTCTTACTGTTTATTGCTATTACGCTTGCTTATTTACTGTTGTCGGCCATGATTCGCTCATAGTTAGGAGGATCGAACACCTCACCGGTGTCTCAAATTTGTTCCTTATCTTTTCCTTGTTGATTTACTGTGTGTTTCATTTACGATTTTTTCCTTTTGTAAACTTACGTCCCTAACAACGAAGCTAAAATCGTAACGCGTGCTCTTGATCCACAAACAAATCTAATTGTCCCAAATCGACCGTAAACATGGATCATCAATTTTCAGGCCATATTTGACACCCTTAAATGCAACTATCAATGTCTATTTGTCTATTTAACATTTTCCTGTGGTACCAACTCTCAATAATCACAATAACGTAAGCAAAACGAAAAAAAAAAAAGAGCAACAAGAATATCTCAAATAAACTCCATAAGCTCATAGTATGGAATAACAGTCTACTAAACCAACCCAAGACTCAATTGTCACGTGTACAAGAGCGATTTCTATTCAAAAATGACAAAATTGCAATACACAGTTGTCGAAGAAGTAAATAAGACAGAAATGAAAGATAGAGGGAAACTTTCGAACATAGGAGCTCATGGTAGCTTCGAAATCAATGACTCCGCACGATCAAGAGCCGCCCTAATAACTCATACCGGAATTTACATCAGAAAGATGAAGAAACGTAGGGTGAACATAAATCACTAGTACTCAGTAGGCATCATAGGTTGACCAAACTCAAGTTGTTACTATATCGGATAAAGAATGTTAAAAACTAATTCTATACGCCGAAAAGTTTCAACAGTTTAATGATACAATCAATAAAGAGTACTTTGAAGTATATCAAAGATGAGATATAATGGGTAGTGCCTAGCGGTATACACCCTCTCCACATAGGTGTGTTGTGAGGTGGGATCCATGAAGGATTCGAGAGGTTCATATATCCACCCGAAAATATTTGATAGTTGATAATGTTCGTGATGACATAGGTGAAGGACCAAAAATACTATTATTCCTTGCAAATATTATTTTTTCTTTAACTTCAATTTTAAAATCATATTTTTTAAAAATTGCAACTAAATTTATGTCTAAGTGACCACTAAAAATTCTCGACAAAATACTACTATTTCTTTTCTAGATTAATTGTCCTATTTTTTAATTTTAAACTAGGGAATTTGCCCGCGATCGTTAAAGAAAATAACGAACGTTAATACATTCTTAAGCATTTCAACCATAATGTTATATTCTACATAATTACCTATTAATTTTAATACAGTGTTCTTAGGGAAATATTAATACATTTCAAGAAAATAAACTCTCAAATCAATGTTATATTCTTCTTATTCTTCAATCATAATACTATCAGTTGTTTTAATTATATTATGAAGATTGATACCAAATGATAAAAGAAACTAAGCTCAACAAATTTTAACATCAAAAAATGAGAGTTAAAACATTCTTAAGCATTAAGCCACAATATATGTTCCCTAGTAAATTGATTTCATCTCTATTATACAGAACAGGCATTTTATAGTAAGTTTTGATGCACCTGCGATAAGCCGATAATGTTTATTTTTTTGTAGTGGGTTAGATCCTCATTTTCCCCCTTTAAATTACAACACATACTCTATTTTTCTTGTGAAACGAAGGAAAGTAAAAAATGAATAAGATACTAAACAATTAAATTAGCACGTGCATTTCTTCTTTGCACGAATGATCTGATAAAATTCCTTTATATATTTTATACGACTAGTTCATTACTTGTACACAACAAAATAATAAAATTATCAAATTTAGCATAAATGGTTTATCTTGATAATTACTCAAAGAAATTTGATGTACATGATCTGTAAATTTTTTTTGTCCATTTTGTAATTTGTATGATAAAGATAAATTGTATTATTATGAAGATATAAGTATATTGAAAACTATGTTCATCTTTTAGTAAAATAAAATAGTAATTTTGGCATTAAGGATTGTTTACACCATGTAACAGTTTGTATTCATTTTGAGTATCAGCCAAACATTTTTACAAGGCATTATCTTAAGGTTGATATCTTTCGGAAAAACAACCTCTCTATCTTAAGGTTGCGTAGATATCACTTTTCGGAAGAACTTGGTTTATCTGATGCTTATTTGAAGCTTAGTCGCAAGCACAACATCTGTCTCTTAGTCCTGTTTGGACAAAACCTTTTAATCAAGGAAAGAAAGCAGATATTCTTTATATATAGTAGATTCATTTGCGAGTAAAAGAAAGAGAAAAAACACAAATACAGAACACAGTCTAGAGAAAGCATGTATCTATAGTGATAGTAATCCATCTGTACCAAATAACACTCTGCTTGTTCTGGTGCCAGTAGTATCCATGCTTAGAGAAGCAGGTAAGCTTGCATCACAAAGCCTAACTTAATTTAACACAAGATAATTTCAATTATAAGCAAAAAGCTTAATTTGATTACAACAACTATCGGAAACAACCTCTCTATCTCTAAGGTAGTGAAAAGGTCTACGTACACTCTACCCTCCTCAGACTCTACTTTGTTGTTGTTGTTGATTACAACAACTGGTTCAAGAATAATATACTTAGGGGTCGTTTGGATGCTGGTTAGAATTAAAGTCATTCATGTATTAATCATATACTTTGTTTTGGTTGGTAGGTATAAAATTTTGCATAACTACTACGGTGTTTGGTTGTGTTTTAGCAATTCTATATAACTAATACATACATTAAAATTAAAAAAAATACACATTTACCCCTGTCAATTCACTCTTAAAACCTTCTTTTATTCTGTGTATTCAATATGATTGAAGATTAGAAAAGAATCATATATTTTATCAATATTATCTCCGATAATCTTATGTACTAATCCAATACATTCTTCTTCTTTTTTTCAAATATAATGCAAACAAAAGTCAATTTCGAGGTATCAAATTGTGATAACTAGATTCATTATAAGTACTTTTGTCCCATTTTAAGGGTTTTCAAATTTTGTCTCTTCCCAATAATAATGTGTAAAATTAATTTACACCAAATCAAACATTCAACAAGAAATAATTCATGTATTGTAATTCCTACCTAACTAAATTCTGCATAACTAATTCCCACATAACTACCATAAAACGAGTTCTTCCTCCATGATTCTTCTTTTGTTACTCAAATCTTTCATAGTACAACCATATTATATATGGAGAGGTTGCATAGGACTAGGAAACGGGATATTTTGTATTTTTTTTTTTTTTTATAGTGTAGGTTAATTTACCCAATTTGGGTTTGTAAGCTAGTATTTGACCATAAATTTTTAAATATTTTTTTAAAAAAGTAAATTTGGATGAAATTTTAATTGAAATTTCAAAATGTTTTGTGCTTGATCATAAATTTTTGATAAACGGACACCTCAGATCTACTTCATCTCTTCTCAATTTATAGGAAACAAAACAATCTTATCAAAAAGTAGATTTGATCAGGAATCTCTAGTTTATGGCCGCTTCTCTATAGTATCAGTTATTGCTTCATTGAATTTGCTTCACTAATAGGCTCACGCTTCGACTTTAATCGTTGTGGACTAGTACTAAGATCGAGTCCTAGACAAGCGGATCTAATTTTAACAGCCGGGACAGTAAAAATGAAAATGACCCCCTCTTTCGTGAGATTATATGAGCAAATGCATGAACCAAAATATGTTATTGCTATGGGAGCCTGATATTGAGTCCATCAATTTCTTTTATTTTGCCTTCTTTACTTTTTAATTTTATTAACAGCCCGTTAGGATATGCAATATGAAATCATGATACAAAATTAAATTAATATGAAGTTGAAGTTTTACTTGAACTTGAATTTGAATCCTAAAGTTATTGTAAGGACAATCTTCAAACAGGACAAATATCTTGGGACTCAAAATCATTCACGTTGATGTATTTACATGCAACAGCCTAAAAAGCTCATGTTTCTGAGGGCTTGCAACTTCCTCACACATCAAATTTTATTTGGCACTAAAAAATTATAAAAGAACAAACAGAATAACTTAGTAAAAATTACACGAATTGGATTATAATCCGCTTTTTAGTTCATTTCAAATCAAGTAACTTTTGGGCGGGTTATTTTGACACCCTAGTGACAATGAACGTATGAACTCAATGACTCAATGCTATTACATAATCAATCAATCAATTTACAGCAGTTCCATTCTTAATACAAAAGAATTGATCTTGCAATGTGGCTAGCTTTCAATGGACGTGTATTATGGCACAAACTTTTTGAACAGAACAATCGTCTCAGTGGTATGAAATTGTGGGTCGTATACATGTCAAAAGAACATCTGCAACTAGGTTGAAAGCGCCGTCAATTCTGCCATGGTTGACTCACAAAGAACTGCAGATTACTTCTCTATTGGATAACTTTGACAGGCCAAGTCTTTTCAATCTGAACTGATACCGAACTGTAGTTCGGGCAAGGCTCTTGGCTTTTTATGACCATCGCTTAAATGTCTCGAGTTTTAAGCTCAAATGTATGGTTAAGGACGGGAATCTTGTTCCAATGACTCGGATTGCTGAGACAGATCTCAAAAGGTATCCGGGCAAAGTTTTCTCAGTCAGAGAAAGGTTGGGAGTCCATGCAAAGATGGACCAGTTTTCTCTGGTATTGTCCATAGTATTCACCAACTGCGTGGACATCTTCACTTTCTGGGTTCAGTCCTGGCAAGTTAACCAACTTATCTGAAGATTCATCATCCAAGCTAGATAGAAATTCACTATGGATTTCCTGGCAAGCAAGTATAAACATGGCCGCTGTGTCTGGTTGTTGTGCCCCACGAAGAGAAGCTAACGCCTCTGGCAGTGCACCAGCAGCAACATACAAGATAAGTGCCCTGCATTGAGTAATTACTAAATTAAGGGAACCATTAGTTTTCTGGAAAATACCAGTTGAAGAAAAGATGATACCTCCAAATGTTGTGTTCAGAATGAAGAACATGCTGAGCCCACCTCAGCAAAACCCTGCAGGACCGAAATTTTAAGTTACTCCATTTTTGACAAGTACTATATCGTAAGCAAATCATAGTAGTTATAGGACTTCGACGTTCTCTTTGATCAGAGATAGGTATTAACCTTGCATAATCAGTTCCTTTAAGATGTGTTGCAGCTAATGTTGCAGCATCAGTCCAGCATCCAGCATCTTGTAACTGCCAAACATATAGAACGTGAAATTAGCCAAAACATAGAGAAATATGAAATGTGGCATGTTAATTGGAGTTGCAAAATCTGCACACGTCCATTTATAATTATAATGGCCAGTGAAAGGAATAATTCCAAAAATAGTTTAGCAAGAGGAAGTAAAACTTGTAGCACGTTAGAAACTACAGACGATGCCCCAGTTGGAAGACTACAAAGATGACAACACGACCTAGCTATGGGTGCATTTGGTACAACCAAAAATATTTTCAGTGGAAAATATTTTATGGATAATTTTCTGGTGTTTAGTAGGGTATAAGTGTAAATGCACATGTTAAACGGATAAAGAGTAAGACAGATTTTCATGTGTTTTGGTGATATCTTTGAGTATGAGAATTGATAATAATGTCTTCAAATAAAAATTAACAATAAGGTTCAAAAGTTGGTTAAAGCAAGTGATAAGGAGTTTTCCCAAAACAATGGAAAGTCATTTTCCCCATTTTGGTGGAAAAAACTTTTCTTGAAGAAAACATTTCCCACAAGGAAAAAGCAGTTTTGGTCCATGAGTTACTGCTTTATTCTAATTTTGTTCTCCATATTACTCCCTCCGTTCACTTTTATGTCACATTTGGACTTGGCACGCTCATTAAGAAAACAATGATTGACATGACTATTTTACCACACTACCCCTACTAATTGATGTTTAGTATTAGGTCTTGAAAAAATGATTTGGGGAATAAGTAATAAATGCTAAGGGTATAACATGGAAAAAAATAGTTTTCTTTTCTTGATATGTTTTGTTAAAAGTAACGAGTAAAAGTGAAAATCTATTTTTGGAATAGTGGACAAGTAAAAGTGAACGGAGGGAGGTAGTATTAGACTACGTGCATCTGACCTAAAATAGATTAGATACTTTGGTCCCTAAATGGATTGAATCTAATGCACTTTAATGTTTTCCAAGGGAAAATCTAGATTTGGAACTGATTGTTGAATTCTTCACTTGCTTCTTCCCAGCACCTACAAATTCTTAAAGGAACGTTATCTGAAGACATGATGATAACTAGGGTGTCTCTCAAAGACATTGAACCTTCCTGAAGAGATCCGAACCGATGTTGATCGGACCTCCAAAAATGCTGCCGCACACGTATCACATCCTCCAAAAATACATAGTTTTGGAGGATCCAACACACAATCGGCGGTATTTTTGAAGTGTCCCAGCAGCATAGATGACAACCAGTAATGTCCAGGCATGCTACAGTTTCTAATCATCCTCCAATTTCACCATGATGGCAAGTGGGATCAGAGAAACAAAATCAAGAAGTGCACTTCAACTCTTATCAATAAATGATCCTCCCTTTCAATCCGCAGTAACTCGATAAGAAATTGTCTTGTGGAGTCTTTCAATGAGTTTTCAATTAATTATGCTATTCGTCATCCCGGTCACGTTCCACCCAAAACTTCATAGACAGCACCTTCACATAATTGACAGAAGACTGCAAGGACCTTAACAATGTTCCTTGTCAAATATCCTCAGAGAGGAGCTAATTAATTCAACACGCTCGCCAAGATCAGAAGGAATTAAAATTCCACACTAGTAAAATCTCCAATGGGCAAAATCTCATTCAAGGTCATGCTTCAGCTTACTTAAGATAATGTACAATTGTGCCATTGACATTGTAAGTCTTGGTTCTTACACAACAACTATCCTCCTTATCACAATCACTACCAGCACCCTTCTTGGCAGCAAATTTTTTGCTCGCAATTCAATCGCAGTATTTGGGAAATTTTTCATCACTAGATAAGAACGAGGCTAAAAACATTTCTCCAGTCTATGAGATGGTAAAATACCATATTTACTTTGTTGTTGATGTTATGGTTCCTTGCATATATGCTCCTCACAGCTTTCCTATTAGTTGTCGTGTTTTTCTTCACTGTCGTTTTCCCCTTTCCATTACCACTCTGATTTGCTTCACTTGAGCCGAGGGTCTTTCGAAAACAGCCCCTCTACCTCCGGGAGATAGAGGTAGGGCCTGCGTATACTCTACCCTCAGACCCCACTTTGTGGGACTTCATTGTCATTAATATGAACTGCTGTCTGTTTACTTCCGTCAGCTTAAGGACCACAATTGAGCATTTAGTTTATTAAAGGTTAAATGCGCCCGGTTTAATAACATAGGGACAAAAATACGAGTAAGACAATAACTCAGGAAAGACTTTACTAGTTTCCTCCTTCCCCACTGGAAAATGATTTCCTGAAACAAGACACAATTTATACATATCACATCGTTTTTCACTCTCTTTTAGAAGATCAAGTCATTTAATATGGTGGAAAAAATCCCCCGACCTATATATACATAAATACATACATATATATAATATATGTGTATATATCATTTACCAAGCTAGTCGCAATTTTCAACATGCAGAGATCAGCCTCGTGGAACATAGAACCAGACAAGAACAGTGAATAGTTCCACCAAGTAGGAAAGATAAATGAATAGATCAAGATGCTATAAGATTGAATCATGCATCAAGCTCAATCTGCAATAAGGACACTGCAGATAGTTCTATAAATCTAGCCCATTAAAGTTCAATAAATGAAGCCATATAACTTTAGCATCAGTCAATTAATGTTCAAGGCAAGAACAAGATCACTAACAAAAGAGAACATTACCTGAGAACAAGCTTCTTGATGCCTGCCAACAGCACAAAGAAGATGTGTTCCAGACAAGGACCGGTCTGTTCTCACCATATTGGCAGCAACAACCTACACAAGCATCACAACAAGTGACTTAACAAAGACACCAACACAAAAGAAAGAGAAGGAATTTTCTGAAAAAGGTAAACTGAAACAATGAAAGGAAGCACCTTCACGGCAAGCTCAAGTAAAGACGTCGATACAGCTGAAGAAAGGGCAACAGCACGCAATGCATTTGCATAGAAATACGAGCTCTCTGGAGGCGTGGAGAGCAGTAAGCTAACTGCAGCTTCTAGGTTTCCAATTGATACTAATCTGGTAATCAGAAACAAAACCATCAGGCCAAATTGTTGCTTATTGCCTTGTTTAAAATTCAAGGCCAAATGACAGTCACCTAATAAAATGCATGTGAAGGCCAGAAATTAATTTCCATATGATGAAAACCCTCATTCTTGATTCCTTTATACGTTCTGTTGTTCCTAAAGAGAGTAATAAATGATATTGGCTCTGTTACTTCACTAGTTTCAGGGACTGGTGAAATTTCCTGGAATATTTGCAATAACAGACTCGTGATTTGCAATAACAGACTCAATCATTTCAAAAGCATCTGTATTCAGTCCAACCACTAGGGACATCAAGAGATATCACCAGTCAATTATGCCCACACATCTTCTCATTTTAGCAATGTGAGCTCCTCCATGTAGACACTCAGCAATGCAAATATTTCAGAAGAGCAAATAAAAGCATGAGGGGATTTATCATTCAGTCACTGTTATGTTGCAGCTTATGACAGTATGCATCAGTAGTATTCTGGACTTCATCACTTGGATGGTAAAGCGATATCTCGACCGCGAGTCTGTCTATCACAATTAACAAAGCTATATATTGTATTCCAATGTTAACTGCATTGTTCTTCGACAAGTTTCTCAACTTACAGATTTGAGGATATATAAGTACAAACCAAACTAGGCCAACCCTGTTAACCTCATTGACCAACAATCTCAGTGTGCTGACGCAAAAAGATACAAATAGACCAACCTCTTCAGCGCAAGTCTGTCTATCACAATTAACAAAGCTAAATATCTCATGTTCACTACTTACAGATTGGAGGATATACAAGTTTTAAGCTAAACTAGGCCAACCCTGTCAACCTCATTGACCAACAATCTTGGTGTGCTGGCGCAAACAGATATAAATAGACCAGTTATACAGATGACACTCACTCATGTATACGGTTTTGAATTGCCTCTTCTCCTTCCAGCTTTTCATGCCAAGGAATCTGCTCATTAGCACGCCCCCACAACTCTTCTTGTTCAAAGGCCATCAGCTGAAGTTGACCATTTCCCTGCCAGAGAGAAGCCATAAGATCAACAGATATCCTGGGATTAGAACTAAAGGCACCTAATTGCTTTCTTCTTCTTCTTTTTTTTGACAAGCCACTAAAGGCACCTACTTAGAAGGTGTAAACTATTCCTGAGAAATTGGAGTGCAGACACAGAGTTAAAAGGTCAAACTACGAGCAGATTATCTATATCATGAATATTCAGCAGAATTATTTGATAAACTAACCAAAGCATTATTTTTTCCCGATCCAGTCCCCGACTTTCCCTTTGATGATATTCTATCTAACATAGATACTTCATCAAGATCTGACGTCGAAGCTGATTGAGGGACTCTTGTTGGAGACTTGTTAATCAATCTATTCATCCAGTAGTTTAGTGCTCGCGGTAATTGCAGCCAGAAAAGAGCTTCCATGGGTTCCCCAAATATAGCAGCAGCAAAGGCAAACCTTACTGCAGAACCTTTATCCACTAGACCAGCATAGAGCCTAACCATCTCATCATTAAGTATGCACCCTTGAGTAACAGACATCGAAACATGTCAAATACTTCACCAAGTGTATTGTCTTTTATGCAAAGTTGAAGTGTAAATGCTGACAGATAACATATTCTACAACATAATATGAGATTACACAAAATAATACCTTCTCTACGATAAGGCTCCAGTACTTTGAGAAGCATCTCAGGCACTACAGAGTCACCAATACGGGGTGATTCAATCATGTGGTTACGAAGATCTCCAGCTGTTGGAGTTCCAGGAACTTGGTAGTTCGCGTCATCTGTGGTTGTACTCCATGTATTAAACCACGACGGCTTCACACCTAACTGTAAGATTGTACGTAATGCCTGCAATAACCAGGAAAAAACAAAAAGAAGAGGTAACAAAACTTTCATTTCCAACTTCAATATGAAAATTTTGTTTACCGAAAATAAAGCCACAGAATTTGTAGCATGTCAACAAAAGAACTGACATTGTACTAATTTAACAATCTCGAACCAAATAGTTAAGACTTAAAAAAAATGGACTTTGAGCCTAACAACCCTAAAAGCTAGCTTTTCAAGTGAGGGTTCCCCTAGACCATATAAGGAGAAACCCACCCATTCCCTCAATTAATATAGGAAACCAAAAACCGGGCACGCCAAGACTAGAGTTTCGAGGCGTGAATAACATAACATAGGCCAACTGCCAACATTATAGATAATACAACAAAGGGATCAGTCTGGCTATGATACAATGATAAGAAAAATGGACCTTCGTCCTAACTCGATCTCACAAGCTAGATATGAGGTAAGAAATCTCCAAGACCATATAAAGAGGCAACAACCAATTCTCTCAACCAATGTGAGACACTCAACAAATTCAAATATTCTTTTTTTCCGAAATAGGTAACTTAACAAATTCAAATATTTTTCTCAATAAAGCAATCCTAACTATGTTAGTTTAGCATGCTTTGTTGAGAAAAGGAAAAGCAAAGTTACCAGGGCATGTGGTGTGGGTAGTAATATGGGAGAACACAAAGGCACTGGTCGAAATCTTTCTTTGACTGGTCGAGCTTGGGAACCATGGACCATTTTATTGTCACCTCTGCATAAGCCAAAAAACAGTTTTACAAAGATATGCAAGTTCAGGAACCAGAAACTAAAAAAACAAATCTATCTAAGATAGACAAAAGTTTGAAGTATAACAAATGAGATATTATTTTGGGTTATCGGAGAAAGTAAAAGAAATTGCATCAAGTTAAAGTATTTCAATTTCTACTGCAAACATCAGGGTATAAATTGATCAATATCAGACACAATCACAACAGTCACTTAAGTTGTTCTCCCTATGTGTTACAAGGGGACTAACATTCCTTAGTTTTCAAGGCTAACGCAGGGAACTTTAACAGTTTCTGGAACTTTTTTACAGTATCAGGATTCTCTAAAACGTAGTGGGTAATAACTGCAATTCAAAGAAACTAAAGCCAATTTCCCTTAAAAAAGTGAGTGTGACAGAGAGACAATCAGAATACCAAATAATTAAAAAGTGAGTGTGACAGAGAGACAATCAGAATACCCAATGCACTAAGCTCCCTCTATGCGCGGGGTCCAGGGAAGGGCCGGACCACAAGGGTCTATTGTACGCAGCCTTACCCTACATTTCTGCAAGAGGATGTTCCACAGCTCGAACCCGTGACCTCCTGCTCACATGACAACAATTTTTTTTACCCTTTACGCCAAGGCTCCCAAGTAAAACGAATTGAAACAGCATCACAGAGCAAAATAAGCAATCAAATCATGATAAACTCGTCCTAACGGCTAAGCACAATGGCGAACTTAGGGAAAAAGAAGCAGAAACAGAGATAAAGGATTCTTCTGGCAACTCCAGACAAACATTTACTTTCTTTCTTTTTATGAAGGCTCCAGATAAGCATTACTTTATCTGTATCTACGCATCTAGGAGCAGGACAAGAAATTTGATTAACTTACACAACAATTATTCCAAAGTCTATACAGTACACAAGCTGCTTCCTTTCCAACAGGACTGTAGATTTCAAGTTCTACGGAGCAGTGGTTAGACCGGCTATGTTATATGGAGCGGCGTGTTGGCTAGTCAAGAACTCCCATGTTCAGAAGATGAAAGTTGCGGAAATGAGGATACTCAGATAGATGTGTGGGCATACTAGGAGAGATGAGATTAGAAATGAAGATATCTTGGACAAGGTAAGAGTGGCCTCAATAGAGGACAAGATGCGGGAAACGAGGCTGAGATAATTCGAGCATGTGCAGAGGAGAGGCACCGATGCCCCAGTGCGGAGGTGTGACAGTTAGATATGGATGGCTTCAAGAGAGGGAGAGGTAGGCCAAAGAAGTATTAGGGAGAGGTGATTAGACAGGACATGACGCAACTTCAGCTTACCGAGGACATGACCTTAGATAGGAGGTTATGGAGGACGCGAATTAGGATAGAAGGTTAGCTAGATAGTTAAAGCGTTGTCTCGCTTATGTTTATGTACTATTAGTCATACTATTACACTGGTAGTTTCTTGTCCTTTGAGTTTGGATACTATCTGTTATTTTTTGTACTTCGATTATCGTATTATCTTGTTACGACTACTGTTCAGTATGATTTGTCAGGTTGTAGTATTTTGCCATTACTTCTTCATTCCGCTATTTCTTTCTCTATACTGCTTTGGATAGGGTTTTTTTCCTTGAGCTGAGGTTCTATCGGAAACAGCCTCTCTACCTCCAAGGTAGGGGTAAGGTCTATGTACACTTTACCCTTCCCAGAGGCCTAGACCCCACTTTGTGGGATTACAGAGGCCTAGATCCCACTTTGTGGGATTACACTGGGTATGTTGTTGTTGTTGAAAATAGATAAAACAGATAATGAAACAGAATAGTAAGCTTGTCTGGACATACATATTGACTTCAACAAGGCGAAAGCTGCTGTCAGCTCCAGCAATACATAACACCAGTGGATCATTCTTATCTGATCGCAAAGGCAACCAATCGAGCTCCAATACAAGAGTTCCAGGAAATTGAGGTTGTAAAAGTGAATTGGCTAATGGATCGGGTGAGTCCTGCAAATGAGAAATGCAATATAGTTTAGAAGCTATTAGAACTGTGTGCCAGACTTTTAGATAACCTTTGAACAGCTAATTACTGAGACTTTTGGCGAATCCCATGCAAAGAACTTGAGGGAAGGGTAATGGGAAGTTCAGTTATTCAAGTTTTATGGATCTAAATAAGATAAGACTATAGATTAGGAATCACTCTACGAAATGAAGCAGCAATGGGATTTCTGATACTACTGGAAATATATACTCTTAATCAGCAACGCAAAGCTATAAAGAATCTCTATTTCTAAGATAAGGAAAACTATACAAATTCAAGAATGTCGACTTCCATAGAAAAGGAGGACACAAGGGCACTCAGAATATTGAGGCACATGCAAAGAATCAACAAGGGGAATTTCTCGCTTACCAGATCAAATACCGAGAATGTGTTATCATAAAACAAAACGGCAATACGCCCACGGCTACGATCTCCAGGAACAACTGGTGAGAACTTGATTCTACGGATCCCTTCCCTATGGGTATTAAATGAGGAAGACTGTCCAGTAGTAACATCCCACCAGCGTATGTTTCCTGACCTGTCCCCCATAACCTGCAGAATGGATGCATTACTACCGACCTTGTTAACAATAAGCAACCAGACAGCAAATGACACTTTGATGTACAACGAAAACACGACATACCACATGAGGCAGACGATAGGCCATTGCCGTCACCAATCCTTCAGATGAAACAAATGAAGATGAAGGCCACTTTGGTCTGGAAAAATGACGATAACGCTATGTGAGGTACAATAGTACAGCTGATAGCAAAACAAAGAAATTGAAAGAGGTAAGCAGATTCAAAGGTAAGCTAATCTGATTCTCTCTCTCTCTCACCCAGACTAAACTTCTTTTAGTTTTTGATGAAGAAAGGTAAAAGAACAAAAGTGAACTACACTTCTATTTTAGATTATCCAAGAAACTTGGCATCATTACTTATCATTGAACCTAACAAAAAGATAATACAGCATTTTTCTTTTCTTATTAATGAATTTTCTTTTTTGCTAGATGATACACAAAGACACATAAAAGAGACCACCGATAATCTAATACTTTGCACTCTCTGCAACAGATTCCTCAAAACAGAAGACCAGAAATTTGCAATACAATTGAACAAACATTATGAAGTACTATTTTTTGTTACCAAGTCATGAATAAAGCTTCAAACCGGAGCTCAGACCTCAAGGAAGACCATGGGTATACCGAAAGTATTTGATCAATTGCATTGATTGCTAATAGCCACAAGGATATACATTAAATTCTTGTTATACAATCAGCCTATTCACAGCATATAGGACATGATCAGAATTGTCCATTTAGCAGCTGACTACTTGTAGCTTAAGCAGATTACAAAGACGCTGCATACTTTGATCAGCAAAAGAACCTTTGCAGTTTGTTGAAAATTGAAATATGGAAAGATTTAGTTTCTGCCCAACTTGAAAGACAAATAACACACACACACACACATATATATAGAAGGAACAAAGGAAACTAATCTAAAGGTCAGCTCTTAGGCCAAATCCATATTGATCCATAATGTTCAATCGTTAAATCAAAATACACTTCTGATACAGGATCAATATACCTTGGCATTATCTGCCAGGCTATAACAATTAAAAGTCAATTGTTCTTCCATTGCTTTAGACCATGCTTCAAACACTCCCTACCACAGTACCACCCGCAAAATTTGATTGGATATAATAGTCCTCAGTAAAACGAAATCAGAAGGGAAATATTTGTAACTAATTCTACAAGACCATAGGTTAAAAATCAACTTAAACAGTTAGACCACCAAAAATTAACTAATCGATCATCGTTGTTTTATAAACATCAGAAGAAAATACCTGAAGTCACGGATCCTTCGACCATGAATCTCAAAAACTCCCAGTGCACCATTGACTAGTGCAAAAGAGAAACTTTCTGAAAATTCATCTTGAGATCCATCTGTCCCAGCTCCTTCTGCAGTCACAATTTCTGTGAGTATTAGCATTCACAGAAAACAACAGATCATAGAAGACATCATTTTGTAAGTCAGATAAGGAAATATATACTTAAGTAATGCGTGAAAAATCAAGTAAACTGAGCTCACTAGCATCTGCTGCAGCTGCTTCTTTTGTTGGGGAGGATGTCTCTGCTGATGGTATGGCAGGACGATCTTTAGGCAATGGCCGTGGTACTGTTGGAAGAGTCCATTCTAGCACAGTGAACGGGAGAGCTAGTGATCTAAGCTGCATTGAAAAATATAATACAATAAAAGCTGGAAAGTAAAGAATAAAGAATGCAATGGCAGATTAACATCAACCAGACAGACAAAAAAGATATTATATTTCTAACTATACTTCAATTTATGCCTGTGAAATAACATCCTAACAATAAACAAGGAAACATCGGGCAAGTGGGATTAACTTACTCAGCCCCGGTGACACTAGGATAGCTACAAGCATATGGTCATCATTTCCACAAGGTAGTTGACAATCCAGTTAGATCAAAATCAATATGTTAAACAAGTCTTTACAAGTAACTTGGTGTGTTCAGATACAGAAACAGCACATGACCGAACAAGGGACTGACACTGAATTGCATGGTAAGCAAATCCACGTTTCAAAACCTAATACAAACGTTGCGTGTTTTACAAGGGAGCATCTTTTCAAAAGCCTAACTGCCCAAGTTTGAAGAAGGTTTGGAGCATGAAGTGAGAGAAACTGATATTTCATAGCTTATCTGGATATTAGATTCCTAAAGCCTTTGTTTGTAACTATTTATTGGAAATTTGGAATGAACAACAACATATCGAGTGTAATCCCACAAGTGGGGTCTGGGGAAGGTGGTGTGTACACAGCCTTACTTTGTGAAGGTGAGATTGTTTTCAATTGACCCACGGCTAAAGTAAAGCATATCAAAATCAGCTATGGAAAGTAAATATAGTAGTGAAGAAGTCATTTTGAAAATAATGGAGGAAAATAATAGTACCAACAACAAATAGTATGATAACTAAAGCAAGGGAAATAACATGTAATAATAAAATCGGAAAAAAAAGATAGTAGGAGAGTAATAATAATAATACTGATAAAGAAAACTAGACAACGTTCGACTACCTACTAACCTTCTATCTTAATCCTTGCCCACCATATCCTCCTATCTAGGGTCATGCCCTTGGTAAGTTGCAGGTGTGTCATGTCTTTGTCTAATCACCTCTCCCCAAATACTTCTTCAGCCTACCTCTACCTCTCCATAAACCCACCATAGCCAACCTCCACACCTCCACGATGGGGCATCTGTGCATCTCCCCTTCCCATACCCCAGCCATCTCAGTCTCACTTCTCTCATTTTGTTCACCATGGAAGCCACTCTCACCTTGTCCCGAATAGCTTCATTCTTAATCTTATCTCTCCTAGTATGCGCACACATCCATCTCAATATCCTCATATCTGCTACTTTCATCTTCTAGACGTGCGATTTGTTGACCGGCCAACACTCTGCCGCATACAACATAACTGGTCTAACAGCCACTTTATAAAACTTACATTTTAAGTCTTGGTGGCACATGCTTATCACACAAGACACCGGATGCGAGCCTCCATTACATCCACCCCATTTCAATACGATGTGTAACATCATCATCAATCTCCCGATTTCCTTGGATTACTGATCCAAGATACTTGAAACTTCCTCTCTTGGAGATGATTTCGGTATCAATCCTCACTTTCACCTCTATCGTGACTTACATCACTAAACTTACACTCCAAGTACTATGTCTTAGTCCTGATCAACGTGAACCCTTTGGACTCCAGAATCTGTCTCCAAACCTCCGGCCTATCATTAACCCTGCCGCATAACTCATCAATCAATACTATGTCATCTACAAATAGCATACACCATGGCACCTCCACTTGGACATGTCGGGTCAGTGCATCTATCACTGAGGCAAATAAAAATGAACTAAGAGTTGACTCTTGATGCAACCCCATCACGACTGAAAATTGCTCCAAGTCTCCTCCCACTGTCCTCACCCGGGTCTTGGCTCTATCATACATGTCCTTAATCACCATAATGTAAGCTACAGGTACACCTCTAGCCACCTCTATAGAACCCTCCTATGGGGACTTTGTCCTATGCTTTTTCTAGGTCAATGAACACCATATGTAAGTCCTCCCTCTCCCCATACTGCTGCACCAATCTCCTTACAAGATGAATGGCTTCTGTAATTGACGCCCCGGCATGAACCCAAATTGGTTCTCGATAATAGACACACCCTTCTTCACTCTCATCTCCCCCACCCTCTCCCAAATTTGAATGAACTAACGACTGAGTTTGACTGTTACAGTTTATTCCAGTGCATGTACACGTTAGTCCTCTCTCCTGGTTCTCAAGAGTTGATCGATGTAACCTGATAAATTCTACTTTCGGAGGAAGTTGTCTCGAAAAACCTACAATCTTTTGCAATCCATGCAAACTCAATGCATAATAGAGTACAATGGAAGAAAAGATCCATAAAGGCGACATCAATTAGTTGTGATTAATATTTGGTTCAATAAGAAATTTTTATCTGGTTTGCGATTTGTATGTCAGTAGAAATCATAGAGAACTTCTATTGCTAGAGAACCTAAACATTCAGATATTGGATTGCTACCCGTCCAATAGGGTGGCATGACTAGTGTGGATTCATATTGTCAACCACTACTTGTCCAGGATTGAGGTGTAGTTTTTGTTTATCTTTGCTATTGTTGAAGCTTAAACTTTTATAGAGAGCACACTTTTATGTTCTTAATTATATTCTCGACAGCTACCAAAATTTAAGATGGTTGATCATTTTGGTAGAATTGGTCCGGAGATGATACAATCACCAACGAAGTCCTACATCCTAAAAATCAATCAAGATCCTAAAAGATTCTTTATTGATGGTGTCTCACATAAATAACTCATATCTTAATCGTCGTTTAGTTTCAAGTAAAGTTGTCAACAAATCCATTTTTCTTTTCCTTTTTCAGTTAAGGGTGGGGAAGTAACTATCAAGCAAAGTTGTGGCTTAGTGGTAATTGAAGTTAGTTAAAACCTTAGAGATCAGAGTTCCAACCCCAGCAAAGACAAAAAAAAAAAAAAAAAAAAAACACTCAATGATCTCTTCCCATCTGCCTAGGCCTTGGTAGCATCATTACATACCCAAGTGTAACACCCCAAACTTTCGAGCTAGGATTCCAATCGTTTTTTGCGTGTAATTAGACCTGAACTCGAAAGATTTCATTGTAACGAGGTGTTATGGTCAAGCACTATGTGTGAGAAGAGCTTTGGATGTGAATTAAGGTTTTAAGGGAAACCCTAGTACAAGTTAAGTTGAAAGCTTCTCTACCGGCTAAGTTTTCGTATAACTTTCTAACTAGGGCCATCTTCAAACGATCAGAACTCCTAGAATATAAAGAGTTAGGTGGCCTATGACCCACCAAATTAAAGGTCTTCGAGTCTTCTTTCCAACGCCACCAACCGTGCATTAATCTGAGTCCGGAGTAAAAAGTTATGACCAGTTTACCAAGAAGACATCTGTCAGACCAGAAGTCTGTCGAATTCTGGGAGTTAAAACGGAAGAGAAAACGGTCCGTTTTCTGGAAAAACGGTTCGTTTTACCAACCGTTTCCAGGACCAGAAACTCAAAAAAATTCACTGACTTAAAACGCTTAAGAAAATGGTCCGTTTGTGGCCAAAACCGTTTTGGCGACCGTTTTGAACGCGTTTTTCCTTCCTAGACCAATCTGGATTCTAATTGGAATTGCCTATAAATAGGACTCCTAGGGTAATCCCCCACCCTTCTAAAACGCCTCCCACATCTCTATTTACCCTAACATGGATTAAAAGCAGCCTCTCAAATCCTCTCAAGGTTTCCAACATTCAAGCATCAAGAAAAATCAAGTTAGGGCTCCAAATCCAAAGGATTCTTCTCCATAGTTCATCTCCAGGTATGTAAAGTAAATCCTTCAGTGTGGGAATCCTGTTCTCCCCACAACCAAGTTCAATTTTAGTTTCAATCCACGAATCAAGTTAGGGTTTTTGAGAAGTCAAGATCCTTAAGTTTAATTCCTTATCTCTTGATACAAATCTTTGAATATTCCATGCTTATTATCAGAAATTCTATGAATTTGGATTCTCTTCCCTGGATTGATTTCTAGTTCATGTCTATTGAATTTTCCAAGAATCTTTGTGAATTTCCTTATGATTTGAAAGTCTATTAGATGTTTTAAAGGATTATTTACGTTTTTCTGAAAGTTTGTTTAAAAGTTACAAGTTTAAGTTCATGAAAAGTTTACAAAGAATCTTTATGTTATTATCATGTCTTGAAAAGAGAAAAAGGTAATCATATCTTGAAAGTTAAAGAAAGTTATAAAGATTTAGAGCCAAGGCTCACAAAGATAGATATGTTCATGATACGATATTTAGAGTCAAGCATGATTTTTAGAAAGTGTTTTAAGACCTATGTTATGAGCATATAGTATGTTTTGGGAGGACTATTTAGCACCGAGATGGGTATGGGCTTAAACAACACATGCCCCAAAACTATGCTACCACTGTAGGATAGGATCGTCCGCAAATAGGGCGACTCCTCTATTATTTATAGCCTTCGGGATCAGCTTTGGGATCCCCAAATTGTGTTTCATCTTATACCCCGGCAAGGTATAGGATGGCTCTGTCAACGAGGGCAAGTCGTTGGGTTCTGGCAACGTGGACAAGACGTTGTACTCCATGTTGCTCACATGGTTTATGTCGGTGAAGAGAAACTCCCCTAAAAGAAAACTTGCTTATTTTGAGAAAAAAATATGATTGGCCGAGGCTACTAGTTTAAAGAGAGTTTTTATGAAGCATTGTTTTCAAGTTTTGCCCAGACTACAGTTATTCAGTTTTTAGTTTCAGTTTTAGTTTTAAGAAAATATTTTAAGAAAGTTTTACTTATATTACTTTAAGTTTCAGCATTCAGGTCAGTCATTCTTATTTTCAGTTATTCAGATCTGTCTATGGTTACATTATTCATGTCTCAGTTTTTCAGCTTTATCAGTCCAGATATTAGTATTGTTTCACTTTAATGCTTTACATACCAGTACATTCAAAGTACTGACGCCTCTTTTTGGCGCTACATCATTGGACGATGTAGCCCAGCTTTCAGCTATGCAGGTTCCTAAGTAGACTCTTCAGTAGGCTATGCCATCAGCTTGAGTGAGTTCTCATTATTCCTGAGGATTTAACACTATACCAGTCATCAGTTTGTTCTGTTACATAAAGATAGTTGTATTCAAAATGTAGTAGAGGCTTCATAGACGGATTCAAGTCAAGTCAGTTGTAACCAGTTTCTTTTAAACATTTAATTATTTCAGTTAATAAAAATTTATATTATTTTATTTCATCTTTTTTACAAAGGTTAGCCCATATTTTCCAACTTCCGCAATTTGTTTCATTAAAAGTTCAGCTTTATTAGTTGTATGCCAGACCAAGTGGTTCTCTCGGGCCATTCGTGGTTTCGGGTGCCGGTTACGTCCAGGGTGTAGGCTCGGGGCGTGACACCAAGGGTAAGGGTGTGGCTCAATGGTCAATGAAGTAGGTTGAAAACTATGAGGTCTCAAGTTCAAATTGCAGCAGAGACAAAAACACTAGGTGATTTCTTCTCATCTGTCCTAGCCTTGGTGGACAGAGTTACCTGATACCTGTTGCTGGTGGGAGATGGCAGATATCCCGTGGAATTAGTCGGGGCGCGCGAAAGCTTTTCTGGACACCAAGGTTATAAAAAAAATACATGTGTTTTGTGGGTTGGTAACATGTACTTGGAGGAATAGTCAAGGTGCCCTTTTGCTAACCGAATACCATTGCTATAAAAGAAAAGGGTAGGGAAGTAACTATATTTCTCTATGAGCAACTTCAGAGAACTTAGAATCCACCGTCAAATAAAATATTACGCCTTAATCTCATTAATTGGGTCAACTTACAATACACGATACCTTCAACAACAACAACATACCCAGTATATTCCCACAAAGTGGGGTCTGGGGAGGGTAGAATGTACGCAGACCGTACCTTTACCCCAGGGTGGAGTAAAGAGGTTGTTTCCGATAGAGACAATACACGATACCTTCATATTTTGAAATAGATCCACCCTTCATTAATTCCAAAAATGATATCTCAATATCCAAACATTGATTGCAACAACCTGGAACCATATTTTACTCAACATGAATCATGGCGAGAACAAGAGAAAGAACATATTTACCATGATTGGTGTCTTAGTCATAGCCCAAACTTCTACTGGTGCATCACGAAACAAAATCAATAGGTACCTACATAACAGAAACCACTTTTAAGCTTAAAAGATTAGGGAACATCAAACACTTTTATCAGCTCAATGAGAGATATGGTAAAAAATGACATAGAATAAGATGTGCAACAAGGAGAACACACATGGTGAGTCAGAAACATTTTTTGGAACAAAGTAAATTATTAGCTAGAAACAATCACTCATATCACGGGTATGTAGAAAGCAAAAAGGAAATCAGTACCCATCGGTATATAATCTAAATAGCCCCAAACAAGAGTCTCCTTAGAATTCCCTTTCCCAAGCAGTTATGCTGCGCTTACAATATTACCCGTGTTTTCAATGCTCTAGATGGGTTTAGGAATGGAAGAAGAGGGTCAGTCATGGGCAAGCCTGGAAAACAACCTCCCCATCTCCCCACTCCAATTTTTTTCTTTATAAGTGATACAAAGGAATTACCAATAGAAAAAACAATGCAGAGGAAGTGATACATGGGCACAAAGCTGTAATTTGCCTAGAAGTTTCAAAAAAAAAAAAAAAGAGCTTGTATTAAAACAATTTGAAGTGCATCAGCAATGGAAAAACAAAACTGGGGGGGGGGGGGGGTGACTTATTTGTCTCTCTGCATTTCTTTTCCAGAAAATGTTTTATACTTCATAATTTAAAAAAACCTTTCCATGTTTTATAAGTCAATAACACTACTGTCTTCAAATTCATGGGGTGGCAGGGGAATCCATTATATACTGAGATCCCATGACAGTTAAAATGGGTGCCAAAATTATCTTTTCTACTGTCGAATAGAATGTTCAGGATAACGAACATTGTCCATATAAATTAAACTCAAAATTAATGAAAATGCTCTGGGGCTTGGCCAAATAAAATTTGAAGATTTCCCATTCCCTACCACATGCATGCCTCTTTTAAATGAAATTGTAGGATCCTTCAGCAAAGCCTAATTGCTTCTGCTCATAAAGAGTAAAGATCTCGCTAACACTACTGTGTCGAGAAAAACAAGAGCAATTCATCTTTTCATGCACACAATATTGACAGGTTGACAAATGCACCTGCCAGAAGATGAGGCCCTTAAAGCTCTAATAGGTGCTCGCTCTGGTTTCTGCAGAACTCGAAATGGTCGATTGAGTCCACTTCGAAGGCACGTCACAACGAGCCTATTGATGTAGCCACCTGCTTTTTCTGTACCCTGAAGTCCAAAATGAAGATTTTGTGTGAGGGCAGTCCTTTTCATATTGAAACTAGTGAATTTGCCTATACTTCACGCGGTTGCAAAGATTTCACTTAATTAATGTAATGGTCCTTTTAAATACTCAAATCTTAACATAATTGAAAAAGAAGGTTTTTCCAAAAATAAAATTATCTTTAATTTTTCTCTCAAAAGATAATCTAAACATACAAGCTTATAACTTCAATATAACGGTAATTTGCATAACTTAAACTTCAAATACTAAACCAAAAAGTCAAGTCAAAACATAACCTTAGTTGAAAATAAAAAGAAGTAGCCACCACAGCACAGCAACAAAATCCAAAAGCAGAAGTGTTTTACAGCAAAAAGAAAAGGTTCTCACAACAATTGAACTACAAATAAAACTAGCCTATAAAATATTACACTACAAAATTTTAGCAATTTTGATAGGTGGATATCAATATCAACCTTAATTTCAACCAAAAAATATGTATTGTAAATACTTTTGTGTTTAACATTTGCCTTGGATATATTAGTTTCAAGAAAATCTAAGGAACAATCTGACAAATTTTAAAGAGCATTCTTCAGATTTTGATACACTAAAATTTAAACAATTTAAAGCAAAAAAAGACTCTTAGGTCAGCTCCAGGGCTTGGGTCTAGTGGTAACAGCACAATGCATGATGTGTGGGTTCCACGTACGTCACGGGTTCAATGAGAAGGGTAGAAGATGGGCTCATTCTCTACCAAGTCTCAAACCTTGCACCACTAGCCCCCGAAGATTTCTTGGTATCAGAAAAGAAACTCTTATGTCAGCACTCCGCATTTGATATGTAGAATAGAAAATTAACCTATACAGTTTCTTAGTAGCACTTTCGAAACAAGTGTAGACACATAATTTTTATCCTTTTATTCCCTTCTCAATTGTATACTTTTAATGTGTTCAAGTAGCTCCTTTTAAGATCTTCAATTGTCAAATTCAAACAAGTTGATTACTAATTTGTATCCCTCTTCTCCTTTTTCTTTATTTCTATTTTACTTTTGGCTTTTATTTTTCTTTCCTTTTTCTCTTTTTTTCTTTATTTTCTTCATCTTCCGTACACAGTTTTCGCCTTTCTTCTGCAAGAAGTTTGTCTCCTCCCATTTTAAGTTATTTTCTATATTTCTTTCCCAGTTATCTCTCAAACACAACAGTAAATATTTTCTTTTCTTGAAAATTTTCTACAAATTCCCTAAATTTGATTCTTACTCCTAATAACTTTTCATACCAGTACACATTAATGGGAAATTTATTTTGCTACTAAAGTAAGGACCTTAAATAGGATAAAAGGCACCCAAGGGTGTGACTTAATGGTCAATGAAGTGGATTGAGAACCATGAGGTCTCAGATTCAATTCCCAGCAAAAGCAAAAAAACTAGGTGATTTCTTCCCATTTGTCCTTGGTGGATAGAGTCACCTAGAACATGTGTTGGTGGAAGGTAGCAGGTGCCTCGTGGAATTAGCGAGGTGCGCGCAACCTAGCCAAAACACCACGATTATATAATTAAAAAAAAAAAGGAGAAGAGGAATTAATAAAGACCTATAATTGAAGAAAAAGAAAGGCATAATCTGTAAGAGTAGATATATAAGAATCTTGGCCACAGAGAGGTGCCATGTCACCTGCCTATTAAATGGAAGGGGAAAAGGGGGGAAATCTGAGAAAACAGATAAATAGAATCATATCTTAGGATAGGTGCCACAAGCCTCTCTATAGACCACGATTATATAGATATATATATATATATATTACTTGTGATGATAGTCTATATGCAACGGAAAAAAATATGCAATGGAAGATTCCTCAGTGATAGAAATCTAAAGAGACACTCAACAGGTAGAGAAGATGCAAACATTATGTTTATCCTTGGAAATAGAGAACTTCCCGCTGTATATGCGTTGTCACCTGTGAGTACGAGAAAGAAACCAGTCGGGAATTGCCAAGCCATCTTAATCCCCTAACAACACTGTTATGAACTGCAAAGCTAACGCTGACAGCATTGGCAGAGACATCAATCACATCTATTGTACCACTTTGAGTTCCCACAGCAACAAGCGGAACAGCAACAGCTGGAGAGTTTCCTCCACCTTCATGATTGTAAGCTATTTAGTGGCAAAACCAGCACCACCTTGTCCAAAATAAAATTTGTATAATACAAACAAAAGTAGCAGTCCACAAATACACTTACGTCCCAAAGTAGCAGTCAAAGAAGGGGAAGGTACGGCCAGCATAGTTACCGCTGAAGAAAGAAGATGAAGCTGCCCAACTAGACTAATCTGCAATCAATAAACCGACATTCAGGTATGGGGAAAAAATCTCAAAATTCTAAGACAAAAGAAGACGTTAGTTTATTAATCATTTATCTAAGAGCCCATGATGATACGCTTCCATTTTTATCCTGTCAGCCAATGAAAGGAGACCCTCCATCCCAGCAAGAATGACTAGAATGAATATTTTCTCCACTATTTATGCAGGTATATCACAAAAAGGTATACCTTGCAAAACTATCAGTTAACTATAAAAGAACAAGGAATAGAACCAACTCTTTTTGCTGGCATAGAAGCCCTATAAAAGCTCACACAACTCAAGTAACTGAGGACACCAAATCTTGAATTGTATATTCCTGTTGTGAATAACTATAAATTGGTTGCTTCATTTTAACCCTATCACACAATCAATAAGTCCAATATATTTACCCGTACGCTGACTGCACCTTTTCATGAAAAAAGATATTGGAGGACGTCCAAGTACCACCTTTAGCGACATTCTGCCTACTATTTAATTGCTCAACACCATTGACCCAAACTAAGATCTTGCCTTTGATGAGAAAGTAATTTATATAAGTTGCTCCCTCATCCTTTCAATCATGGTAATAGAAACACTTTTTTCTGCTTATGTTCATGAACATTGATGAACGAAACAAAGAAATGCAATTTTTACAATATCTCGTCAAGACACTTTCCAGTTGTGATGGGGTTGCACCACGGATCAGCTCTTAGTTCATGTTTATTTTCTTGGTAAAGGATGTATTGATGCAGCAAATCCAAGGTGAGGTGTCATGGTGTATGTTACTTGCAGATGACATAGTTCTAATTAGCGAAACTCGCGGCGGAGTTAACGCTAAGCGGGAGGTATGGAGACAAACATGGAGTCTAAAGGGTTCAGGTTGAGCAGGACCAAGACAGAATACTTCGAGTGCAAGTTCAGTGGCATAACACATGAGATTGGCGTGGAAGTGAGGCTTGATACCCGGGCCATCCAAAAGAAAGGAAATTTCAAGTATCATGGGTTCATTATCCAAGGTAATGGGGAGATTGACGAGGATGTTACACATCGTATTGGAGCAGGGGGATGAAATGGAGGCTCACATCCGGAGTCTTTGCGACAAGAAGGTGTCACCAAAACTTAAAGGCAAGTTCTACAGAGTGATGGTTAGATCGGCTATGTTGTATGGAGTGGAGTGTTGGTCAGTTAAGAACTCTCACGTTCAAAAGATGAAAGTTGCAGAAATGAGGATGCTGAGTTGGATGTGTGGACATACTAGGAGAGATAAGATTCGAAATGAAAATATCGAGACAAGGTGGGAGTGGCCTCGGTGGAGGACAAGTTATGGGAAGCGAAGTTGAGATGGTTCAGGCATATGAAGAGGAGATGCACGGATGCCCCAGTGCGGAGGTGTGAGAGGTTGGCTATGGATGATTTCAGGAGAGGTAGAGGTGCACTGAAGAAGTATTAAGGGAGGTGATTAGACAGGACATGACGCAACTTCAGATTACACAGGACATACCTTTTTTTTTAGAATGAACTTACCAAGACATACCTTAGATGAGATATTATGGAGGACATGAATAAGGGTAGAATGTTAGTAGGTAGTTGAGGGTTGTCTTGCTTATCCTTCCATACTAGTAGTCGTAGTATAACTCCTGTAGTTTTCTTGCTCGTTCGATTTCTGTTACTATTTTTTGTTCCTCAATTATCGTATTATTTTGTTGTAGTTACTGTTTAATGGCGTAGGCATCTTAGTTGATGAGGAGCTTCGGGAGCATGTGGTTGAGGTCACGAGGGTCAACGATAGGATGATGTTGATCAAGTTAGTCATTGGAGGTTCTACTCTGAATATTATTAGTGCCTACGCGCCGCACGCGGGTTTGGAGGAGGAGGAGAAAGCGGGCTTTTGGGAGGCGTTGGACGAGGTGGTGAGAGGGGTACCAAACTCGGAGAAGATTTTCATAGGGGGGGATTTCAATGGGCACATAAGGTCATCCCCTGGGGGTTACGCTGAGGTGCATGGAGGTTTTGGTTTCGGGGAGAGGAATGCAGGAGGGGCGTCCCTATTGGATTTTGCTAGAGCCTCTGGGTTGTGGGTAGCAAACTCGAGCTTCCCGAAAAAAGAGGAGCATTTGGTTACCTTTCGTAGTTCGGTGGCCAAGACGCAAATTGATTTTTTGCTCCTTAGGAAGGGGGATAGAGGTCTGTGTAAAGACTGCAAGGTAATACCGAGTGAGAACCTTTCGACCCAGCAAAAGCTCTTGGTGATGGACTTGGAGATTAGGCAGGAGAGAAGGAAGAAGAGGGTGGATGATCGGCCAAGAATTAAATGGGGTAGCTTGACTATGGGTAGTGCCCTAGAAATAGGGGAGAAGTTGATGACTTCGAGGGCGTGGGATAGCAGAGGGGATGCAGATAGTATGTGGGAGGAGACTTCCAGCTGCATAAGGGAGACAGCTAGTGAGGTCTTAGGTGTCTCGAGAGGCCGATCTGACAAGCATCGAGGGGATTGGTGGTGGAATGGAGAAGTAAAAGGGAAGGTGGAGGCAAAAAAAAGGGCGTACGCGAAGTTGGTTGAAAGTAAGAATGAGGAGGAGAAGCGAAAGAATAGGGAGGAGTACAAGATAGCTAGGAGAGAGGCTAAGTTAGCGGTTACGGCTGCTAAGACTGCAGCTTTCGAGAGCTTATACGCTGCTTTAGAAGGTAAAGGTGGAGATAAGAAGTTGTATAGGCTAGCCAAGGCTAGGGAGAGGAGGGCCCGGGACCTTGATCAGGTGAAGTGCATCAAAGATGAGGATGGTAAAGTGTTGGTGGAGGATGTGCTCATTAGGAAGAGATGGCAGACTTACTTCCATCGGCTCCTAAATGAAGAGGGCGACGGAGGCATTGTGTTGGGAGAGTTAGAGCATTCGGAGAGGCGCGGTGACTATGGCTATTGTAGGAGTTTTAGGGTAGAGGAGGTGAGAGGTGTTATTCGTAGGATGCATAGGGGTAGAGCGGTCGGACCTGATGAAATTCCGGTGGATTTTTGGAAATGTACGGGCAGCGTAGGGATGGAATGGCTGACGGGGTTGTTCAATGTTATTTTCAGGACGGCGAAGATGCCCGGAGCTTGGAGATGGAGCACGATGATCCATTGTACAAGAATAAGGGTGACATCCAAAATTGCAACAACTATAGGGGTATCAAGTTGTTGAGTCACACCATGAAGGTTTGGGAGAGAGTTGTGGAGTTGAGGTTAAGAGGAATTGTGTCTATTTCTGAGAATCAGTTCGGTTTCATGCCAGGACGGTCGACTACTGAGGCTATTCATCTTGTGAGGAGATTGGTGGAGCAGTATAGGGAGAGGAAGAACGATTTGCATATGGTGTTTATAGACCTAGAAAAGGCTTACGACAGAGTTCCCAGGGAGGTTCTTTGGAGGTGCTTGGAGGTCAGGGGGGTACCCATGGCATACACTGAGGTGATTAGGGACATGTACGATGGCGCAAAGACTCGAGTTAGGTCAGCGGGGGGAGATTCCGAGCATTTCCCTGTGGGGATGGGATTGCACCAGGGATCGTCCCTTAGCCCCTTTTTATTTGCCTTGGTGATGGATGTGTTGACGCGGCAAATTCAAGGTGAGGTGCCCTGGTGTATGTTATTTGCGGACGACGTAGTTTTGATTGAGGAGACACGCGAAGGAGTTAACGACAAATTGGAGGTTTGGAGAAAGACCCTGGAGTCTAAAGGGTTTAGGTTGAGCAGGACCAAGACGGAATATGTGGAGTGCAAGTTCAGTGAGGTGACATATGTGACCGACGTGGAAATGAGGCTTGACACGCATGTCATCCAAAAATGAGATAGTTTCAAGTACCTTGGGTCTATTATCCAGGGTAACGGTGAGATTGACGAGGATGTGACCCATCGGATTGGTGCAGGGTGGATGAAATGGCGGCTCGCATCCGGGGTCTTGTGTGATAAAAAGGTGCCTCTCAAACTGAAAGGCAAGTTCTACAGAGTAGCAGTTAGACCGGCTATGTTGTATGGGGCGGAGTGTTGGCCGGTCAAGAACTCTCACGTTCAGAAGATGAAGGTGGCTGAGATGAGGATGTTGCGCTGGATGTGTGGGTTTACTAGGAGGGATAGGCTTAGGAATGCGGATATTCGAGAGAAGGTGGAAGTGTCTTCCGTGGAAGATAAGATGCGGGAAGTGAGGTTGCGATGGTTTGGGCATGTGATGAGGAGAGGCGCAGAGGCCCCTGTGCGGCGGTGTGAGAGGCTGGCTATGGATGGATTTACGAGAGGTCGTGGTAGACCGAAGAAATATTGGAGAGAGGTGATTAGGCGAGATTTGGTGCAGTTGCAGCTTACCGAGGACATGACTTTAGATAGGAAGGTGTGGAGGGCTCAGATTAGGGTTGTAGATTAGTAGGTTGGTTGGTTTCTTTGTAGGGAGGAGTGCGGGGTTTTGTTGTCTTTTTAGTAGTTGAAAGGCTACGCTTGTAGCTTTTGTTTCTTCTGCGCCGGCTACTTGCTAGTGCCTTGTGTAGTTAGATTTTTATATTATTTTGTTGTAGTATAGTTTTGTGTTTATCTGTTGTTTTGTTTATTGGTTTTATCTCCTGGATTGCTTTGAGCCGAGGGTCTATCGAAAACAGCTTCTTTACTTCATTCTGGGATAAAGGTATGGTCTGCGTACATCTTACCCTCCCCAGACCCCACTTTGTGGGAATATACTGGGTATGTTGTTGTTGTTGTTGTTGTTGTTGTTTGTTGTAGTTACTGTTTCTTTTTAAGAATGTTTTGCCATGCCTTGTTTAGTATTTTGCCTTGGTTTCTTCACTCCTATTGTTTTCTTAAGTCGAGGGTCTATTGAAAACAGTCTCTCTACCTCCCAAGGTAGGGTAAGGTTTGTGTACACACTATACTCACCAAACCCCACTTGTGGGATTACACTGGGTATGTTGTTGTTATCTCGTCAAGACATTGAGGATAAATCGCATTCTTTCAAGTACAAGCAGGCCAAGTGCGTCATTGACGACAATAACTATCACAAAACACAAGCAGCGATAAATGTGAGATTATAGGTAACCCTTGAATGCCCACTTTATAAAACTCCCTCAATTCAAATAGGAGCTGGAACGTGTACATGAATAATGGTTTTTGCCTTTAAAAAAGGCACTTCCATGCTGTATATACACACGAACATGTTTCTCTGTCTTTTCTTTAGTTCTGAGTGTTTTAGCAACATAGAACAGAATGGAACCTTCTCTAACTTATACCCTTTTCTGAAGCCAGTATAATCCCATAAAATCAGAATTGCTTCTTTTATTTTTATCTGCTTCTTCTTTCTTATCTTTTGATTAGTAAATGTAATTTATATAATAACCAGCAACAAGAGAGTGCTGTGAGGTAAATACAGAGAAAGTAAAACTATCAATATTTAATCTTTGTGTGTGTTCGGTGTGGGGGGAGGGCGGCATAATTTTGTTTGTACTCTGCCAGTATAATCCAACATGATATGCAACATTGTGTTGACCAAAGTTACGCATGTCTAACCAACCTTGAAGGACACTTCATCCAGGCTTGTAGTGGATTTTGACAGACAGGTCCTGCTGCTCTTTGCCCCATTTGACAGTGGAACTGTGCTAATATCAGAGTTATGACCAATGGGAATCTCTGAAGGTCCAGTCTTACAGGCTTCTGCAACAATATCTGGATTTGTCATGTCCTTCTGAATATCAACAGATCCTTCAGCAGTCAGAAGCCATTTCCATACTTTCCCATCATCAGAAATGGAGATCAAACGTGTCTTAGATAAAACAAGAGACTCATCACAAAAATCAAATGGATTATCAAAATCCACATCGACTGAGTGATGTGCATCGGAATATAGCTTGCCAATATTTTGAAGGGCGGCATCTGAATGGGAGATAACAGCTGCAAGAATCGAGGGGGAAGGAACAGTTGTGCCTATTGAGGGCATCAGTTCTTCCATTGCACAGATCGTGTGCACTTGCTCTCCGCTGTGACAACATGCAGATTATTACCCCTTAGAACTCCCATGAATACAGGAATTTGGTATGCGCAACGTGATAAAAACAGGAATATCAGAGTTTCAACTCACGGTCATGCAGAAACAAGGACAAAGAAAGTTTTTACAAGGGTAACGAAAAATTAACCATTAGACTAATGAAGAAGAGCATTGCAGGTTAGTGCTCAGGGGAGTTGGTGAATTCAGTTAAAAGCAACTTTTATCTGGCTACCAGAAAACCAAATAGCTTCTGAGTTAAGTCATGGATATCATTCAAAATACGTACAATGCCATGATATGTACAAATAATCCAGCTATGAACTGATTGAACCCAGACTTGATCAGCTTGCAAAATTAGTTCAAGAATATTAAGGTTGGATTCATAATTTCTTGTCCTGAAATGCTTGGAAATCAATTAGTAATATCAATCAACTAAACCTCAATTCAGAAATGGCTGAGATCGACTATATGAATCCTCTATGTCCACTTTATCCAGGCACCATTTATTTCAAGACGGAATAATGTCCTTAAAGGCAAATTAGGTGTTCTCCAAAGTTAGAGGTTCTCCAAATCTCGCACTTCTAAACACAGAGTTACAAGTCTCTAACTAGATTAAAACGATATCTAGCTAACACCAAGCAAACTGTGAACTTAATGTAAGTATGACAACAACGAAGAAGTTGTTTTATCGCCCATATAGATCCTTTATTTGCATTATGTTTTGTTCTTAGCAAAGTCAATAGTGATTCCAAGAGACTGGGTCATCCCTTTTATCATCTTCAATCATCATAGTACTGCACTAATGGACTCGGTGCATTTGGAGGTTTACACCGGAAACCATCCAGGTAAGTACTCTCATTTAGTCATTTTATATCTTGGATGGTAATCTGTCAGGTGCTCGTAAATTACGTTCATTTGTTTTTGTCTTTTTGGTTATACAACTTAAACACCAAAAATAATCCTATTTTACCTTGCACGAAACAACAGGGAAATAAAATGAATGTTTGTGGATGAGAATCAAAAGCCTAACATCTAGACAGCTGAAGATTTTAGCAAAAGCTTTGGGAATTGAAGTACTTGTACATTTTATTTTTGCCTCTCATGGAAATATTACAAGTACCCTTCTAAGTTTGTGGCAGGAAACATTAAGGTTCAGCACTACTTACAGATACAAAAGCCAAAGTAGTCGACTATATAGTCAATCATAGGCATAGCACTAACTGATCCTAAATCAAAATCAAAGAGCGAACACAATTCATAGTTTTCAGTTAAACATTCCAAGTTCTAACAAGTAAAAGATCACACGTCAATAACGTAAAGCTTCAGCAATCAGCAACTAGAGTACTTACTCTTTGCGCCGCCAAGTACTGAGCTTTCCATCAAGATGAGCACAGTACAAAACTTCGATATTCGAGTCAGGTAACACCTCCAGAAACTTCCCACATCCCCGTGGCAGCCCAGTCGAGAACAACGCCGTCTCATACTGCAGATCAAACACCACCAATTCCCTCGGAAACGTCACGAATATCAAATGCCTCCAGTGCGGCGAAAACGCGAATTTCGCAACGTAATTCGGAAACGTAGCTGAAGCCGGAGCTCCATTACCTCCACCACTAGACGACGTCGTCGTATCCCTCTCTAGTTTCTGCAACTCACTACAGTCCGTCGGAATCTGAACCTCCTTCAGCACCACATCATTCTCCGTATCACCTAACGCAGTCACTGATAGCAAAAAACCTTTTAGCCCTAACGCACAAAAACGCCTCGAATCAAACGGATCACGACGTATACACGAGAAATACTCCGGCGCCGCATCGTACTTAAAAAAACACCGTCCGGTCCCAGTATTATACAACGAAAGCAACGACGGTCCACATAGTGCAGCTAAGATCCACGTATCCGGTCCGGTTTGCACCCAACACAAATCCTGAATCCCGAGTTTGTTATTACCCGAACCGGTATCAAAAAAAACCGTAGGTGATCTGAACCGGAAATCGAGTAAGCAAATTCGGCCTTGGCGATCACCGACGGCGAGAAGGAGATGATGTTGAGGAACGTCGATTAAGTGCGGGAGAGGCTGTGGGGACCACTTAACGGAAGTGATGAAAGGTGATAGGCTGTGGGGACCACCACCACCACCACCGGAAGACGGAGGCGGAGGTGGGAGAGGGATAGTGGTGACGAGTTGCATGGAGTGAGTTTCGACGACGGAGATAGAGCTGCCGGAGGCGTAAGCGAAGAGGCCGGCGGGAGAAATGTCGGCGGATCCGCCGTTGTTACGGGATGGTGGACCCGGTAACATACAGTCCCATGATGAATCGTTAGGTGGTTTTTGAATTTGTATAGACATGCTGACGGAAAATGTGAAATTCTCCGATCTGTCGGAATTCGGAGCTGAGATTTTAGGAAGTGATGATGAAGATGATGAACGGGGACATGGTAGCACGTTGAAGAGTCTTCCTAGTTACTAAACTTTTTTTAAAAATAAAAATAAAAATTGTATTTGTTGTATATACTGTAAGGGTCGTTTGGTAGCTGGATAAGAATCAAGTTATCTATTATAAAACTATTTATAATTTATACGATTTTTGATAGATGGGATAAGAAATAAGTTATTCAAGTATAAAATTAGTACGACATTTAGTAGAGGGATAAGAAATAAGTTATTCAGGTATAAAATTAGTAGGACGTTTGGTTTGTAATTTTAAAATCTGAATAACTAATACATGTATAAGTTATGAGGAAATTTATGTATTATTTATGCAGAGCAGAAGATGAAATAATTAATACTCGCATAACTAATACCTGCATAACTAATACTTGCATAATTAATACCCACATAACTAATACTTGCATAATTAATAGGAAAAATTATGCAAAATGATCACTGCAAAACTTATTTACAAATAGAATTATCAATCTTTAATTTACATCATAAATGACCATCGCCCTTTTTTTCTTCTTCTTCTTCCTCGTTTCTGCTCCTTCTTCTCGCTTCTTCTCACTTCTTCTCTCTGCTTCTTCTTCTTGTTGCTTGTTCTTCTCCCCCTCCTTCTCCTCCTCTTCTTCTTCTTCTTCTTCTTCTTTTGGTTTTCCTTTCTAAAAAAATTTGACGTACGGTAAATGGTCTTCAATTAAAATTCAATTTTTCCTTAATCACTGTAGGTCAATAAACCACGCTTACCCTCTCTTTTGTCACCAACTTCATCTTTCGCCTCTTCTTCAAGATAGTCCACGATTGAGTTACTCGTGTTAATTGCTCTATATATGCACTTTATATCTGAACTTTATTCCCTCAAGTCAAAGAATAATCTGGATTTAGCTTTGCAATTGAGACCGCCGAGCCCAACAAAAGAGGCTTGACATACTTGAACAACATGTACCCTAAAGCTGAATACGAAGATGAAATGACTAACAAGATTATTCCTCAAAGATTTCAAATACCTGAGGGTGACCATAAGGGTGGTGGAGCTTCAGCCAACAATGACTCGTTGAAGAATGAGTAAGGTTCTGATTTCTATAAATGTTGACCTGCCTTCTTCATTTTTGTACTCGGTGTGATAAAATTTTGCTTAAATCAGTAGCTATTGTTCATTTGGTACTAAGTAAATAGAGATAGAACTATAAACTAATGATTCTTTAAGGCAATTTGTTTAAACAGAGGACATCTCATGCTTTGATTCCATTTTAACCTATGTGTTGTTCAAGATCCATGATTAATTAAGCTTTGTTGTTTATTATGCTTCCATTTAGAGATTTAATGACTGAGGAAAAAAGATTGATAAACGTGTATACACTATTTATATAATATCGATACACGTTTGTGCACTATATATAAAATATTAATACACGTTTATACATCATTTATACAATTTTAATACATTACATAACTTTTATACAATATCGATACACATTTATACACTTTTTATATAATTTTGATACATTACATAACTTTTATACACCATCGATACATTACATATACATGTGGCTATTTTTTTGTAATTTTTTTTTGTAGCTAGTTCATTTTTGGGCTATTTTTTTTGTAAATAAAACTTGGCTATATTTTTTGTAAACTAATTATTTTATTGTACATATTTGAAATTGTCCCTAATTAATACCCACATTACTAATACCTGCACAACTCTAACCAGCTACCATATGCATGTATTAGTTATGTGGGTATTACTTATACAGGTATTAGTTATTCCATCTTCTACTCTGCATAAATAATACACTAATTTTCTCTTAACTTATACATGTATTAGTTATGTGGATTTTAAAATTACAAATCAAACGTCGTATTAATTTTATACATGAATAACTTATTTCGTATCCATCTACCAAACGCCGTACTAATTTTATACCTGAATAACTTATTTTTTATCCATCTACCAAACGTCGTATAAGTTATACATAGTTTAATACATGGATAACTTTGTTCTTATCCAGCTACCAAACGACCCCTTAGTGTGATGGATAAAAATAGATAATTCTGAGATAAAATAAATGGTGCAGTGATAAAATTTTGGTGTCTTATTTGGTTGCTAAATTTGTTATCCCATAATTATATCATAGTGATGAAATAACTTATCCCGAGATAGTTAATCCCAGAATAATTAATTTTGGGATAACTTGTTCCCAACCAAACGATCTCTAAAGTGTTTGATTAATTGATTCTAACAATATTCGAATGAATTTTTGTTTTATGATACAATAAGTTAAAATCTTAAATTTTTATGTACACACTTTCTTAAAATTACATGTTTACTAACTTTTCAAATTTGACCACCTTGAAGCAACAATCAAGAGTGACATGACATTTAAATAACTCCGGTTAAGCCATGCAAAAAAAAAATCTTATACACTTCACAATTGTAATTCAATTTTCATGATCATATCAAAGTCGACTATTTCTTATTTAAGTAAGGTACCTAAGGTAGTCTCTCGACCTTGAATGGCAATCGTACAATTTCTATAGACACGAAAAGTAGTAACAGAGTCTCCAATCAGAATAGACAAAAGACTCAAGTAGATATCTAAAATTCAAGGAAAAACATAGAATAACATAGAAAAATGTGAATCCTAGATCATAAGAAATGTGCAAAGAGTGAATAATTTGCTTTGTGAACTAATCCATAGAGTCGTGTATGTTTACTTGAAGTAGAAGCACCATCATTACTTGCAACTTGCACAACCTAGATAGTATCATGATGTATTGAAGAACTACATTTCTTCTTCTAAAGCCCATTGTGGTCTCTTTGAATATAATTTTTGATGCCATAATAATGAAAATTATGATTCTCTTTGTGCTACATACACTAATGGCTTTTAGTACAAGAGCCAAAAATAAGTGACCCATTTGAAAACTGGGTGTGGCCTGTGGGGCATAGTCTTTGAGTTGACCTAGAATAGCCATTTTGACCCTATCTTTGTCTCTTACGCCCTCTCCAATCGCACTCTAAATTACTCTCTACTTTCTATAAATAGAATGTAAAAATAAAGAGTGACTTTTCCAACCACTATCTATTTTAGAGTGTGTTTGAATTGACTTATTTTTAAGTGTTTTTTACTTTTAAGCATTTTTTTATATTTAAAGGTGTTTGGCAAAGACAAAAAATGCTTAAAAGCATTTTATTTTAGGCTTAAAAAGTATAAAAAAAAAGAAGCTAAAAGCCAAAAGTTGGTTGCTACCTACTTTTGACTTTTAGCTTTTAGCTTATAAGCCACTTAAAAAAAGTCAATCCAAACACTCTCTTAATCTCTAATCTCCATGAATAGAGAGGAGAGTTACTGTTCATCCTCTCTATTTCACTATTTACTATTTTATTATAATTTTTAGTACTCAATATTTTTATTTTACATGTTTTAAATTATATAAGACCATTAATTAAGTCATTAATATTCGTAATTATTTTTTAATATAATTTAAATTTTATATTAATTTATGTTATTTTTAATTTAATTTTCATAAATAATATTTTTATTTAAGATATAAGTTAGTTTTACTATAATTTTAGTTGTAAAAGAATATCACCACATAAAAATATGTACGTATAAAATGAGTAATTAATTTATAATTTAATCTAAAACTGATGCAATTGTTAAATTAGAATAGGGAACATAAAATTGTTAAAAATACAATACATAACATAACATTTTAAGCCAAAAAATTACAACAATAATTCAGTAATCTGGTAAGTGAGTTTCAGATTCACCAATATCAAGAAAAAAATTAGTGTACGGGGCAGAGAATTATTGTGATTGTGACTGCGGCGGTTGAACTACTTGATTTCTTTTATTTACTATTCGGATTTGCTCTTCTTTCACATATTCACGAACAATTGGAATAATAGTAAAATCTAAATCTGTCAGTAAAATTTTATTTTCCTCTTCATATTCTTTTAGGTGAATGGGAGCAACGTAATAATCTTGAAAGTTGAATATTTTTTTAAAATGTAATATTTATTTAATTGTATTTCATTTATGATTTTACTTTTATTTGAATTATCCATTAATATGTAATTTATATAATATTTGCTTAAAATTTATTTTATTTAAAAATTTGAGGTAAAAAATAATTTTATATTACATGAAGATTTTGAAAAAAAATATGACTAATATGTGGTGATTATGTAAACATAGAAAAAATGATTTATTTTAAAATATGAAAATATAATTGAAATAGAAATAATAATATAATATTAAAGAAAAAGAATATAGAGAGTAAAATAGAGTGTGATTGGAGATGCCCTAAGAAGGAGGTCTATTTATTAATTATTAAGTTTAGACTCAAAAATTTACTATCATTTAATAGAGTAAATATATAAAATCATCTCTAAACTTGACAGTCAAACTTACTTTAGCACTTTAACTTTATTGACATTTAAATACCCTCCTAAACAATTTTGAAGTGAAATAAATGTTACTCCTAAGGGTGATGTGACATTAAAAAGTGAAAAAGAAAATAAAAACGTGTAATTCTTGTTTTAAAAAAATGATCCCACTAATATGTATATAATAGGGGAAAATGGCAAAATTTCATAAATAACTATAGTTTGCTAAATTATTCAGGGCTCATAGCTTAAGTTTCCTAATTACAAAGTGCAGCTAATTTCAAGTTCTAAAATCAGTCCTCGATTTGTATATAAACACTTATATACGTATATACCATAAAAATAGATTTCTAAAAATCAGTTAGAGAAATCCTTTTAAAATGTAAATCTCCATAAATCATGCATCTTTTACTCTCATTAATATTCTCTTTTCATAATTGACTGATACAACTGAAAAATCTCAAATACAAATAACCATTCATATACTTTGCAATTTCATATACTAATGTGTTCACCATCTAATGTATATATGTATTTGAAATTCAAGTTAACTAAGCATATACATTTCAAATGTATATACTGATATGTATAAATCTCATATACATTTTAATCTCAAAAGTTTGAATCTCATATACATTTGAACCTCAAAAGTATGAATCTCATATACAAATGTATAACAAAAAACAAAGCATTTCAATTGCACAAATTTTAATTGTATATATCAAATTGAGATTCATGTTAACTAAGCATATACGTTTCAAATGTATATGGTGATAGGTATATAATCTCATATACAAAATTCAATTGAGATTCAATTATACAAAACTCAAATCCAGATTCAATTATACTTTTTTTGTATATACGTTTTAATTTTTTTTTTTTTGTATTTGTATATACGTGTGTCATATACAGTTATATGTAAATGGTGATTTGAGCTATTATTGGCAAGTTTGAAAAGAGAATATATAGTAAATAAAGATGCCCATGATTTATGTTGTTTTCCATTTTTAGGTAATATACGTTTTCTTCCCCCCAAAATGTATATGTTGCCCAAAATAATAGCTACTTCTTCTAAACTATACCTATAAAATGTAATTATGTGAAAATTAACCCATGTCCCGTAATTAAGCTCTTCAATATTATATGTCCCGTAATTTTTCCAAAAAAAAATACCCCCTCCCCTTCCTTCCCGCCCCACTCCCTTTCTTTTTCAAACCCCCACCCCCATTTTTTTTTTCTGCAAACCCCTCCCCACTCTCTTTCTCCTCCTTCAAACTCCCAACCCCATCACACACCTTATGCACCTTTATCTTCATTTTTCTTTTCTACTTAAATTAAAGAGAGCAAAATAAGCAATGAAATTGGATAAAATCAGCAAAATTTCATTCTTATTAGAATTGCGATTTCTGTCCAAAAAAAAAAACCACATTAACATGTTTTATATTTTTTAAGGCCAAAATGTTGAAAAAAGGGAATTGTATATCCTTTTTTTTGAAAGTGTAGTCCAATTTATTACTTTTAGCATAGAGAGAAATTAGTTAAAGAATTTGGTGGAGGTTGAAAACAAAGAGGTAATTAGCGAAATTAAATCAATCAAAGAATTAAAATGCATTAATGGAAGTTTGAGGGGGGAGGGGGAATCGAAGAAGATGGACTTAGGAAGAAGAAAGGGGGTGGAACGGGGATATTTTTTTTTTTAATTATATAATATGTATATTAGTGTGATTATTTTTTTAAATAATTCTTTTACGTGACTTTGACATGACAATGATATGACACAAGTATAATGCACTTCTCATTGTAATAGCGGTATTATATTAGAGTGGTATTTATTCACTTTAAAATTGTTTAGAGGGGTATTTAAGTATCCATAAAATTAAAGTACTAAAGCAAATTTAACTGCCAAGTTTAAAGATGATTTTATGTATTTTCTCTATTTAATATTATCGTATTTTTTTCTCATAAACATAAAAACCCCACAAGTTGTGAAAACTATTAACTTTTCTCCAATTCTTATAAAATATTATCAAATGAGCAAATCATAGTTTATAAATAGGATATCTTAATATCCTAAGATACTGCATTGATAAATCACAAATCTTCATGTTTCTTTTATAAATAGAATATTTGCGATTAAAAACTTTCAAGTACAAATAATTTATAAAGATCCACTAGCCAACAATAATAATAACTAATTTTTCTTTTTTAATATAATCATTTCACATGGTACGGACAATCTCTTCACGCCAAGCATGTGTCTTTTTTTTTTCTTTTTTGCAAAATTTAAAATGATAGTTTTTTATATATATAAAATATAAACTTATGGGTCAAATTTTATATTTAAAAAAATTGAAATCATAATTAGAAATTCCAAATCACAATTTTTTGAGAATTTAAAATTTTAATCATGAGATAAAATTGCATATTCAAACGCTAGCTGAAGCGGCCTCCTATATATAAGAACAATAGTAGTACTTAAAGGTTATAACGAAGTATCACAAGCTCATCTTGAACAAAGTTGAAAAGCCATAGTCACAAAAATTAGAAATGGCTTTGGTATTTTAAATTTCTAAAAAAATTGAAATTCAACTTCAAATTGAATTTCAAAATTTTATGGACAAATAGTGTTTTTCGAAGTTTAACTTTGGAAAAAAAAAAATTGATAGTCAAACGCCCCATTTGTTTCGAAGAAGAAACAAATCTCATTGTTTATAAGAGTTCATTGTTCTATCTTGCCGATGGCTTCTCTTGTCACCCTCCACCTCAATTTTTTTTTTTTTTTTTTTTTTTTTTAAAAAAACTTTTTCTAGAACCATCTTAATCTTCGTTTTCTTTTGTCAAAATTTTAAAATTTATTTATTTTAAAATTAAAATAGTGCTTTCTATTGGAAATATTTAGAAGAAAAGTATTTCTGAATAATAATAATTTGTGTTTTACTAATTAATTTGTGAAACATTTTAATAATATTAGAGCAGTAGTTTTTAGTTGAATAAGGTAATAAAAGTGCTTCTTTTTATTGTTTACCAGTTTTTAGAGAACAACTTAGTTTTTTTTATTCCTACAAATTTGTTCAAACACTTCTAAAATAGGCACTTGTATTTTGAGGAAAAAAAACACTTGTAACTTTTCAAAAATTTGCCAAACAAGTTATAAGTAGGTGATTGAATGTAACAATGTGATGAAATTCAAAGAAAAAAATATTATTTAAAATTAAATTTAAAAAATATTTAAAAGCTAAAATTATATTTAAACATGCAATAATCCGTTTTCAATCCTGAAAGATTCCACTTCAGATTTAAGTGAACACTGACTACAATTTACAACCAAATAATTTTTTTAAAATTGAAATTTGTATGTAAGTTTTTTTTATTATGTGAAAATCCTTCGAAAATTATAGAAAATGACTCGAAAAAAAAACATTGATTTTGCTTTAGAGGAGGAAGAATATATTTTTTGATAACAACTTACCATCCCTATGACAACTTTGAGATTTTCTTGAAGTAATGGAATATTTTCTCATAAATATTTAAGTGCGCTCATATTCATTACTATTTATTATAGTAATTGAGTTCAAGTTTTTCCAACCTTTTCTCATTAATGGATTCTTTGACCTATACGAAGAAGTACGATTTGTTTGAGAAATTACTATCTCCAATTTAATTTATTTGTCTGATTTTGACTTGTAAGATGTTTAAAAAAGTAACTAAGACTTTTGAATTCTGTGGTCTTAAATTAAAAATATGCAGAATATATCAAAATTTTCTTTAATCTTATGGTTTCAGATATGTCATGCGAAAAGATAAAGTTAAAGAGTTGTCAAAAAAGAAAAGAAATATTCTTTTTGAAATGGATTAAATAAAAATAACAGTAATATATTAAATTGAAGAGTATATAAACCAAACTAGAGCACAATAATAAAATAGGCATAATACATAAACGTGCCTTTTAACTTGGCCTCACCTGATATTTATGCCCTCCAACTTTGCGTGTGCATAAGTAGGCACTTAAACTTGTATAATGTTGGACGCCACGTAAGACGTGTGTGTCTACTTATTCAATTTTATACAAGTTTAAGTGCCTACTTGTGCACACATAAAGTTGGAAGACATAAATATCAGTCAAGGCCAAGTTAATAAACACATGCTTAACTTTTTGTTAGATCTTAATAAGATCCAATGAAGCCTTTGCTTATAAGTAATTCAACTTATATAAGATCATAAATATTAGTACAAAGTCCTTGCTTATAAGTAATTAGATTTTCCAATATTGGATTAAGAATTGCCTAATTACTTAATCCTGGTGGACCTGGCCTAACACAAGTGTGTAATTTTAAGTGCCCATTCTGATACTTGTCAATTCATTGTGTTTTACTTGTTCAAGTATTTGACTTATAATGAAAAGGAATTTTAAATATCATTTTCAGTTTTAAAAAAAGATTTTATTTTCTTTCTAGAAATATTGAAATGGGAAAATTACGTAAGCTAGCGACTTAGTTCACTAATTACTCTTTATACTGGTACTTTAAAAAACTTTCATAACATAGAGCTGTTTTAGGGTTTCATAGCGGACATGCAGATATACTTATTATTCGCACGTATACAGTTTAGACAGAGACATGGTATATGCGAGCAAGGGCGGAGTCAGGTAAGCCTGAGGGGTTCATTCGAATCCCCTCCACGAAAATTATGCTACTTATATCACGGTTAAAATTATTTTTATGTATATATAGTAGATGTTGAACCTTCTTCGTATTCTTCGTGGGTTTACCTTCCACTCATATATAAATACAATGCTTATAAACTAGATTGTTAATATAATTTTTTGTATACATATCACTTTTATATGAAATCTACATTAAACAATGAAATGACCATCAAACAGCGAAGAAATAAGGAAGAAGAAGAAGAAGTCATTAATGACAGAAAATGGAGGAAGAAGAAGGCCGAATGACCAATTTTCGTAATAAAAAATGGCCGAATGACCATTTTGAATAATAAAAAATAAGTGAGCTATTTTTTGTGTAAGAAATTTAACCCAATGAATATTTTATCTAATTTTTCCATTATTTTTCTTGAAATTCTTACAATTGTTGATTTTTTTTTACACCAGGAAAAAATATTTTTCTCCTTTTTTTATATGATATAGTAGCACAAGTCCACAACACTGATCCTCCCGTTCAAGAATTCTATCTCGAAATTATTATTCTTATCTGATGTACCAAACGAATTCAGAGCGAATAATAGTGTAGTTGAGATCAAAGGGAAAATGGACCCTCCTGACACAAAGGTTGTATTGGCAAGGATGTTTAATTTTTGTGCCTTAAGGCTGCATTGATGGGGCATTCATCATGGCTTCAGTGCTTGATCAAGTTGAGGGACATCACTTTAAAGAGAGTGGTCATATTGGTTTGTTTCACTTTTGGACACTTAACTTTATTTACTATAATTAAATGCGTATTCAGAATATGAAATTTATAGATTTTTATAGCAATGTCACATTTAAATACACAAGTAAATATTAGTAAAAAAGAGTTCCGCATCAAGTGTTCATACATCAGACCAATGAATATAAGATACATGTCTTGTATATACACTTTTTATCAGATAGACTTATATTTCTCAAATTTAAGGAAAATGACTTCCCTTTATAAAGTAAGGAAAACATTTTTCTAAAACTCTCTTTCAACGTCACCACCCGACTCTAAACCCCGACCTAAGTCCCGGGTCCTGACTCCCGACCTCTATCCGAGACCCAAATCCCAACCCCAATTCGACTCTCGACCTGAACTCGGGACAGGGTCGAATCTCGAGTCAAGGTCTAGGCCGAGAGTCGGATCCTGAGGTGGGATCGAAAGTCGAGTCCCGAGTCGGACCGGTAATCAAGGCCCTGGTAGGGGTTAGGGTTGAGATTAGGAGTCGGATCCCTGGTCGAAGTCAAGAGGATCAGTAGATCCGCCTCTGAATCTATAATACTGAATTGATAAAATAATTTTAATTTGCATAAAAGTACATGAACTTTGCCTCTAATTATAGTAAAGTCATAAAATTATATTATTATTATTTTCATATCAAAGTAACTAAACTTTACTTATGATAACAGTATAGTCACAGATTTTTTACTCAAACATTAAATTCATCTTGCTTCACAGGTTTTATCGCTATAGTGAGTAAAATTCAGTAACCATATTTGGAAATTAAAAGTGACATTCTATTAATTTAATATTGAAGAATAATTTTTTTGATTTTAAACATTCAATGACCATACATGAAATTAAGTCAATATTGATAGAAAACTGCATAATGTCAGAGTGGAAGGTTGATCTTCATGAATGTTTTATCAATCTTGGTGAAGTGCTATTGAATGCCATATTCATGCAAGTAATTAAATTGAAGTGTCTTCATTTTCTTACCTCAAATGAGTAATATTAGTAGTAGTTTTTTTTTCTCATTCGGTATTCGATGTTAGCATTAGAGCTCCCGATCGACTAATTCAGATTGCACATTACAAGTCCATTCTGAAGGTGGCGCTCCCAACATGTTCATTTTCTTACCTCAAATTAAATGAGTAATATTGGTAGTAGTTTTTTTTTCCTCATTCGGTGTTCGATGTCCGCATTAGAACCCCGACTAATCCAGATCGCGCACTACAGGTCCATTCTGGGGGTGGCGCTCTCGATAAGTTCATTCTCTTGTCTATATTTTGTTACCTCAAATGAGTAATATTGGTAGTATTTTTTTTTCCACATTCGGTGATCGATATTCACATTGGAGCCCCGACTAATTCAGATCGCGCACTACAGGGTTCATTCTGGAGTGACACTCTTAACAAAATTTTCTCCATACTCAGAGCTCGAACCCAAAACATCTAATTAAGGGTGTAGCAATCTCACCAGTCCACCACCACCCATATTGGTAATATTGGTAGTAGTTGATGTAGATATAAATTGAAGAGGATGGGTAATTTTCTTGGTTTTGTCAATCTTGTGCAAAGTTACTTGTTGCCTTCTTCATGCAAGTAAATTGTATTGTCTTCATTTACTTGTCTATATGTTATTCTTTCACTAAAGAGTGATATATTGCTAGTACTTTCATGTAAAAACTCTCTTGATTTTAATGTTCAGTTCTATATATACACCACTACTTTTAGAAACACCACTACTTGGCAATTATCATCTTTTTTAATGTTAAATCTTGAGAAAAGAGTCAAAAATATATACTTGTGATAATTCTTCGTACATTTTTACTTGTTTAATATTAATGACTTGACATATTTTTTAAGAAACAATAAATGAAATGACAGTTTTATTATATAATCAATCGAATATAATAAATTTTATAGTTTGAAAAATGACTATAGTTAATAATAAGGATAAATTAGGAATTAAGTGATAATTATCTATTGATTTTCTAAGCTGGACAATATTTTTTGTATCGTGGGACGAGTAAAAGTGGACGGAGGGAGTATTTGAAATAGATCAAATTTACCATTCGTTATATTTTTGCTCAAAAATACACTCGCCGTTAGTCAACTAGCTACAAAATACCCTTCAACTAATCAAACAGTTCAAAAAAAATTAAAAAATGATAGAACTATTTTATAGGAAGTGACTTGGAAAATCTTAGTAGCTCAGTTGATTGATTACTACAAGGACTTTCACCTTGTTGATAAAAATTCGATTCACCACCTTGTAGTTCCTTCCTCTATTTTCCCTTTTTCGACCCCCAATTTAAAAAATAAATAAAAAAAAATAGGAAATGACTTGAATATTGTACAAGATGATGTAGGGAGGAAAATGAGATAGGTAAAATGTAGGAAAATAAAAATATACATATTTTAATGTTGGGGGACAAAATTATTGTGCAAAAGAAATAAATGCATGTTTTGTTTCTAAAGAAAGATTGAAATTCTTATATTTTTGGAACTATTAGAAGTTGCACCAACATAACAATATTATTTAGCTGACAATATTTGTTTACAGCATTCAATGAGAAGAAAAAAAAAGAAACTATAGTACAATGAGAATGGAGAAAAAGGTAGTTCAAATTCATAAATAAAATTTATTTTTATATGGACCTAAATGTAGGATATATTTATAATTGAGAATTATTGCTCACCAGAAATTATATTAGGTTGAATAGTTGATAATTAATGTTTTCAAAATGTGGAGTTGTATGACGATTTGCATGGCATCATCAAATGATATAAAATTTGGATAAGAATTTATAAACGCATTAAAACGCCCTTGTTGACGACCCCTAACTTCAACAACATCTAGGATTCTTTGAACAATGTGATATTTCGCACCGAGTAAATCCTTAACCCTTCCCCCTCTTACTAAGACTAGGAATGTTCTTGTGAATTATGGTCAATATCGGGTATAACACAGTTTTATTTAAAATAACCTCTTTACTTTCACAAGATAAAAGTAAGACTACATACGTATACAACATGTTCTTCAAACCTCACTTGTAAGATTATGCTGAGTATTTGTTGTTGTTGTTTGCACCATGAACTTTTAATTTCTAACAAATTGATATCAAAATTATAAAGAGAAACCAAATTTTGTAAAACTTTTAGATGAAAAAAAAATCAAAATTGATTTAACTATCTAGGACTAGGAGCAATGATATAAATATTATATAATGTAAGTAATCACATTATTATTCGTATGCCGAAAATGACATTTTATAAATGTTGTAGTGACCTAACATAAATCAAGAAATAAAATGTTTGGGCCTTACGTGACACATAATATAAGACCCAAGTTGTTGTCGGGTTATGATGGGATGGTTAAGATTCTTCCACCTCTTAATAGTTGTTTCGAGTTTGAATTCATGAGAATGGAATTTTTTTTGGATAGGAGCGTTGCCTTAGAAATGAGCCTTGCAATGCGACAATTCACATTTAGTCAAGCCTAAATGCGAATATCGAATGGAAAATTTTAAAAACTAAATAATAAAGATACAAATTGTTCTTATCTTTCTATGATCTCCCGAATTAAATGAGATCACATAGCGTATGTGATTAACTTAACTAACTACTATATGCTTGAGTCCAAAAATAGTTTCAGAAATTTAGAATAAAAACACTTTATCATGCGTCCAATTGTTCAATTGAAAAATAATGTTTAAATGAAATTTACTGAAAAAATTAAAGTAATCATTGTATTATAGCTATATATTTTAATTGTTGTTAGCACACTTAACTAGTAATAAAATACAAATAATTTCAGTAGGGTGGTACATTTGGCTTTGAACATAATGTTCCGAAAATTGTTTATTCCTCTTTTTGAGCTGCTTTATTTTTTCTTATTCAATGAAAAATAAATAGGCATCGATTTATTTAATATAAAACAATGCTTTCATTATGATTTTATTGAATTATCCATCCATGATCTTGACATGTTATTCTTATAATTTGATTAATCAACGTAACATTTTCAATATTATATATGATTTTGCTTTTACCAAGAAAAGATTGAATAATATGTATGTGTACAAACACACACTATTCCTCAAATGGTCACTCAATTCAAGAAAATTAACTAATAAAGATTTTTTTTTTGTTCCAACAAAATCATTCAAGCTTATACATTTTCCATACAAAATAATAATAATTGCTAGAAGTCACTTAAAAATGGGAGAAGAAGGGCCAAAATATTCTCTTAAGTTTGATATTTACGTTATTCTTGAGGAATGTCCCAAGCTTCATATATTCATATTATAGTTAAAGGCTCATGACTTGACGTTTGAAATTAATTTTTAGTCAAATAGTCCCACTCTGATTTGATGGTGTGACAATTCAAATCATCAATTCACACTTTACCTAATAATCATGTTCAATATGTGTCGATATATGTTCAAAAGACTTTGGCTTTATTTTTATTAACTTAGGTACATTTACTTAGTCCTTCTAACTTGTGTGTTTCGTAGTGGTTCATGGAACTCATCACATTTTTTTTAACTCACGTGGTTAGAAACATGAGTAATACGATTATAAATCATGGAATTTTATTTTCGATTGAAAGTTTTACCTTTTTCACGTTCTTGATAAGTTCCAACCATAAAAGATAGGGTTTGTATACTTCGTAATCTAAATAACTAACAACTCGCACAATACACTCCTTATGCACAATTTGTACACGTATGGAAAGAAAGATATGAGTATTACCATTTGGGAAACCATGGCTTCTTCCCTTCTTGAGTTCTTGAAATTTGAACGAAAATATATAATTTCGAATGTTAATTCTTGTGTAAATTGACTAGAATTAGCTTAACTATGATTGAATTCTCATCTTAGGTGAATTGGTGAGGCCCTATATCGTTTCCCCCCTCCAAAACTATTTAAAACACTCTAAAAATATTTGATTTTGTAACCCCCCTCCCCCCAACCAAAGTTTTTTTTTTTTTTTTTATATTTAGTGAAAATCTAAGCCCGGGTATATTTTGTGCGTCATATCGATATTGCATCAGGAAAACCTAGAATTTCTTTCAAGTGTTATGCAAGATGCAACAATAGCGTCATGCTAATAAGAGATTTTCTCCTAGTGTTGTGCGACACACATTCACAGGGCCGCACATTGAAATTATTGTGTTTATATTATCTATGTAATGGTATTACTCATGCAATGGATGATTCATGTTCATGTTTCGAGACATTTTTATTTTGGCTGTTTTAAATATTTTAAGCCCTGCTATATATTGCTTCCACTAAACCCCATATCGTATCATACGTTCGTCAACATATTTCACACTTTGTTTCCCCTAAATAAGTCGTAACTAGTTATAAAACATTAAGACGCTTTACATCCATTTAATATTTAATAAATTTTATTTGTTAAATCAAAATATTAAGAGGCTTTACATCCACTTAATAGTTAATAAATTTTATCTGTTAGATTTAACATAAACTATGGTAAATAAAAAAAATATACGCGGTCACCTTGAGTTGGAGTGTTCTCATTTTTTAGCTAGGAATTTTTGTCCAAATTTAATTCTGTCTTAAAAAATGGCTATTAATTTCTCAATTATATTTCAAATAGTGACTAAATATCAACAAGTGATTCAAAAATTGGCCATCTAGGTTAAATTTTACAAAAATACTTAACCTAGATTGATATGCTAAAGGGTAAGAAAAAGGGTAAACTAACTAAAAAGACATACCTCCTTATTATATTTATTAACTCTTCCACTACTTTATTTTAATTACTTAATATACCACATGTTAATCAAAAAATCACTCGGATACATCGCCTCACCTCGTGATACATCGCCTCACCTCGTGATACATCGCCTCACCTCTGATACATCCCACCCATCGGATACATCCCAACCCCTCGGATACATGTTGTAACCCCTCTGATACATGCGAGATGCCGATGTATCAGAGGTAAAACCAAATATGCCGATGTATTTTGAGTGGTTTGGGATGTATCCGATGGGATTGGGATGTATCCGAGTAGTTTGGGATGTATTCGGTATCCCGATGGAAATGTGGTGGGAAAAGTGTAATTAGCTCTTAAAGATGTATGTTTTATGTAAGTTACCATAAGAAAAATGGTTTTGTTACATTAAGCCCAAATTTATCATTTTGTGGCTTCATGTACCAAATATTTCAATATCGTTGTATCCGATATTTTTATTTTGTTCCAACAGTGTGATGAAGAAAAGATTCGAGAAAGAGACTTTCATTTTCGGGTCTTTAATAGTTCACTCTAAGTGAATTGCAAACTTGAACTTCAATTTGGTCTCTAAACTTAAAGACAAAGAGTTGTCTCTTAACCACCCCCAAAATCATCATATTACCTTGTGAATATATCAAACAAAACAAAACATGAAGGATCAAATTGTATTCTTGGTCATACAAGAAGGACCCAAAGTGATATTTGTTACTTTATAATAATAATATGTCCAAATCTCAAGTGGTTCCACCATGTGATACACTTAACCAAAAATAAATTCTAAATTAGAACCCCATCATCAACTTATGAATCTCAGTAATTTTGCTATAAACAGAAAAGAGATTTTCTCAATTCTAGTGCATTTTCATAATATCTAAACTTTACTTTAAATGGTAAATTAGGTAATCCATAATAAATGTGAATCATTCTAATTGATCTTGACACAAGATCAAAATAGAAATTAAATTGCACTAGATAAAGGTGGACCACAGGTTTAAGTTCTAACGGAGACAGAAAAAACACTAAGTGTTTCTTTCCATCTGTTCTAGCCTTGGTGGACAGAGTTACCTGGTACCTATTAGTGGTGGGATGTAACATGATTCAAATGAAATTAGTCGAGGTGTGCAAAAGCTGACTCAAACACCACTGTTATTTAAGAAAAAAGGTGAACCATTGTTCCAAAAAAACTTCTTCTAGTTTCTTAAGGGTTTATCTTGTGAAAGGCCAAGAGGATTCCCCCATACCCTAAAAACATACAACATGCCCTTTTTTCCCCTTTGAGACTTTGATTGCAACATTACAAGGGGAGTCTATTTACTTTTTTAATTTTTTCCATGAAAATGACATGTATGTATAAAGTAATTCTTTCCCCTCAAATTTTTGGGTCCACCTAAAGAGTAGTTCTTATGAAATTATCCTTTGCATAGAAATGCTAAAGGCCTTATTATCATTAGGATCCATAAAAAATATTCATTTTTTTGGAATATTTTTCTATTTTATTTAAAAATTAGTGTTCGGTTATGAAAATTTCAAATTCAACTTAAAGTTGTATTTTAAAACTGAAAAACAGCTTTTGTTTTACCTGATTATCCAAGCAGAGTAAAAATATTACTCATTTGTACCTAATTAATTTTTTTTGTAAAACTATAAGTTTTGAAGAATATTTTATCCTTGCCCTTCTTCTTGTTTTGGTTATGGTAAATGTAAAACACATATTTTTGTGAATTCTAATGTAAGAATTGTCATATGTTTAACCATATGAACATGTATTCATATTTTTAAGTATATGTTAATATAAAATGATGTTATATGATTCACTTATGTAGTAGATGTACTATAGCTCGAGCTATATATAATGCATCTATTGATTTGGTATTGATTGAAATTTTCCTTCTCAGCCGGAGGCGAAATCGACTCCCGACCTTTTTCGCCCTGTGTATTGCTCGCGACTCCCCCTCCCCCAAATACAAGGGAGGGGGCACTGCTCTCACCCTGTCGGTTGTGAAGGAGAAACTTTGCTAAAGATAGTCTGTCTGTGTGCAAAAGAGGTTTTTTTTCCTTTCTCCTAGACTGAACACATGTTAGCCATAGGAAGAATGGTTTCTGTCGTTAATGATTTGGCCGGGACACATCCAATTGAAAGTAGTCTTTATTCATGTTCATACTAGTAGGGGTCCTATGAGGATTATGTTGATGTAAAAGACATTTCACTTGTCACATAAATTTGTGAACACAAACAGCTAGATCATTTCCACAAAAAAGGGGTTGGCCACAAAGATATACTTTATTTAACAAAGAGGGAAAAAAAAGAAGAAAAATTAAATATTGTCAAAACCAAGAAACCCCATCCTTGCAAAAGATAGAAGAACACGACACATTGTCCTTAAATGATTTGTCTACCCAAAATTGAATCTGTTAAACTCTGTTGATAGCTACCTTATTAGTATTTTTTTTAATTTTTTTTTATAAAACCCCACAACAAAAGTGCAATAACATGAGGAATAAGAGGAATAGGAACCATCAAGGGTCGTGAACTCGTGGTAGGACAAATAGGATTCCTTTATCTTTAATAAGAGATTCCGAGTTTGAGCTCTTGTTATACGACAAGAGAAATTTGCTCAGATGGTAAACACCTCTCACTTTCAACTCGAATGTTGTAAGTTCGAGTCATCAAGGGAGCAAGGGTGGGAGCTCCTAGAGAGGTATAAAAAAAAGAATAATAAAAAAAGAGCTCTTGTTATACAAAATTTTGAGAGTGAACACTATCTCTTAATGGATTTTACGCGGAATGAATTCGAATTAGTCAAGACTTCATTGTAAAAACTTTCTGGTAGGAAGGGTTTTTCCTTTGATGAGGCTTACATAGAGCAAATTGGATAATTAGTCGAGATTTCAACAAAAAAAATCTCAGTATAAAACATTTTTCCTTTAATAAGCCTTGTATAAAACGAATTCGGATTGATCAGAATCTCAACGTGAATATCAAACACTAAAAGGGAAACAAGAAAAAAACATGAGGAGTAGGAACCATCAAGGGTCATGATTGGACAAATAGAATTCCTTCATTTTTCATTAGAGACTTTGAGTTTGACTTCTGGGTATACAAAAATTCTGGCAAAGAGCGCATCCCCTTTAATGGACTTTCACCGAGTAAATCCATATTAGTCGAGACCTTAATGTAGAAAATCCAAGTAGGAAGCGTTTTTCTTTGATGAGCTTTACACGAAGCAAATTTAAGTCAATCGAGATTTCAATACAAATCTTTTTTAGTAGGGATCGTTTTTCTTTAATGAACCTTATATAAAACGATGACGACAATAATAACAACATACCCAATATATTCCTACAAAGTGAGGTCTGGGAAAGGTAAAGTGTATGCAGTCCGTACCATTATCTCAGAAGTGAGGTGGAGAGCCTGTTTCCGATTACCCCCCCCCCTCCCCCCGCGGCTCAAGACACAAACAGTCTAGAAAAGGGCATAATATACGAATAAGAAATAATAGGTAGTAATAGAACAATAGATAGTAACAGAAACAAGACTACCACAAAATAATACTACAATCAATCTACTCAAATATCAATTAAAATTTCAATACGAATATTGAATACTGAACGGAAACCGATTAAAAAAACATGAGTAGGAAAGTTTGGGCAAAAATCCCATTAAATTAGTTCCCCATGGTGGTCCCAAAATTGCAGCCAAAGATGAGCCATTTTGTGGAGACAGTTGTGAGGGTGTTTTTTTTTTTGCATTTTGGGGAGAGGTTTGTGGGGGCTCTTTTTGCGCAATTTCGAGGGGAGACGCCATGACATTTCATTCTCTCTATAGCTAATAAGTCATTCACATTACTTTTTTCATAAATATTATTAGTGTCCGACTCAATTTACGCGTATTTAAAATAGATATTCGAATAATTAATAATAATTATAGTGAAGTTGTAAAATACTTTTTTTTCTTAATTAGAAGTCTCGAGTTCGAGTTTATTTTGTTAGGGAGCGATTTACCCCTCAATATGAAACTTATCAGCACGAATTTAGATTTACTCGAATTTTAATGCAAATATCAGACACCAAAGTTGGAAACCAAAAGAAGAATCTGAATAATTTGTTTTAATGTATTAAAAGGGTCTGTTTGGACATAAAAATAATTTCTTTTTTTTTTCCAAAAGAAATTTCAAATGGCCTTCAATTATACATTGGACTGATTTTTTTGAAGGAAAAATAAATTGAAGATGAGTTTCATGTTTGAAAAAATGATTTTGAACAGTTTTTCAAGTGAATTTTTTTTCGCTCACAAATTCTTTACTTTTTCTTAAGTTAAATGCATATTCAGACACAACTTCAATTTCTTTATTTTTCACACTATTTTTATACAAGTTCAACAAAATCACCGTGTTTCAACTTTTTCCAAAAACTATTTTTTTTAAATATCAATTTTTTTAATGTCCAAACGCTTATTAAATATGCTTTGTCTATCCAAGTTTTATAAGGGATCGTTGGATTGTGGGATATAAAGATAACAATTCCCGATAAAATATAGAATTATTTATCCTGTGTTTTAATTGATTTCTTATTCTAAAATTAGCAATCCGAGATTAATTATAACACAAATTGCATATTATTTTGTTACCACCTTCGGTGCGAGGTAGCAATTTGCACGATTATATATTTCAGAATATAATATCAAATTACCAAAATGCCCTCCCTTCATGATTTTTCTCCCAATGTACTTCAAAAAAATCTAAGGCTAAAATTGAAATTAAAAATTATCCCAACTTATCAAGTATAACTCAAGTGATTGAGCTCTTCCACCATCAATCAGTAAATTGAATGTTCGAGTCATCCTGAAGGATAAGTGAAAACTCTATTTATTCTTCTGATTACTGTGTAAAAAAATAAAATCAAACACATATTATATATCATGTATCTACTAAACTCCTAATCTACCAATAAATGTACCTTCACTAAATAATTTCATCATTATTACTAATTCTTTTATTATACTTTTTGTATAACTTTTTTCACCAACAAAAGGACCTTCATAGTTATTAGAGTTTAAACATGAGATATTCATACTATTACTTGTAGCCTCTACTACCGGGAGGAAACCTACCATTCCCTCCATTTTAATTTATTTGTTTTCCTTTTCATCTTTTTAAAAAAAGTCTCTTTCCTTTTTAACCACGTTTTAGTTTTAACATTTTACGTGACATGTTTAAAATTATAATATTAAATAATATTTTGGTAATATTATTTTTTAATACTATAAATTTTTAAAATCTTTTTACTTTTTTTTTAAAAAAAAATTGTTTGTATCGAATTAGTGGGAGTTTGATCATAAAATAAAAAAAAATTCACTTTATTTGAAAATTTTAAAGTTAGAGTTGAAGTTGTGTTTGTCATAGTTTTTGCGATAACTATCTAGAATTTAAATATATTTTATTTAAAAAAATATAAAATATAATTTAAATATGAAGTATAATATAAATACAGTTATTTTATAAAAATAAAAATTTAGGATTTTTTTAGAAAAAAAAATAATTTAAAAAGTGAAAACAGGATTTTGGTTGTTTTTCAATTTTCATGGCCATACACTAATTTTTGAATAACGTGAAAAAAAATTGAAAAAAAAAGTAAAATATTTCATGGCTAAACGAGTCCTTAAAATCACACAAATTAAAACAGAGGAAGTAATATATTATTGCACCAAAACCCCATATGTTCTAGCCTTGGTAGATAGAGTTACCTGATATCTGTTGCTGGTGGAAGGTGGCAGGTATCTCGTGGATTAGTCGAAGTGCGTGAAAGCTGGCTCGAACACCACAGTCATATAAATAAAAAATAAAAATTGCACTCAAACCCCGTCGGTTCTAGCCTTGGTAGATAGAGTTACCTGATATCTGTTGCTGGTGGAAGGTGACAGGTATCTCGGGGATTAGTCAAAGTGCGCGAAAGCTGGCTCGAACATCATAGTCATAAAAATAAAAAATAAAAATTGCACCAAAACTCCATCTGTTCTAATCTTGGTAGATAGAGTTACCTGATATCTGTTGCTGATGGAAGGTGGCAGGTATCTCGTGGATGAGTCAAAGTGCGCGAAAGCGGACTCGAACACCACAGTCATAAAAATAAAAAATAAAAATTGCACCCAAACGCCAACAAGAAAAGGAAAATACAAAAACAAGCATCTCTCTCCCCCCTTTTCTCCCCTAAAAAAAAAAAGTAGAAATCTTGAAGGGGTGGGGGGAGTTTGGGAAGTTGAGAGAAGCCTAAAAACAAATCCCTACCTAAAGCTAAGTGAACTAATTCTTGGTTTTCTCTTCATACCCCCCAAAATACCCATGTAGCAAAAAAAAATTGCTTTTTTCTCTTTGAAGTTTTCATCTTTCTTGCTATTTCTATCACTTTGTCTAAGCAATCTTGCATTTTGCTCAAAGTATAGTGTTCAAGTTGAAATCTTTTTTCTGTGGGTAAGTGGAAAAAAGATGCCTAGACCAGGACCAAGACCTTATGAGTGTGTTAGAAGAGCTTGGCATAGTGATAGGCACCAACCCATGAGAGGTTCTATCATACAACAAATTTTCAGGTACTTTTTTGGGTGGGTGGAGGGTGTAATTTGTATACTTTCTTGATTTCATTATGTGAAAAAGTAGTGCTTACCATCTTGTTTGATCAGGGTTGTAAGAGAAAGGCATAGTGTTGTTACAAAGAAGAACAGAGAATGGCAACAGAAGCTTCCTGTTGTTGTCTTGAAAGCTGAGGAAATTATGTACTCCAAAGCTAATTCTGAGGTATTTTTTGCTTGAAGGGTTTCTTGAATTTGGAAAGTAATTTCAAGAATCTTGATTGTATGCTTTTCTTTTTTTGGTCCCTTTTTTCTCAATTAGGCTGAATATATGGATCCTGAAACAATTTGGGATAGGGTAAATGATGCCATTGATACCATTATTAGGAGAGATGAGACAGAGACTGGACAACTATTGCCTCCTTGTGTTGAAGGTACCAAAGTTCACAACTTTCTTTTACCTTGGTGCTCATTTTTATTGCTCCAGTTGTTTTAGTTTAATTGAAGGGGAGCCTTGGAGTAACTGATAAAGTTGCTGCCATGTGACCAGTAAGTCACGGGTTCAAGCCTTGGAAACTACCTCTTGCATAGATGCAAGATAAGGCAATAAACCCTTGTGGTCGGGCCCTTCCCCGCACCCTGCGCATAGCGGGAGCTTTAGTGCACCGGGCTGCCCCTTTATTTATTTTAGTTCAATTGTACAGCAAGAGCCATGTTATGTTGCAAATAGATTTCAAACTGATTATGTCTTGTTTAACATGAAACTATGGTGCTCAGCTGCTCTTAATCTGGGGTGTATACCGGAGAGAGCGTCTAGGAGCCAGCGGAACAGTAATCCAAGGAGTTACCTCAGCCCAAGAACTCAAGAACCTCATTGTGTACCTCCTAAAGTTTTTAGTAGAAGTGCCAATGAGCTAAACTCTAACTCATCGTTACCTATTCACTCTGCAAACCAACCGCTGTTCTTGAGACCTTCAAATGTCAATTCACCAAGATTAGCTTCAGAGTTTGACAGGCCTGTAATGCCTTGCATCAACAATCTAGGTGCTTCCTCAAGTGCAAAAGCCATTATTATTCCGGAAAGTAGTAGTTCATTGGATGTGGGTTCAGTATATCCCCTGTTCTATGGTACTGATCTTCAGCCTGAAGTTTCTCCGCTGGTCCCCCGAGAACCTCAGCATAATGTAATTGTTGGCAAACCGATATACCAATCCATAGTTGAGCCTGCTGAAATCAGCTGCTTCCCGAGCTTGTTTCCTTGCAGGAGAGATGATATTCAAGCAAAATCATGTCAAGCAGATTATAGGGACAACACTAGGAGGGTGCCTGAATTGGATTGTGATTTGTCCTTAAGGTTGGGTCTCTCTGCAAACTCTGGCTTGCAGTTGCAACAGGGTCAAACTAGTTGCATCGGTGATTTTAGGCCAAGTGACAATTCTCATGAAAGAGACCAGTTCAAGCTTATGTCGACCAGTAGAAGGAAAGACTTTACATTCTTTCCTGCGGAGTCTGCCAATAGTCCAGCAGGGTTACACAGAGCTCATGGAAATTTGGCGGGTTATGGTCACAATGCGGAAACACTATTTAGGAAGCATAAAATGCCCGTTAGGCCAAGTGATGGTTTTCAGGAAAGATATGACTTCCAGGCTGTGTCTACCAGCAAAGACAAAGAGTACCCTTTCTTTTTTGCGGAGTCTGCCAATAGTCCCTCCGGGTTGCAAACAGGTCGGGTGAATTTAGAAGGTGAAGATCAGAATGCAGAAACACTACTTAGGAAACGTAAGACGCCGTTCCATAACAATATGGAACTTGGACAATTTTTGTGGCAAGATGAGCGAACTTTGAACCGTTTTCCTGGTCAAATGAAAAGGCCAGGTTTGTAGTCTGTAGACAGGTCCATTTTGTTGTATGATAAAATTTTGAGAAAAGAGAAGTTTTAGGATGCCTCCTTTGCATTTTATCTTCCAATTTTTGCTTGAATATGATCTCTTTCTTTGTTGAAATAACACATAAAAATGTGTAAAAGAGGAATTTAGAACTAACAAAAGGTGCAGCAAGTTAACTTGACAGCAATGAGCTGGGATGAATGGCTCAATATACGATATTCTTAGATGTGGTATGTTGGTAGACTAACTTCCCTGATAAGCTTCAAACATTTGCTCGGTTGGTTGAATATGTAAAAAAGCTTGGTGATATAATGAAACAGTTTATGCTAAGACCTTGGAGTGATAGGTCTAAGGTTAGGCGTAAACACTGTGGTTTATGTATCCACCATTATATTGGGTTGGCTATCATGCTTTGAACTTATTGGCCACTATTACTGCCAATTTTACTTATTTATTCTCTTTATGTCAAACTTCTTTTTTACGAAAGTATCATTGTGAGTGAAGCGGAATAGGCCAGAATCCGAAAATTAAAAACAGTAGGTTGGTGGATGATGATGTGTATCAGAAACTCTCTCTGTGGGACAAGAAAAAGTGCCAAAGCCCCGTCCTGGTGTTTCCATAACCTAAATGCTCGTTGAAGTAGTTCATGAATCTGCTACTTTTTTATCTAGTCTGCTCATGTTGAAGCGTTTACATTTTCTGTTGAATAACTTCTTTGTTCCCTGGAGATTGTAAATGCTAAGTATCATGGCATGTTAATTATGACGAGTCACATGCTTTATTCTAGAAAGGCTACTTTATACTATCTCCATAGTAGTGATATGTATCTGTGAGCGTGTGCGCTTGAATGTGCACTTAATTTTTGGCCTCACATTTGTTGATCATTTCATTCTCGGGTCTGTTCCACATACAGACTAGACAAAAGATATTTTTGCAAAGAAGTCTTTCGTGTCTTTTGGGAAGGTGGTGCCTATATGTTCGAAGAATTGATCTTTTATGCTTCATTTTGCCTTGTATTTGCATTGCACATGCGGAAAGAGATCTGGACTGCATTGCCAAAACTTTGCCTGCACTTGATGTATATCCCAGTACTGGGGAGAGCTTGACACCAGGCAAGTTTTTCATTTCGTTTGATTACTTTTAGTCATACAAAAATGGAATCATATCCATTTCGCATTACATGATTTCCAACTGCACTTCAAGTTATATTGACAGTAATGTAATGCAGAAGTATGGGTTTTCTATTGACAAAATGGTAATGCAATTTCTGATTCTTAATTTAATTAATTGGAATTGGCTGATTGCCACAGTTGAGAGGTGATATTAATGTGAGTTTTATATGATTTGTTAGGGGTTAGCTCGAGTCAGATTGTTGTTGGACATCTTTAACAAATTTGTCGTGTTGATGTATATAAAAAGGGCAGCCCGGTGCACTAAAGCTCCCGCTATGCGCAGGGTCCGGGGAAGGGCCCGACCACAAGGGTCTATTGTACGCAACCTTACCTCGCATTTCTGCCAGAGGCTGTTTCCAAGGCTTGAACCCGTGACCTTCTGGTCACATGGCAACAACTTTACCAGTTACTCCAAGGCTCCCCTTCGTGTTGATGTATATAGCATGGTGGAAAATGATCGTCTCCACCACCGTAAAAGACAAATTTTGCCCATAACCTTGAATGTTTTCTACTGAAACCTGTTCACAGACTTGGAGTAATGTGAACAATATACGAAATTTGTGTAGAGCGTAAACTTGACTAGTCTAAATAGAAGAAGAGAGACGGGAAAGCATCTCTTTTAAGTGGCTGTTTTTTGCTAAGTAACTAAAAAAACCTATCCGGCGGTGTATTGCCTAAAATGCGCCATAGTGAAAACACCATAGGTTATGAACTGCTAACCAATTTTTGGAGATCCTGTTCCTTTTTCTCTGTGAAATTTTGGATACTTATTGATAAAACCTTCCTAACTGCTCCCTCAGTTTCAATTTGTTTGTCTGGTTTTGACTTGACACGTAGTTTAAGAAAATAAAGAAGACTTTTGAATCTTGTCGTCGTAAACTAAAGATATGTGTAATGTACCAAAATGCCCTTTAATCTCGTGGTCTTAAACACATGACTTTTGGGATGAAATAAGCTCATGATGATTTGTAAATCTTTATGCCTTGTCTTATTTCAAGTCTATAGGTCCTATAATAAGTGCATATCTTGTGAATTGTGATAATTACCATCAATGATGTTGCTGCCTGTTTTCTAGAATGTATTTTTGTTGAACAAGAAAATCAAGCCTTTGGTAGCTATTCCTTGGATATGCATTGCTTACAGAAAAGGCCTCTGCTGCTGTATATGATAAAGGTGGAAACTTTTTCCATTGGAACTGCCAAATACATCCAACAATGTTGGGCTTAGTTTGTCGTGAAGAGCCTTGGTATTGGTCAAAATTTTAGCCTCTTGATTTCTGTGGTGAAAGAAAGGTAAAATGTTTCCCGAATTGTGTTTTACTGATAGAGAAAAGGAAATAAAAGGTAAAATGTTTCTCAAATTGTCTGTCCAAGCCTTGGTGGACAGAGTTATCTGGTACTTGTGTTAGTGTAAGGTAATAGGTGACTCGTGGAATTAGTCGAGGTGTGCGAAGCTGGCCTAAACACCGCAATAATGTAAAAGAAGTTCCTCAAATTGTTGATATGGCTATTTGCCCTGCATTTAAGAAATTCATGCTGGATTGTTCTATTGAAGTGGAGACTTGATAGGAAATTCTTGGGTAGTCTTGTTCCCCTAAGGCTTTAGTCAAGTTGTAAGAGTGATGCGCATAATGAGCAGGTTATTTGCACATTATGAGTTTGACGCTGCCATAGATAAAAAGCCTTAAACATTACCATCTATTTCGAACCATGCGCCACTGGCCCTCTAGAATTTCTTGGTTATAAAAAATAAAAAACAGAGAGAATTTCTTAGCTAGTCTTAGATTATGTCTCGTTTGATCATGAACTTTTGGGTTTGAACTAGGCCTAAGGTCATGGTATGAGAACTACAACCATCCTTGTTATCGTGTGTCCCAATGTTGAGCCCCTATGTTATGTTGTCCATGCTTCAGTTGGCACAGTAATAGCGCGGGGTAGCCACTTTTTAACATTGTAATTGAAAAATAGCCACTATCACGGAGTTAGAAGTTCCATCACAATATCTTGGAGATTCACCCATGAAATTTTGAATTCCATGATAATGACTACTTTTCAATTACAGGGGCTAGTAAAGTGGTCATTTGTGAATTTTATCCTTAGTTGGCAGGTCTGGATGTGCGGGGGTGTTAAATTATCCCATGTTGGTTGTTTGTCTTCTTATATATAGCTTTGAGCAAGTCTCGCCTAATGAGTTAGTTTTTGGAGTTGAGTTAGACCAATGCGCATTTAATATAATCATGTAAAGTTTTGGAGATATGTTAATACTGAAGCTTCCAAACAAATCAAATTGCTATGCACTTTTGGCATCTTGAGTAAATCATCTGTTAATCATGATTACCTGCCTTTTAAAATGGCTTATTGGATCATATCCAACTCATAATGATTTATTTACAAGTCTTTATCATGTAAAGCTACATGAATGTCATGTCTCTTTCAAGTCAAGAAGGTCCTAGATTTAGCAAATAAATCTGTGATGATTGCCAAAGATTTAATGTTGTCTATATTCCTAAAAGGCCTTTTTGCTGAACAGAGAAATTGAAGCTTTTGATAAGAGAAAAGCCCTCTGCTGAATATGAAAAAAGTGGTAAGTTTTGTACATCAGAACTGGCAAATAAATCCAAGAATCTTTTGCCTTTTTTGGTGAAAAGAAGTGGTAAGTTTGTGTACACTAGCAACTGTATACTCCTTTTTAATGTTTGTTTTCACATTGCAATGTGCCTTCTTTTAACCATTGGTTAACCAATAAGATTGTGGTAGAGTGGTAAGTACTCCTTTATCTTTAATCAGAGATCTCGGGTTCGAGTCCCCCTGCGTACGGAGTCGCTTTTGTTAGGGAGCGCTTTACCCCCAATATGGGATTTTTCGGTGTGAATCCGGTTTTAGTCGAGTTCTAATGTGCGTACCGAATACCAAGTGGAAAACCAAAAAAAAAAATCATTGGTTAAATATCTGCTTCTGGTTTAGCTTCTTGATTACCTTTAAATGTATGTATTAGAGCTTTCTGTGGAGAAAGAAGACGTGAAGTTTTTCGCTTAAGGAGGGTTATATTGGGTGATCGTATCCGAACTTGAAAGACTTTTCGCGGAATCAGAATCAGATTGGATGGAAGATAAGGACGGTGAAGCTGGAACATATCATAAAATATAGTAATATATCTCTCCTGCAATGCAGAAATGCTGTTGGATTGGATTGTACCTTCTTTTTTTTTCGGACACACATTGGATTACATTATTGAAGTGGAGACTTAGCTAGTGTTTCGTCATAAATTTAGTTGAAACTTGAAAAACATGAGTTTTTGAAGTTGTGTTAAAAAAAAATAGCTTTTGGACTTAAGTTGTGTTTGGACGTATATTTTACTTGGAAAAAAGATGTTAATTTTTGTGACTGGAAGTGAAATTTCACCCCAAATTCTAACAAATTCTAGATTGTCAAATCCTTGTTGAAATCAAGTAACTAATGAATCAACTTATGATATACTCAGCACCAAAGAATGTGGTGCGGGTCTGGTTCTTTCTTAATTAGAGGTCTTGATTTTAAATTTTGGGTGTGAAAAAATCTTTGGTGGGGAGTGCTTTTCCCGAATAGGCTCTACGTATTGTGAATTTAGATTAGTTGGCCTTCAATAAGAGTACTAGACACCAAATAGGAAGTCAAAAAAAAAAACTTATACCGACTCAAATTATCTGTCGTGACTTTTAAAAATAGTTATTTTAAATTATTTCTTATTTTAAAAGTTCAAGGAAAAATTGATTACTCCATTCACTTCAATTTATGTGGCACCATTTGACTTGACACAATTTTAGAAAAAGTAAGATTTTTGAAATTTATGATTTAAAATATTTTTCGATCATTAGTGTGGTTATAAATCATTTGTTGAAGGTAAAAAGGAGAATTTTAAAGTTAAGTTATTTTTAATTATAGAAATATGACGTTCTTTTTGGGACAACTAAAAAAGAAAAATGTGCCACATAAATTTGGACAATAGAGGGAACATTTTTTTTTTCCTTTTTCACCCTTAGTAGTTATCGTTCTTGAATACCGCAAAGGCGCAAACTATTCAATTATAGGGTGATGTTATAATTATTCATATACCCATGAGGGGTAAAATAAATTTTAAAAAAAGACCCCCTAATTAGTTTTTTTTGTAAAAGATGTGTAAAGGAGATACGGCAAATAATTTGAGACGAAAATTACTCCCTTCATCTCAATTTATATAAGAGTGTTTATTTACTTTTTAATTAGATCATTATCTCCCATCATGCATTAATTGGCCTATGGAATGAAGTTTTCCACTCATCACAAATTGTTAATATTATTGTTAAAATAAAAGAATCGATATATAAATTTTCTTCTTATATTTCTTAATGAATGTTCTCTGTACAAAAGATCCCTATTTATACATAATAAGCCAGCTGACTTAACACCTAATAAAATAAACCTTAACATAATTAACCGAAAGTCGGCCGCCCGCTCTATCATCCCGTGTCTCAACCAACTTTTTTCTTGTCTCCAAATCTCTCTTTTGGCTTTTGAAACTTCGATTCGTGACAGCTACTCATACGTGCCAAAGAGGCTTCCTTCCCACCTTGACCCAGCCCTTATCTTTGCATTTCTTGATCGGTCGCTCAAGAGACTGACTCTCTCTTTCTCTATATTTAAACGCAATCTCTTAAATTTCAGTAGCAGAGTGATGTCTTCCCTCACCTCCATCTTTAACTATAAAGCGGTTTAAGGAGTGCCCTTCGCACCTTACTTTTTCTTTTAGCCTTCGTGCCTTAAGAGTTATTGCTTCAAGTAAATTAGTCTTGCTAATGCTAGCTTGCCCTCTATTATTACTGTACAGAGCGGCGAAAATAAAGGAAAGAAAATATTCTGTACAACTAAAAAAGGAAAAATGATCTCTATTATACACCTATTGTGTAGTTGACCAAATATTCAACAATATAATATACACATATCAGGAATGGGCCTTCATCAAGTAGCAAACATCAACAAGCAGCAGTTGGGCCTCCTCACATGTCAAATGTTGAGGCCCAAACCCAAAAATAATAAGAGGTAAAAATTTCAGATGTTTCCAAATCAGTAAAAGCTTGCTTCTTCGATTTAGAAATATTTGAGCTCGAAATTGAGCTTCAACAATGGTGATAGAAAATCCAACAATTATTTGGTTCAATGAAATCGAAGATTAACAAGTTAATAAAATAAAGGAAAAATGGTCAAAAATATTCTCCTACTTTAATTTATTGACTAAATTTATCTTTTATTATACTATGTGGCTATTTATATTCTTGTCGTCAACAAACTTATCACATATACCCCTCAAAGTAACGATTTTCCCCAATTTGCCTAAAATTATCCAATTTCTATTAAAATTACCCATTTAAAACAATTTAATACTAGTTCAACAATTATATGATCACTTAATTGTTCTCATCAGCTATTGAAGAAATTTCGACGAATTTTATAAAGATTCATCGGATTTGACAGATGTACTAATTGGAAGTAATAAATAGTGGGATTTTCTTATAAAATATACAAGTTTAGGGTAAATATTAAATTTTTAAAAATTTCCAACTACCAGAATTTGGCCCAAAAACTATTTTTTTCTAATTTTTGAGAACTTGAATTTTTTTGCCAAATATTTTTGTCAAAAAATGACAAATTATATGGCCAAATAATTTTTGACAAAATTTTTCCGAAGACCTTCACTCGTCCCTTAGACGGACGAATTTTATGCAAAAAGACTTCATTACATTATTGATTTGGCACAACGAAATAAAAAAAAACACTAACACTTTAATCACAATTAGAGCAACAAACAACATTTCACTTGTAAACTTTTTGAGAAATATTACAAAAGTCTATTTTTGATCGTAATTTTTTCATATATTTTTTAAATATTTTGAATTGGCAATTACTGTGTGACTTATAATACTTTTTACGTAGTTTGCAAATATATAAATTTTGTTTCAAAAAAATTAAAAATTTCATGCCCAAATTCACAGTCAAAATTAAACTATTTGACTCTCGAAATTCGAACTGTATCACATAAACTGAGACATAGATAGTAGAAGTTATTTGTATCTCGTACATTATTGATTTGGCACAACCAAATAAAAAAATTACTACTCCTAACATTTTAAGCACAAGTACTAGAGCAACAAACAACATTCCAACTTATTTGCCGATGGTGCAGATGCAGTGGCGTAGCCACATACTGCTCAAAGTGGTTAGTTGAACACCCTTCGTCCAAAAATTATACTATATATATCGAAAAATTATATGTCACAAATTACTTTTCGTACGTATATATTAATTTTTGAACACCCTTATAACAAAATTTCTGACTTTGTCATTGCGCACATGAAGTAGTGAGGGCCAGTGCCGCTGATAGAAATGCTTGCTGGGGTTTCATAATCTTCTTTGCTCACATAAGCTTCTGTGTGCATGCCAGTCTATGTGAATACTACAACAAATTGTTGGGACAAGTAAAAAAAAATAAAAAAATTTAATCTTTCATTTTCAAATGTAGGGTCTAATAGTTTGTTTGGTCCAAGTACTTTTAGAATCTGCTTAGCTTAAAAAGTATTTTTGTCAGAAATATATATATCTTTTCGAAAAAAGTATTTTTGGGAGAGTAATAATTTGTATTTGGTTAATCAATTTGAAAAACACCTTTGTTCAATATTAGAGTAGTAATTTGTGCTTGATAAAGGTCCCAAACATCGCGTGTTTACTTTTCATATTTTGAACCCCTTAATGAAAATTCTGGCTCCGCCAATGATTCCAAAAGTGCTTCTGGAAAACTACTTTTTTTCAGCTTATGCTACTACCAAAAGACGCTTATTTTTTTCCTAAAAACTTGGTCAAACACCTTGTTTATCTAAAATAAGCATTTTCTTAGGGAACTCCTAATCCTTAGGCATATTGAAATTAGATGCCAATTAATACCAAGAACTCATATAATTGATCAAAACTAAAGTAACTTGGTATAAAGTAGCTGATTACTTGATTGATTGATCACATATGCCTTGTGATTACGGATTTACATTGATTTAATTGTCAAGTATTTGGCCATTATCTACTTATACTAATTAAGGAATATCATGAGCTCTAGTTAGAAATTGGCACCCTATTGTGTAGTCGGCCCATTAAATTGGGCAGATGGTAAATGGTGCGATTGCGGGCAAACTCGCGAAGACTTTAACCCGTCTTGTCATAGTAAAAATTCAAGAAAACTATGAATTTAGGCATACTTAAGGTCTTAATTAACCAACTCAGCCTAAATTTGTATTAATTACAAACTGTATCCAAATAACAATACTTTGAAAACCTTGCTGCCTCCGTGTATTCGTGTATTTGTATCAACTGTATTAGATTCTCATACAGTTGATACATCAGCGCTAACACGGACAGACCCAATCTCTCCGTGTATCACTATATTATAAAATACAGTTAATACACGGAGGCTACAGATTGTAATTTTTGAAATTGTAGCTATGAAGACCTATTTTTGCCTATATGTATGCTATTTCTAAAAGTTACCCTAAAAATCTCTATTGTGCATGCCAGTCCATATGAATACTAGACAAATTGTTGGGACAAGTTAAAGAAAAGAAAAGAAAATTAGTTTTCATTTACATACATAGTATCTAATTATAGTTGGTTTGGTCAAATTTTTAGAATCTGCTCATCTTAAAAAGTCTTTTTTTATCTGAAATATCTTTTCGAAAAAGTATTTTTGAAAAAATAATAATTTATATTTGGTTAATCAATTTGAAAAACACCTTTATCAATATAAGAAAAGACTAAAAGGACTAGTGATTTGGGAAAAGAAACTTGAAGCTGAGGGAAATTTGTCTTTTTTAGGCTGTGTATATCCAGGTAATTGCCCTTGTATATGTAAATCTTTCTTGTATATTCATGTATCTTTTGTATATCATATATCAGTATGTGATGTATATGATATACATGATATATATTGCTACAATGATGTTTTCTAGGTCAAGTTCATCTCCAAATTTTGACTCTAAATCAGTTCAAATCATCTTCAATCTCCCCCATATTTTGTATCCATGTGTTCCTAGCCAATTCTAATCACATTTACTCAAAAGACAGAATATTTTTTAGATGAAAAAGTAAAAACAAATTTGGACAATAAAATGCATCGACAATAATACTTTTCAATGACCCACTATTTTTCAATTATAGAAGATTATCTCGAAAATTTTATGGGTTATTAAGTTAAATCATGTGAGAATATTCAGATCTTGATATTTTTCCACCGTTTTATAGAAAATTTGGCTATTTGTTGTCAACTTTTTTTGAGTTTCAATTGCGACACTTGATCTTTGGTTAATCTAATTAAGTACATATTTTTGGACCTATGGGCCTAAAGTTACAACTTACAACCTATAATTTGAGCTACGACGTTTTAAATCACCATATTATTTAGCTAGGTGACACCAATCTCCATCTAACCAAGGTTTTGATCTTGTTTTCAAAAGTAAAATGATGTAGGAATCGAGTTGAAAAATGACTATTATGCAAATCATACATTAGTGAAATACAATTTTCAGTTTTTCAAATATTTATCATTTTGATAAATTAAATTCAGTTCAAAATATTTTATATGTAGAAAAAAATCTTTTACTCCCATCGTTCTTGGTTACTCTCTTACATCCTTTTTAAATCTGTTTAGGAAAAAGAGTCACATTTCTATATTGGTAAGTTTTTTTATTCTAATATTTTTATTTTACTCTTAAGAACGCTCCTTTGTAGGAATGTCATAGTATGTCTAAACCACATGATCCAAAGGGTACTTCTAGTATGTAACGCAATTTTAATTTAAGATCATAAAATTTAAATATCATATATATTCTTAAACTTCATCTTCTTTTAAACTAAAGCACATAAAATGAAACTTCATGTTCTTTTAAGTAAAGAATAATTTAGACCAGGGGCGGCTCTACTCCTTTAAAAAAAAGGCAATCGTCTTAGGTCCTCAAATTTGAAGAACCTTATTTTTTTAATAATAATAATTATCGGTTTTTTATAAAAAAAATATTAAATATTATTTACTGAAAAAATTAAACTGTTTATATTAAGCAAAAAATTTATTAAAAGAAGTTTGATAATAGAGTACTATGTCTCAAAAAAGATTAAATGCATTAGTTTAATGTATTATTAATTAAAAAAGAATTATAAGAAGAAATGGATTATAAAAAAAATTAACAACTTTGCATCTCAAGAAAATTAAAAAATAGACCTTATAAAAAATAATTTATTGTTTGTTAAAAATTTAACGCCTCCATTTGATTTTCATCTTACGCCTCTAATGTACTTTGAGCCGCCCCTGATTTAGACAAATACTCTTATTATTAATTAAGACATGCAATTTTTTTTTAATCTTAAAAGACAGACTATATAGATCGAAAGGAGTATTAATTAAGGCCTTTTTTCGCATATGATAAAAGTAGTAGTTTTAATTATTCATATTCAATTATTAAGTGTATTTTAATTATTTTTCGTTTTAGAGAAGAATTTATGAAGGAAAAATAATAATAAATTGGAAAAAATCATGGGATATTTTTAAAAATATACAGTTTAAGAAAAATAATTACAGTTACATAGCCCATAAAAAATAATTACACTCGCATAGCCCATTTTTATACGATATACAACTTTATACAATATTATATCATTTTATACAATTTTATACCACTTTATACACTCATTGTATATAAATGTATAAACGTGCATAATTGTGTATAAGAAGTGTTTATACAAATTTTTACATTATTATACACCTTATACATAATTATACAATATATATACACACGATTTTCAATTCACAATAAGTACTTGAGTCAAGCGTGGTTGCAAATTTAAAGTAATAGGGACAATTGTTATGTTTTTTGGAGATTTTGGAGAGAGATGCAAACAATAAAATAGAAAATATGAATGAAAACTTTCTCATATTAATTTCATTAATAATAAGCCTTTATATAGGCACATAAACAAAGTAGTAGACTCCTCCTATATCTAAAGTACTAAACTCTTATTAAAACTAATAAACTGAATATTCAACTAAATCAATAATTAGACTCCTCAAATAACTAAACAACTAATTATTCTAGAAACTATGTAGCAGTAACAGATGCAATATCCAACACTCCTCCTTGCTTCTGTTGCTGCAATCTAGTAAAGTTCGTCCTCCTGAGTTTCTTCTTCCATTAGTAGTGCTTGTGAGTTGTTTTGATCTTTGAACTTGCACACTTTTGTAACATGACCTGTTTGTTTGCAATTTCCACATATTGCGTCAGATCTCCACCAACAAAATTTTTCTAAGTGTGTTTTCTTCTTGCAATATTTGCAAGGAGGATAATCAATTTTTTCTTTTTGGTGTTTTACATAAAAAATACTTTCATCAACTTTATCTTGTCTGAAAGCTCTTCTTTGCTCTTGTGCTTGAAGAGCACTTATTAATTCTGCAAGAGATATGGTAGAGAGATCTTTAGACTCTTCTAGCGCAGAGATTTTTGACTCAAATCTCTCTGGAATAGTCACAAGAATTTTTTCAACTATTCTGTTATCTTTAAAATCCTCGCCAAGCAACCTGATTCTATTGACAATCAAAGAGATCTTGTCAGAATACTTAGTGATGGTCTCACCCTCTTGCATTCTAAGAGATTCAAAATCCCTTTTCAAATTCAAGATCTGATTTTGTCTGCCTCGTTCACTTCCTTGATACTCCTTTTCGAGTTTGTCCCAAGCTTCTTTCGCTGTCTCACATGCAATTATTTTAGAGAAGATAGAATCTCCAACTGAATTTTGAATCACAATTTTGGCTTTGCATCTTCTGGTTTTCTCTTCTGAAAGAGTTTTGATTTGGGCAGAAGTAGAATTTTCAGGGAGTGGTTGTAAAGGTGATCCTTCCGTTACAACTTCCCACAAATCATAAGCTTCAAGATAAGACTTCATCTTCACTGCCCAAATTTGATAATTTTCACCAGTGAAAATTTGTGGAGCAGTCAAAGAAAGACCATTGCTTGCCATGGTTGATGAAAAATAGGTTAAAAGTGGTATGGATTAAAATTGGTTAAAATTGATATTGGTTGAAAATAGCCCTGAGCGTTAAAAGTAAGCACGGGTTAAAATAAGTTGAAAATGAGTATGGATTAAAAATAGTTGAAAGTTTTTTTCCTCAACAAAGGCACAAGATCATGAAGGCTCTGATACCACTGTTATGTTTTTTGGAGATTTTGGAGAGAGATGCAAACAATAAAATAGAAAATATGAATGAAAACTTTCTCATATTAATTTCATTAATAATAAGCCTTTATATAGGCACATAAACAAAGTAGTAGACTCCTCCTATATCTAAAGTACTAAACTCTTATTAAAACTAATAAACTGAATATTCAACTAAATCAATAATTAGACTCCTCAAATAACTAAACAACTAATCATTCTAGAAACTATGTAGCAGTAACAGATGCAATATCCAACAACAATGATCTGATTGAAGATTGGTTACAAAGTAATAGAGACTCTTCTAGGTAGTGCATTAATATGTCAGATCCTCAAAATCAATTGAACAATACTAATATAATACAAAACCCATAACTAAAAACAAAAATTAATCTCAGAAAAAGCATTTTTACAAAGTGAAATTATTGCAATAGCAGACTGCCGAACTGAAAAATTGGGCTACTGAGTATAATTATTTTTCAAAACTCATTGTATTAGGCAACTTTTTAACTTTTTTTTTTTTTTTTAACTTTTTAATAGTAGCTTTGACAAAGTCGTAGGAGAAGCTTCCAAGAGATGAATAAAATGTGGAAAACAGTATTAAGAGAAACTAGTTAGGCTGCTTCTTAATTATGTCAAGTTAGACCAAAACATTATTAATTAACGCGGCATAAAACAAAAACATCAAATCAATTTAAACTTTATTTGGTTTCTTCCTAATGGAATTAAATAGGGTGTGCTCGGTATGAAAGAAAAAAAAGTTCATGGAAAATATTTTTTCAGAAAATAAGAAAAATAAGCGTGTGATTTTACTTATTTTTTTTTGTTTTTGTGTTTGATACCTAAACAAAAATTATTATTGTAAAAGCATTTATATGTAATTTAAGATAAATTACTACATGAGGTAGGGCCGTGGGGGTAGGGGTGTGGGGTGGTGAAATGAGGGCTACGGGGATTGGGTTGAAGATGAGGTGTGTTGGAGTGTGGGGAGGACGCAACCAATATGAAATTTCAGCATTGAAACTTGTTTTCTCTATTTCCATTACGAAAGTCATTTTCCTCATTTTCAACGAATTTATTTTCTAAAGAAAATATCAAAAATTCTGACAAACTGAACATGAAAAAATTGAAAAATATTTTTAGCCGTACCTAACACACCCTTAAACTTATTTTGGTCTCTTCCTAATGGAATTAAATATGTGATTATATTGTTTAAATGCAACTTGAGTTGATTTTAATTCTTTTGTTTTTATTTGAATTCTTTTTAGTGTGTCATTTTGTCAATAATAATATAACAATGAGTATTATATTATTGCTCATTTTAGTGGGACATCATTATTATACTAATACTTTTTCTCAATGATGGCAAATTATTTATTATCATACTAATTGGGAGTACATACCTTTTAATTTTGTATTAGTCACAAGTTTATTCTTTAATCACCGACCTTTTTCATAAAAAAATTTTACGACCTTCAACCTTTTCATACTTTTGATGTCTAGCCTATATAGTGGACACATATATTAAACTTTGTATTATAATTAAGAAAACTCATCACAAAAAATTTCGTATCGATTTTGAGAGTCATTGAGAATAGTTTCTTTATCAAAGTAATTCAAACATATAAAGTGTAGAGTTGAATGTCTGAATGATTAGTCAACTTATAGTAATTAACTATCATAATTATCTAAGTTTGTCTAATTAACTTTCATGACTATTTTAGCTGGAAATACAATTTCGATACGTACCTATTTACGTGCAAACTAAAGGATGATTAATTAGATACTACCAAATTAGTGTTGAAAAATTTGAACCTAAGGTCTTGAGATTAACAAAGTTCAGTAAAGGCTTCATTAGTCTATTCCAACTAATTTTATGATAGAACCTTTTCATTTAGAAAAATGAAGAATTTTCATCTAGAAAAGACTTGATATAAAACCTTAATATAAATATACTTAATCTCATATTATCAATTATTCCTATTTTATTTACAATTTCCAGCAACTCTTTTTTATTTTTATTTTTAAATTTAAGTGAAATTTATAAGATTAGAATTAAGGAATTGGTCTAGTCTTTAATTGGAACAAGTACCTTGACCACAACTTACACCAACCAAAATCTCAAGAGCAAACACACACACACACACACAAAAAAAAAAAAAAAAAACTTACACCAACCATAATCACAAGATATTGTCATTGACCTTGACCTAATGACATGATTTTCATAATTAAATTAAGACTAATTAATCAATTAAATTATCCCTATCTTTGACGTGTTAGGTAATTTAATTTTATTTAACTACCCAACAAAGACCTTATCATAACTAAATTAGTCTCATGAAAATTAATATCTTCAAGATTTGGGGTCACTTGTTAATTGTTTGTCCCATCATATGTTTTTTTTTATGATGAGGAAACTCTCCATCGCTATTTTTCAGGTATACAAGAATAAATTTTGCTTCAATGTTAAAGCCCGCAAATCATATAGAAAAGGTAAATTGCATTAAGAAAGTCTTGTACGACGAATTTGACTGAGAAATCACGCATGTTTCGAACTTGAGACCCCATTTGGGTTTTGGCCCCTCATTTTATTGTCATATACAGTAAATTAATGGAGAGTAATTTAAATCAATTGTCATATCTCATATGTACAATATTAGCCTTCTGGAAAACTTTTTGAAAGAAAAAATGAGTGAGTCTAGAAAGAAATTATGTTTGAATTATTTTGGCATTTTTTTTCTTAAAAAAAGATTGTTGAGTGGTTTGTAAGGGGAAGAACTTTTCTTAAAAAAGTACCCTCAAACAATTTCTCCAAAAAAAAAAAAAAAAAATTCTTTTGGGCAATATTTCAAAAATATTCCACAGACAAAGAATAGACATATAACAAACTCTGACATTGAGATTTAAGTAGACCAACTTTCTTGTTTGCCTACTCACAAATAATTGAGCTAATAAGGAATTAGTATGTTAACTTAAATTTAAAGACTCAAAGGACAATGCTCGATAGATTCGGAGGAAATAATCTCTTATAGTCACTTACAAATTAATATTTTTATTGACGAAAAAGATTCTTCATACAGAAAAGAAAAATGCATGAATAAACTATGAAATTCGTTGCTGCTAATTTATCGCTAAATAAAGCTAGTAGAAGTTTTTGTTAATTTGTTAGTAATCCATAGTTATAAAGCTAGGATTGTCTTAAAGACTATATAAAGAGATCAATTGCCCATTTCATATCCGGTGTGAGACTCTTAACACTCTCTGCACGCTCAGACCGAAGCGTGAACAATATAATATGGGGGCCAAACATCGGTGAACAAAGAATTGAGAAATGCCTAGTTCTGATTCCATGTAAAATCATATCTTCGACCTAACTCACACCCCAAAAGCTAGCTCATAAGAAAAAGATTGCCCAAGACAATATAATGAGACCAATTATCCATTTCATATCCGATGTGGGACTCTTAACAATTATAAAAGATTATTTATAATTTTTAATGTTTAGTGAAAAAATTTGTCCGTCGTTAATTTTTATTTTCTAAGCTTTTGTATCTTAAAATATTTTCAGCGACATATGAACGTTATCAAGAATATTGCTCTCTATAATTAAAAACTAAAAGAAGACAAACATGGTCAACCAAAACTGTTTCTAATTAATATTGTCATGCATGACAAACACACACAAGTAGACAAATCACAAATCATATTTTGTCACAGATTTTTAAATTAACAGGGCTGGAAGAATATTGAAATGTCATTACATTAATAATAATAAAAAAAAAAACTAGCTGGAATTCAAAAAAAATCAGCTTTATTGGTGCAACAACAATAATGTCAAATCAATAGAAAGATAACAAAAAAAAAACCAATAGAAAAATTACATAAATCAATACTATAGTAGTGCACTCTAATTCAACAACCTAGCTAGGGCAAAGGACAAGAAAGTGACTGGCAAAGCTGCAAGAACCAAAGATGGAGCTGAGCCACTTGGTGCTGGTGGCGAATTGACCGGAGAATCGCCCGATGGGACGGTGGGGCCGGATGGCGTGGCCGCAATGGAAGGGGCGGGGGCGGCCACGTCGTTGCCGGTGACATTGATGGCTAGTTTTTGACCCAATGAACAATGTCTAGGGAATGTGCACATGTAATAATGTTCACCAGAAATTGTAAGTGTAATTCTGGCTGGAGCAGTGCTAATTGTGTTAATAGGAGAAGTTGTGTTGCATGTGTCATAAGATGACTTGCTAACTGTTGCAACATTGTGTGCCCCATTCACAAAATTGAAAACTGCATTTTAAAAAAAAATATAAGATTAAAATGTTAGATCAACAATTATAAATAAAGCAATCATAGATCATCATAATATTACAAGAAAAAACTTCTGATGAACCTGCCTGAAATGATCTCATAAAAAATTCGTGTGTTTTAGTAATGTTTTAAGCACTATTGTCATCTCAAAAGGGTAGAAGGGTTAAAAGTAGGGGGGTAATTAGGGTGTCTAATTTTCGGGGTGATTTTTAATTTCGATTTCTCGATTTTTAAAATGAAATTTACATATTTATAAATAGGGTTGAATTTTTGTGCTTACCAAGAGTATCTCCAACTTTGAAGGATTTACCATTAGCCCATCTTTGATAAGAAACTGGGCCACTAGTAGGCACATTCCAGCCCATGTTATCTCCAACAATGTAAGTTTGGGCTACACTAGCAGGTGCAGGTGCAGTTGCCGGAGCGACCGATACTGATGGGGTTGGAGCTGTCACCGGGGTGGTGGTGGGAGGAGTGGAGGGCCTGGCGGGAGCCGGCTGAGGAGCGGGGGAGCCGGAGTCGGAGGAGACATTGATAGCCAATTTCTGGCCCAATGCACAATGGCTTGGAAAGGTGCAAAGGTAGTAATGTGATCCAGCAGACCTCAATGTAATGTTTGTTGGCCCATTTGTTGATATTGAATTTGGGCTTGAAGTATTGCATGAATCAAAGGCTGCCTTTGATACCTCAGCCACACTATGCAATCCAGTTGTAAAGTTAAATACTGCATTAAAAATAAAAAGTCCAAATAAAATATTAGTTAAAACAACAAAAAGTAATGATTTTGAAAAAAAAAATGTATACATATAATAAAATGTATTATAAATTCACTGACTTTAAATCGTGAATTTATGGTGTGTACGGACTCGTATTAATATATACATAAAAGTTGAATGGAATGTAGTGTGTCTGCAGAATATATAGCTGCCATAACTTTGTACCTATTTGCCACTATATATGACAAATATATACTAATTGACTAAAAGAATTAAATTCACGTGGGGGAAGGAATCTAGGTAATAAAAAAAGTAAAAGGTGTATTATCATCCATTAACACTTTATTAGAGTAAACTAAACATAATTAACAAAAAGTAACACAAAGTGGAAAATTAAATAAGTTTAAGTTCTTTATAATGATAGTGTAAAAAAGTATCTACACAATCATGTCACTCAGTAATTAATTACGGATGAATTTAAGTTATATATATCATCAATCTAAAGAAAATACATCTCGTGAAAATAGTAACATGATATCACACATCTTTAAATTTACTAATATACTAACCGAGAATGTCACCGACGGCAAAGGTTTTCCGGGCGGCCCAGGCGGAATAAGTGGCGGCGCCACCACTAGGAACGGTCCAAGCCAAAGCATCACCAACAACATGTGTTTGTTGTGCCATTGAAACATGTTTTATTAAAGCAAATATTGCAGCAAAAATAACTAAAGTACTCAACTTTCTTGCCATTTTTGCACTATTTATGTTCTTTGAGATCAAAGTCGCCCCTGTTTATTTAGGCTTTTAGTTTTGGCTTTGTGTGCTTTCTTGATAGAAAGAAGAGTTAAGTATTTGGGTGGCAATGGAGTTCCTATTTATAGAGGGGAGAGAGGGTTGTTCTTTTCCTTTTCCTAATTTTTGGATTGGGTAGGGGTGGGTGACTCGTTCCAACTTAGGATGAATTATTGATTAAATGAGGAGGATAATAATATAGTATATAAAACATTTCGAAAGTTAATTTGATAAATTTGCGAGTTAAACTGAGTTAGATCAACTCAATATCTTATATTTAAAATTTTGATAATCAAAAACTATACGAATAAGTATTATAAGTTGTAACTTTTTCCATGTCAATTTGATGACAAAATTTATAAAATGCTAGTTAAAGTCTATATATATAGTTTGATTATCGAGAAGCGAAACATGACAACTGACATAGGACGGAAGGAGTATTGCATTATGAAGAAGTATTGTACAAGTGTTAAACACTAGATTACAATTTCAATTTCTAGCAAATCACAGTATTAACATTTGATTTGACTTTGACAAACTTTTAACCAATTAGAGGATAACAACATGAAACATAGGTGAGTTATTTTAAATTTGTTTTGGTCATGAAGTTGACCTATTAGATGTGAAATGGGCGTGTGTTCTGGAAATGGTGCATGGAGAAGGCGACTTTAGCTTCTTTAGGCTGTCGCCGTGCCGCGTTACGCTGTGGAAGCTACCCTTTAGGGTGTGTTCGGTATGAAGGAAAATGTTTTTCATTGAAAATTTTCTTACTTTCCAGGAAAATAAGTTGTTTCTTACTTATTTTCTTGTGTTCGGTATGCAAATAGAAAAAAAAAATTCTAAAAACATGTGTATATATTTAACAATTTTTTTAAAATTATAAAGAAAAAATTATAATTTTTTTAAAAAACAATTTTTTTTTGGGGGGTGGGAGGGGGATAAGAAAAGAAATTTGAAATTGTTTTCCTAGGGAAAATGTTTTCCAAAATTTTTAAGCTAAACGAACATGAGAAAATAGGAAACCGAACACACCCTTAGTTTTTTCTAGGGCAAAATTTCAGAAATAGTTAATATTTCATTAGGCAATAAATGAGGCGCCATAGCTAAAGTTTGCCTAATTACAGGATGTAGCTACAGTTTAATAGTTAAATATGCAAATTAGAGATTGTATATACAAATACAAATTTGCTTTAGAGATTTGTATATGAGTCCCGAAATTCGCTTTGTATACAAATATAAACCTTTAAAGATTTGTATATGAGTTTCGAAATTCGTTTTATATACAAATACAAACGTATATGAGCCCCGAAATCATAAAGCCCCTTACCTAGGGGAATTCGAACCCGAGACCTCTTAGCTCTTCATGTATCGCAACATGAAAGCTACTCTCGAGCCTCCTTACTCGTCTATTTGGTCTTGTCTTTTAGCTCTTCATGTATAACGTGTGATTACTCAAGTCATCGAGATATAAAACAAGAAGACATCTTTATGCATGCGCAAAAGGCGATTAATCGAGATAGTGTGTGATTGTTTTATATGATGGACATAAGACTCAAACTTATTATATACATATTCTCTTAGGCCTTAGCGCAATATTGATAGCTGTGCTATAATGAAAAAATGTTTGTGCTGGTTTTCTTTTTCCTTTTCTTTTGTCATAAAATTACTCAATGTTACTTGTGGCAAATGTTTTAATTTAGACCAATACGTACTAGATGGGGGAGAATGGTTGTTAGCTATAGTGAAGTTGTTGATATATAATAGGCCAACACCATTAGCACTATGCAGGTAACCCTCTATAACCTAACATCATAAGTGGCTTTTAATTTGGAGCCACCCCATTCTCTTACACTTGTTTTAAAACAAAATTAAAAAGAGCAACTTCATAAACAACAATTAATAGCAACTTAACAAAGTCTCCAAATTAAAGCTATATTTTGCTTAATTATAATTTGTAGCAATATTTTTAATAGTAATTGTATAATCTCGGCATACAAATACAAATACAAATAAAATTGAGTGTTGATTGAGGGAATATACAATCCGTGTTATATATTTTATAGAATCTCGACATACAATGATACAAATACAAATTCGGCATACAAATACAAATACAGGCACATAAACACAAATACAATCGAGTGTTGATTGAGAGAACGACATATAAATACAAATATTAATAATTTTAAAACATAAGCTGCAAAATTTAATTAAAATTAATTATTGCTATTAAGCGTAATTAGACATAAGTATTTGTCATATGTAATTTTTCCTTAAAAGTAATAAGTACAGTACTCTTTTATTTTAGTTAAAATTCACTTAACGCTTTGTCTTTTTGTCATTTAGTTGTAACTAAAGGATACAACTACTCCAACTTCCCTAAATTCGGTGAAATCTACTTTGAATTAACTCAACAAACATGAAAACGTTAATTGAATGTTTACCTCCATATTTCTTCCGTCTCAAATTATCTGTCGTAATTTCTCAAAATATAAATCAAGAAACTCTAATTACAAATGAAGATATCTAACTATCCCACCATACCTTTTGAACTTTGAAGGCATAATATGTCTGATGCTTGAGCTATAGTTTGTGTATTTGGTTTGTATATTTGAATATGAAGTTAAACAAGCATCATTAGAATTTGAAAGTGTACATTTGTCATCACTCATTTTTTGTGTTATTTTTTTAAAGAAATACCTTAGATAGTTGTATCTTGCTATAATTAAAGAAATATTTCAAGGACAAGTTAATTATATATTTGTATAAAGACTTTACCCGAAAAAATCTAAAAAAACCGAGGAAACTGAAAAAATCCGAAAAAACTCGAAGTTGGAAAATCTGACTTTATTGGTTTGATTTGGTTTATAAATAAAAAGCTCGACACTAATGGTTTGGTTTGGTATTTAAAAAATCCGAACCAACCCGGTCCATGTATACCTCTACTAGGATTTGCAAAAAATAGTATATTTAAATGAGAAATACATAAAAAAAACCCCTAAATTTGGCTCCACAACTTATTTTGGCACTTAAACTTCATGGGCAATTAAATACACCCCTAAACAACTTTGAAGTGAAATAAATGCCACCCTTAAAGCTGACGTGGCATTAAAAAAAAGAAAAAAAATTGAAATGCGTAATTCTATTTTTTTAAAAGAAATTGGTCTCACTAATATGTTTATAATAGAAAAAAAAAGGAAAAATAACACCCCCGCCCCCCACCTCCCTTTCTTCTTCACACCAACCCCCCTCGTTTTCCTCTGCAAATCCCTCCCAGTCCCTTTCTCATCCTTCAAACCCCCCCACCCCCTCACTCCCTTCCTCTCTTTTCTAACCCTCACCCCACCTCACCTCTTCTGCGCATTTATCTTCATCTTTTTTTTTCTTTCTTCTAATTTTTCCTTTTCTCTAAATAAATTAAAGAGATCAAAATCATCAACAACGATTGAAAGTGTTTAATTCATGGAGAAATTTCAAAATATATTGGGGACATGAAAAAAATTAAAAATATTGTAAATTCGAAAAAAACTTGATCACTTTTTTTTTAATTATTTTTTATTGTGATTGTTAGTAGTTTGTTATTGCTTCACTAAGAAGTCATTAATGGAGGTTCGAAGGAGGAGAAATACTGGAGGGGAGGGGCAAGAATCTGGGGGTGGGGAGGCGTTAATGGAGACGAAGAAGGAGAAAGATGGGGGAAATTGAAGAAGGTGGGTGAGGTGGGTGCGTGGGTACGAAGAAGAAAGGGGTGGGGCAAGGGTAGTTTTCTTTTCTTTCTTTTTTAAAATTACATAAAAATATATATATATATATATATATATATATATATATATATATGTGATTAATTTTTTAAAATAATTTTTTACGTGGTTCTGATGTGGCAATGACATGGCGCTGACATGACAGTGATGTGGCGCGAGTGTAGTGCACCTTCCGCAGTGAGAGTGGTATTATATTTTTAGGGTGGTATTTATTCACTTCAAAGTTGTTTAGGGGGTATTTAATTACACGTAAAGTTTAAGTGCTAAAGTAAGTCGTGGAGCCAAGTTTAGGAGGGTTTTTATGTATTTTCTCTATTTAAATTATAAATCCTAATATCAAACCAACTATTACTGATAGAGACGAATCCAGAATTTAAATTCCATGAATTCAACCATAAAAGTTCTTCTTTTTTTTCATTGAAGTTCTTAATATGGAATTATTGTATTTTTAAAATTATGAATTCTACATCAAAAAAGTTTAGATGAATTCAGTGTCTACAATGTTACATCCATGTTTGATTTTATTAAGAAAATCTCTTTCTAGGAGCTTTCACCTTTCTTCTTTTATGGTAATTTGAGCTCACAAACTTAGTTCTTTACAAAGAAAAAATATGAATAACAATCATAGATGTCTTATCAATCCATTTGATTTTTTTTTTAAACGGAGCCGAGATACTTCATTGTTTTAATCCATCCAAGCCAATCATAAATTATTCTAATTGAATTATTACGAGTATTGAAATTCTGAACTAAAATATGATTGCAAATATTATTGAGGTCAATTTTTTCGAATTACGGGTGACGTCTTGTCAATAGATCTTTCTATTTATTAATCACCAAAACAGTTTAATTGACACGATCCAAAAAAAAAAAGTATAAAAAAATAAGAAAAGATCCAAAAAAAAACCAGTAAAAAGAGTAGTCAATAATTGGTGCAAAAAAGTCCAAAGGGGGTGGGTGGGTGAGCTTTCACAGCGTAACGCGGCACGGCGGCAGCCCAAAGAAGCTAAAGTCGCCTTCTCCATGCGCTATTTTCCAGAACACACGCCCATTTCACATTTAATAGGTCAACTTCATGAACCAAAAATAAAATTTTAAAATACTCACCTATGTTTTATGTTGTTATCATCTAATTGGTTAAAAGTTAGTCAAAGTCAAATTAAATGTTAGTACTGTGATTTGCTAGAAATTGAAATTGTAATCTAGTGTTTAACACTTTATATACTTCATAATTCAATACTCCTTCCGCCTCATATTAATTTTCATATTTCGCTTCTCGAGCGTCAAATTTACCCCTCTAATTTAGTTTATTGGCCAACTTTACTCTTCATCATACTTTGGGCTATGTTTATCCCCACGATTAACAAAGTTTTCATTTCTATCCTTCATTTAATAGAAATCCCCGAATTCAACAAAAGAGCCTTTTTTTAAAAAAATAAAAAAAAATCACAGTCCCTTATATACCCGACCTGACCCAACTTAATTAACCCAAACCCAAATATTGACCCGCCCACCAAACAAATACGGGAAACTAAATACATCATTAATGTTTTTTTCTTAAAGGACGTGCGAACAGAAAATATGACAAGTATTTAGTAGGCGTTTGGCCATAAATATTATTCACAATATTTCGGAATACGTTTTCACTTTATTCCAGAATAATTGTTTGGCCATGAAAATCAAAAATATATTCAGGAATATGTTTTCATAATTTTTGGTTTTTTGAAAAACACCTTTTGAGGTGTATTCACTATTTTTGGATTCAATTTTTCCTCTCACTTTATTTTTAAATACTACACCAACTCAATAATGTAAAATATTTTTGAAAATACTATGGTCAAACACAACTCCAACTCTAATTTTTAACTTTAAAGTGAATATTAAATAAAATGAATACGTTTTTTATTTTTATGGTCAAACGGGTCCTTAGAAACGGAGAGAGTATAACTCGGTTGTAATATTTAATATTATTGTCCTCATTTAATCAATTTCATCCTAAGTTGGAACAAGTCACCCTATCCAATCCCCAAAAAAGGAAAAAGAAAAAAAAAACTCTTTGTTGTGCCTCTATAAATAGAAACCTCATTGCCACCCCAATACCTCAACTCTCAAACTCTTTTCTATCAAAGAGAAAAACACACATAGTGCTCAAGAAACTGGGGCGACTTTGACCTCAAAGAACACATACATAGTGCAAAAATGGCAAGAAAGTTGAATACTTTAGTTGTTATTGCTGCAATATTTGCTTTATTACAACATGTTTCAATGGCACAACAAACTCATGTTGTTGGTGATGCTTTGGCTTGGACCGTTCCTAGTGGTGGCGCCGCCACTTATTCCGCCTGGGCCGCCAGGAAAACCTTCGCCGTCGGCGACATTCTTGGTTAGTATATACACTCACAATATAAAGATTATGTTATAGTACTATTTAGTGAATTTTAATATGTGATATCAGGTTAGTTACTATATTCACCAGATTGGTGTATTTGAAGTTACAACCCTTATTGAATCCATAATGAGCTTATAAGTTATATACACCGTCAATGTAAGGATTTTTTTTACAATTTTGACACCATCACGTCACCATTGTCTTGATTTGTTTTCAAGGTTACAAATTCTCACATTTTAAGAAGTTTTCATGTATTTAATTATCTTTAGATAATTTGATAATATAACAATAGAATTACCTAGTAAGTAACCTGATTGTGTGAATAATTTTTACACCATAGTGCATCGAATTTAAACATGATTAATACTTCCACTTTGTGTTACTTTTCGTTAATTATGTTTAGTTTGCTCTAATTAAGTGTAATGAGGTGATACACCCTTTTGCTTTTTTTATTACCTAGATTCCTTCCCCACTTTTGCTTTTAGTCAATTAATAGTATATATTTTGTCATATCTAGTGGCTAATCGTACAAAGTTGTGGCAACAATATATTCTACATTCCATTCAACTTTTATGTATATAGTTAAATAATTCTTAAAAAGAACATTTATCTACACCAAGATTGAGTTCTTTTATTATATGTATACATTAGTTTAACTAATAATTTTATTTGGACTCTTTTTTTTTTAATTGCAGTATTTAACTTTACAACCGGATTGCATAGTGTGGCTGAGGTATCAAAGGCATCTTTTGATTCATGCAATACATCAAGCCCAATTTCAATATCAACAAATGGGCCAACAAACATTACATTGAGGTCTGCTGGATCACATTACTACCTTTGCACCTTTCCAAGCCATTGTGCATTGGGCCAGAAATTGGCTATCAATGTCTCCTCCGACTCCGGCTCCCCCGCTCCTCAGCCGGCTCCCGCCAGGCCCTCCACTCCTCCCACCACCACCCCGGTGACAGCTCCAGCCCCATCAGTGTCGGTCGCTCCGGCAACTGCACCTGCACCTGCTAGTATAGCCCAAACTTACATTGTTGGAGATAACATGGGCTGGAATGTGCCTACTAGTGGCCCAGTTTCTTATCAAAGATGGGCTAATGGCAAATCCTTCAAAGTTGGAGATACTCTTGGTAAGCACAAAAAATTCAACCCTATTTATAAATATGTAAATTTCATTTCAAAAATCGAGAAATCAAAATTAAAAATCACCCCGAAAATTAGACACCCTAATTACCCCCCTACTTTTAACCCTTCTACCCTTTTGAGATGACAATAGTGCTTAAAACACTACTAAAACACACAGAATTTTTGATTATATCATTTGAGGCAGGTTCATCAGAAATTGACTCGTCAGAAGTTTTTCTTGCAATGTTATCACGATCTACATGATTGCTTTATTTATAATTGTTGATCTAACATTTTAATCTTATTTTTTCCAATGCAGTTTTCAATTTTGTGAATGGGGCACACAATGTTGCAACAGTTAGCAAGTCATCTTATGACACATGCAACACAACTTCTCCTATTAACACAATTAGCACTGCTCCAGCTAGAATTACACTTACAATTACTGGTGAACATTATTACATGTGCACATTCCCTAGACATTGTTCATTGGGTCAAAAACTAGCCATCAATGTCACCGGCACCGACGTGGCCGCCCCCGCCCCTTCCATCGCGGCCACGCCATCCGGCCCCACCATCCCATCGGGCGATTCTCCGGTCAATTCGCCACCAGCACCAAGTGGCTCAGCTCCATCTTTGGTTCTTGCAGCTTTGCCAGTCACTTTCTTGTCCTTTGCCTTAGCTAGGTTGTTGAATTAAATTAGAGAGTACGTACTATAGTGTTTGATTTTATGTAAATTTTTTTTGTATACGGATTTAACATTATTGTATTACCAATAAAGCTAAATTTTTTGGATTCCAGATTTTTCTTTTGGTGTTGATTTTTTATTGTAATCACAATTCAATATTCCTCCAGCATTGTTAATTGTATAATTTTGTGACAAAATATGATTTGTAATTTGTCTGCTTTATTTTGTGTGTCTATTTTTTTGTTTGTTTTATCTTTAGACATTTGGTTCTGAAAACCTTATGTGTCTGATTAATAATGGAAATATCTAACTATTGCATCACACTCTTTGAAGGTACAAATTGTCTAATTATTAGAATCCTGAAGTGTGCATTTACTATAAGAATTTAAGTAATGTACGTTGTTAAATTGGCCAGACTTTATTTCTATTTCTATCTCTATTTCTTTTTGTTTATATAAAAAAAGAAGAAGAAGTTGTATATGTCATATATTAGGATATGCATTTATTGTATTTAAATAATAAATCCAATATCGATCCATAAATGAAACTTCAGGATATTGTCATGATGAATCTTCGTATGTGAAACTTGAAACTCAATAACAACGGTTTGTTTTTTCTTTAAAAATAAACAGGATTAAAAAGTGGTCAATAAACGTTATTTCTAATCCCGCAATGTAAAAGATCCAAAAACTAGTAAAAAGAGTAGTCAATAATTGGTGCAAAAAGGTCCAAAGGGGATGGGAAAGATTCCACGGCTTAACGCGGCAGCCCAAAAAGCTAAAGTCTCCTTCTCCATGGTGACCTAAAAACATTCCTTAAAAATACTCACTTATGTTCCATGTTATTATGGGTTAGTAGTCTGTTTGACTAAATTTTTAAAGTTAATCAACTTATTTTGATAAATGAAGAGGTGGGAGATTGACTAGACATTAGCGGTGTCAATGGTTTTTAAAAAACCGACGTAATCGATCGAACCGAACCGTATCGAACTAATTTTTAAGTTTCTTAATAAAATCAACGATTTTTATATAAGTTTATAACCGTACCGAATAATTCGGTAGGTTTTTTATTTTATAAAAATTAACCGAAAAAATATCGAACCAAAATGAATAATACATGTGTAAATATATTTTATATATTAAGTTTAGAAATAATAAAATATTAAAACTTTTGCTTAGGGCTCGGATGATGGAAAACGACAACATAATTAACACTCCAAGTCCTAATATTGAAACTTACTATACTACTCCGATCGAAATTAAATTTGTTCTAGAATTTTGACTCTCGAGTAGTAACTAGTAAGCTACAAGGTATTCCAATGATCTTGTGTAACAAGGTACATGTTATTAGATATTTTTCCTCTCTTATGATTTAAATTTCTCTTATTCGATTATTAATTTAAGTACGACTCAATTCTTGAGTTTCATCTTCATTGATTTCTCCCCGCTTGTATAATCTACATTATATTTTTTTATTTATGCTTATTATTGTTTTACACTAACGTAAAATAATGAGATGAATTTTTATCCTTGTTTTCTTATCACCTTTTAAACAGTAAAAATGCATAAAGAGTTTTTATCAAGGTTATACACAAGTATACAAGTATACATGATAGAGTATTCTAACTTTTATATTTTTTTATGAAAAAAATACCGAAAATTAACTGAACCGAACCGATATCGAAGAAAAATCGAAGTGATGGGACGATTTTGAAAAGTCTAATTTTGGTTATATGAAATAAAATAATCAAAAAATTAATATGATACAAATATTATAAAATAACCACCCGAACCGTACCATTGACATCCCTACTAGACATGGTATAATGAGAGGTTTAAAATCAACTTAATTTGAAAAGTGAAGAGGTATGAGAGGTTGAATATAGTTAGCATGCATATGGAGAGGTTTAAAATCAACTTTATTTTGAAAAGTGAGGAGGTACATGTGATAGGTTGACTATAGTGGTATAAGGAGATGTAGAGGTAGACTCAAGAAGTCTTGAAAAGAGGTGATTATACATGACATGACTCAGTTATAGCTTACCAAGGACATGACCTTACATAAGAAGATTTGAAGGTGGAAGATTAGGGTAGAACATTATTAAGTAGTCGAGCGTGTACTAGTTTCCTTATCAGTATTCTTTACTATCTTTTTCTTCGATTGTAGTAGTACCTGTTGTTTTTTTGCTTTAGTCATCATGTTAATTGTTGTTGCTACTTGTTCTCTTCTTAATTATTTTCAACAAGACTTTTTCACTGCTATATTTGTTTTACATACTTAATTTTGAATATGCTTACTCGAGCCGAGGGTCTATCGGAACAATCTCTCTACCTTCACAAGGTAGAGGTTACACGGCGTACATATCATCCTCCCCAGATTTCACTTGTGGGGTTTTACTGAATATGTTGTTATTCCTTTTAAAAAAAATACTTTTAGTGAGAAGCAATTTGGGTTTGATCAATTAATTTAAAAATTACTTTTAAGCAATAATTATTGTTTGACCAAACTTTTAAAAAGTGTTTCTAATTGTATCTATTCAAAAATGCTTTTAAAAAGTACTTTTGCGCAAAATTTACCTTTTTAAATTTTTGAAAACTTGTTTCTGCTAGTCCCAAAAAACATATGTTTTCTCTCAAAAATCTTGATCAAGTATCTCACTTTTTTAAAAATGAGCATTTTTTGAAGAAAAAAAATACTTTGGCCTCCCAAAATCTTGACCAAATAAGCTATTAAAATATTGGTCAAATGTCAAGATTGTTATTTGCTCGAAATCGAATTGTAATCTAGGGCTCGTTTCGACATGATTTTAAAATCAAATCGATTTGAAGCTGAAATTTTATTTGGACATGCAATTTGAATTTCTTAAGCGTATTTTTTCTCATAAATATGAAAATCACACTATTTGTGAAAACTATCAAAACTTTAGCAAATCATAGTTTATAAATAAGACATCATAATATCCTAAGACACTGCATTAATAAATCACGTATTATCATATTACTTTTATAAATAAATACTTGTAATTACGTGTTATTACAAACTTTCAAATGCACATATATCCTTTCTTTTCAACAACATAAAACTATATGTATAGACGCCCTCTGATTCAATAAACAAACAAAAAAAGATAATGTTCTATGTATATAAAATAAAAAATAAGAGATCAATACAAAATGCTCATTAAATCTCTTCTAAAACATGAATAATCACATAGGCATAGATATATAAACTTCCATAATGTATATATTATATACGTATAGTCATACACCAAACTAAAAGCATAGATTATTATGTGAAATTATGAGAGCTATTTAATTTAAATGATGATTCTGTTTGTAAAATATTTAAATATTGTATATCTTTTTATATATTGAACTTTTAGTTTGATTGGCATAATTTAAAGACGTTGATGGAGAGAAGCAACATAATCAGTCAATCGGTTTGAAGTTGAAATTTTATTTAGACATGCAATTTGGATCGATTTTTTAACCTGTTTTTTTCTTCATAAATATGAAAATCCCACAAATTGTGAAAACTATCAAAACTTTAGCAAATCATAGTTCATAAATAAGGCATCAAAATATCCTAATATGCCGCATTAATAAATCACATATTATCATGTTTTTTTTATAAATAAAAATTTGTGATTACGTGCTATTATTACAAATTTGCAAATACACATGTATCCTCTCTTTTCAACCCAAAAAACTATAGCTATAGACGCCCTCTAATTCAACAAACAAATAAAAAAAGATTATGTTCTACATATATAGAATATTCAAACAAGAGATCAATACAAAATGTTCATCAAATCTCTTCTAAAACATGAATAATCACATAGTATAAAATGTATATATGAACTTCCATAATGTATATATAGTCATACACACACCAAACTAAAAACACAATCAACACCTATTAATTAGACAAAAGAACACTTATAACAAAAATAATGAGCACTAGGATGACAAATGAAGAAGTAGTGGTGGCCACCCTAGTCGACACGGATACCGATAGAGGCGGAGGAGGAGGAGGAGGAGGAGGAGGAGGAGGAGACGACTCGCCACGGGGGCTCACCGGGGATGAACCGGGAGAAGGGCTGCCGGGCGACGATCCGGTAGAAGTGACGTTGATAGCTAATTTTTGGCCTTGGTTGCAGTGGATGGTACAAATGAAATAATAATCCCCAGTAGTATCAAGGGTGAATTTTGCTGGACCATTTGTTTCATTGTCAATAGGATTTGCAGCATTGCAACTATCAAAAGCATTTTTGTTTACTCTAGTTGCTGTATGTGTACCACTGTTGAAATTGAACTCTGCATACATTAATTGGCAATTGTGAAAACTATATAAAAGATATACTTAAAAATGATCACAAAGTTTTACGATTCAAAATATAATTAAAAAAATAGAACATTTAAAAGGAATTTGATTCTCCAAATAACGATAGTGTTTTATAATATGTTAGACATGATAATGGATTTTCTTTGTTGCTTCTATGAGAAATACTACACGAAAATTGTTACGATGAGTTAGAGTCTCACATTATAATAAGTTAGGGAATAGACTGGCCGGTAGTATGCTTATATGTGTCACACATCGTGGTGTACATGAATTGGGTTGGTTCGGATTTTTTAAATACCAAATCAAATCATTAGTGTCGGATTTTTAAATTTATAAGCCAAGCCAAACCAATAAAAGTCGATTTTTTTTGGTTTTCTCGGGGTTTTCGGATTTTTTCGCTAAAGTCTTCATATAAATATATAATTAACTTGTGCTTCAAATATTTCTTTAGTCCGAGTAAAATACAACTATTTACGGTATTTCTTAAAAAAATAACACAAAATATATTCATTTTATTTGGAATTTATGAAATGAGTGATGACAATAAAATATTCAACCAAAAAAATAATGAAATTGCATAGAATAAATATTGCATATTAATAAGTCATAATAAAAATAATCATAATTTAATAGTATTAAGTCATGCTAAAATAAGTCTAATAAGTATTAACTACATGACTAAATATTAAACAGAAAAATAAATTAGTTTATGCGTTTATGTAAAATTAAAGAATAAATATCTAACATGATTGTCATTCCTAGTGTTGGATTGAATAACCTTTTGTTAACATTCGTATTGATTTGAGCTTTATTTGAGTTACTAATATCTATAGGTTGTAAAAGGATTTATTGAACCATTTAAAATTCTAAGTTTAAACTTGAAATAATATATTGAAAGATAAAAACTATGAAAAAGTTGAAGAAATATTTATAAATTACATCACAATAAATATTTTTAAAAATAGTATATATGTAATATCGGGTTGGTTCGGTTCGGTTTGACTTTTTTTATTTAAAATCAAACCAAACCAATTATAGTCGGGTTTTTTTTTCAATACCAAACCAAGTCAAACCAAACCACTAGTCGGTTTTTTTTTTGCGGTTTGATTCAATTTGCGGTTTGATTCGGTTTGGTTTTGTACACCCTTAGTGTCACATTATTAAAAAAAAAAACTTATATGAATTTGGACAAAAAAAAATTCTGAGTTAGTTCTTGGAATTAAGTTAGGCCTAAGTCCATATTTTTACATAGTATCAAATTAAAGTCAGGTTCTTCCCTATTTAACTCTCATGTTATATTGTCTATGCTTCAGTTGGGCCTGAGTGTGAAAATGGTGTTAAAATGAGTTAGAATTTCACATTAATTGAAAAATAAACTAATAATTTATTTATATGAACTTAGACAATACTCTCTAATGCATGAGCTTCGTATCTTTATAGGAACTTTGGATATATATAAAAAAAATTCATTTATATATACTGCTATATAGCATATAGAAAGTTTATGCTATCAAGTTAGTTAATTAAAAGATATTTATAGGTAACATTTCAATTATAGAAAATAAAATTTGTTATCTTGAAAATAAGACAACCACCTGTTATAAAAGTACTAATTGAATAAAAGACGAATCAACAGAACTTGGTGTAATTACAGGTAAATCTATTTGATTAGCGTCAATATTTAAGTGATATCGTTTGGATTTCAAACGAGTTTTTCTTTAACCACAATTTCTTTTTATGTCTTTTAAATATTTTAAACTGTCAATTATTGTGACTTATAATACTTTTGACGTGATTTACAAATATGTAAATTGTATTTTCAAAAAGCTTAATAATTTCATGTGTGAATTCACAATTAAAATTTAAAAATTTAACTCTCGAAATTCGAACAATGGGGTATGCTTCTGTCCATTTGGGACACCCCCCATCTATCCAACCCAAACACCCCTGAAAATTACTTACCCAAACCAAAAGCCGCAACTGAGAGCTCCATTCAAACCAAACACTTTACCCCCTAACTTAAAAGCACTAAGGGAGCAAGGCCTGTGCTACAGATGTAAAGAGAAGTATTATCCAGGGCATCAATGCAAACAGAAGGGGTTACATGCATTGGAAGGAGTGGAGGTGGGGGGTGACGGGGAGCAACCAGAGGTATTTGTGGATGTCCCTGATAATTTGGAGGAAGAAACAGAGGAACAGGCTGAGATATCAATGAATGCATTGCTTGGCCTAAACTCCTCCAGTAGTGCCATATCAACTATCAAGATCATAGGTTATGCTGCTAGGAAATTTCCCATGACAGTGCTTATTGATAGTGGCTCCACTCACTCCTTTATTGACCCTCATATTGTAAAAATCTTGAGATTGCCCTTCCAACCCATGAGAAAACCAATGAGAGTGGTAGTAGCCAATGGAGAAGTGATGAGTTGTCAACTAGAAGCTCCTTCATTTGGATGGAAAATGCAAAATGAACAGTTCAACTTCAAGCTGAGACTAATGAAAGTTGGAGGATGTGACATGATCTTAGGGATGGATTGGATTGATATGGTGGCCCCTGTGATCTTACACACAAGACCTCACAGTCTAATCTTTATGTCTGATGACAGGATGATCACCTTGTATGGAATAACTGATGAACCATCAATTACCACTGTAGACACGAATGCCTTGAGAAGAATGTTGCAATGTGGCACCTGTGAAGTTGTAGCAGAGCTGTCTATGGTTGATGCTGGAATAACTGTGTCCAACAAGAAACCAGTGCACCCCAAGATTGAGAGACTTCTTAAGGATCGTGCCATGATTTTTCAAGAACCTAAGGACCTACCACCTGAGAGAGAATGTGACCATGTGATCAATTTGATCCCTGGAGCCCAACCATTCAACCTCAGACCCTATAGGTACTCTTTTGACCAGAAAAATACAATTGAAACAATCATTAATGATATGCTTAAGACCACCACTGTGATTCCTAGTCAGTTTTCATTTGCATCCCCTACCCTGCTAGTCAAGAAGAAAGACTCATCTTGGAGATTATGCATTGACTATAGAAGACTTAATAGCTTGACTGTTAAAAAGAAATACCCCATACCTATGGTTGATGATCTGCTAGATGGTTTATTTGGTGCTACTGTATTTTCCAAAGTGGACTTGAGGGCAGGATACCATCAAGAAAGGATGAAGAAAGGTGAAGAGTATAAAACAGCTTTTAGAACTCATCATGGATTATGGGAATTTAGGGTCATGCGCCCTTTGGTTTAACAAATGCCCCTGCAACATTTCAATCTCTTATGAACAATATTTTCAAAGATATAATGAGGAAGTTTATATTAGTATTTATTGATGATATACTAATATATAGTAAGAGCATGGAGGATCACATTAAACATTTAGAGATTGTTCTGACCTTGCTGAAGCAACACAGACTCTTTGCTAAGATGAGTAAGTGTGAATTTGGCCAAGATCAGATTGAATATTTGGGGCACATAATCACTGGATATGGAGTGAGCACTGATCAAGCTAAAATAGTTGCTATGGTAAAATGGCCTCATCCTAAAACAGTGAAAGCATTAAGAGGATTTCTGGGTTTAACTGGTTACTATAGAAAGTTCATTCAAAGATATGCTCAGGTGAGTAAACCACTAACCAATTTGCTTAAGAAAGGAGAATTTCTATGGGGTACTGAAGCTGAACAAGCTTTCAACCAGCTAAAAGTGGCTATGACTAGTACACATGTACTAGCATTACCTGACTTCACAAAACCTTTTGTATTGGAAGTAGATGCATGCAATACAGGAATTGGGGAAGTATTGATGCAAGGAATGAGACCATTAGCATTTATGAGTCAAACTCTCAGCAAGAAGCATCAAGGAATGTCCACTTATGAGAAGGAACTGGTTGTATTGTTACAGGCTGTAGATAAGTGGAGGCATTACCTTTACCCCCACCATTTCATCATTAAAACTGATCATTTCAGCTTGAAATACTTACAAGAGCAAAGATCACCACAGCCTTACAACACAAGGGTCTCACCAAGTTGATGAGATTAAACTTTGAAATTCACTATAAGAAAGGTGTGGAGAATGTAGTAGCTGATGCATTATCAAGAAAACTTGAAGACTGCAAGGACAGGGAAACATCACAGTGTTTAGTAATCTCACAAGTGCAACCAAAATGGATTGAAGAGATATTAGCTAGCTATGAAGGGGATCAGGAAGTCCTACAGGCCATAACTACACTAAGCAACCACCCTGATCCTGATCTCAACATTGCCATACAACAAGGAATGTTAAGGTACAAAGGGAAGGCATGGGTTAGAAACCATGGTCATCTCAGGCATCAATTGGTGTCTACTATTCACAGCTCAAGTTTGGGAGGTCACTCAGGAGTTTGGGCAACTTATCAAAGGTTAAAGGCAGTCTTTTATTGGCCAGCCATGATAGAACGGGTGAAAAAAATTATCCAAGAATGTGAAGTATATCAAAGGTGTATAGATGAACAAGTGGCATATCCAGGGCTACTGCAGCCTCTACCAGTGCCTGAGAGAGCATGGGAGCACATTTCTATGGACTTCATTGAAAGTTTACCCAAGTCTGAGGGTAAAGACACTTTCTTAGTAGTGATAGACAGGTAGAGTAAACATGCTCATTTTATTGCGCTGTCACACCCTTTTACTACTTCTCAAGTGGCCTGAATCTTCTTGGATAACATCTATAAGCTTCATGGCTTACCAAAGAGTATAGTAACTGATAGGGACAAGGTGTTTCTAACCAATTTTTGGAAGGAACTCTTTAAGCTGTTACAAGTGCAGCTATTGTATAGCTCAGCCTATCATCCACAAACAGATGGACAAACAGAAAGGTTAAACAGATGCTTAGCGAATTATCTAAGATGTATGACAGGACATAAACCAAAGGAGTGGCACAAATGGTTATCCTTAGCTGAGTATTGGTACAACAGTAATTACCATACTTCACTCAAAATGACACCCTTTAAGATGTTGTATGGTAATGATCCACCTCAACTAACCTTTGAGTTAGTAGCACAAGTTAAGGTTGATAATGTGGATCAACTTCTCCAGGAGAGGCAAATCATGGCTAAGATACTAAAAGAGAATTTTGACAAAGGCTCAGAACAGAATGAAAGTGAATGCAGATAAAAGGAGAACTGAGAGGGAGTTTAGAGAAGGTGACTGGGTATTTATAAAATTGCAACCATACAGACAAACCTCCATAGCTAATAGAAAGAGTCTTAAGCTTGCATCTAAATTCTATGAACCTTACAAAATAGTTCAGAAGATTGGACCAGTAGCCTATAAACTAGCTTTGCCTCCCAGTTCCAGAATGCATCCAGTGTTCCATATATCCCAGCTCAAGAAGAAGATTGGAAGCCAAGTGGTACATGCTATAGAACCTCCAATCTGTTCTCCAGGGGGTCAACCATTAGTAGAACCAGTGGCTATTCTAGACAGGAGGATAATCAAGAAAGGGAACTAGACATCTATCCAAGTCTTAGTGCAATGGGTAATTTGCTACCAGAGGAAGCCACCTGGGAAGACTATAATTTCATCATGTCTCAGTTCCCTAACTTTGAAGATTCTTGAAGTGATGGATTGTTTGAGAAAGATGGGTTGTCACAAATGTCTTTTGTGACCATTATTATTAAGTTTTTTAAGAAGTTAATTTCAGACCCTTTTATTTCTAGTAATTAGTTGACTTAGTCCTAGCATACAAGTCCCTCAAGTTAGTTAAGTTATTTCCTTTTAGTCCCTAATTCAATTTAGAGAATAGGACAGTTGTCATGTTTGTATGTTGTTGTCAGTCCTTATATCCGTTGTATTGAATTGAGTATGAGGTAATGAGAATATTATTCTGAATTCCTTCTCCCTCTCTTCGTTCTCCCTTAAGTCATTCCATTCTGAATCTAGAACAAGAGATATCCTCTTGTTACACCCTTTCCCTCTTCGTGAATGTGTCACCTACCTCGCGATCGCGGAGGACAATATTTTCCTTCTCCAAGGATCGCGGCCTAGGCTACGCGAATGCGAAGAAGAATCATTAGATGCACCAGAAACATCAATGAAAATAGTTGCTAAATCCAACCAAACTCCTGAATTAACTCTCGAGATTCGTTTGGAATTCCTTGAAAACAAAACAAATATGCAGATTGACTAAAAATCATATTCTGAATATGTTGGAATCATTAAATCACCAATCTGGAATCGTTGTGATTGAATGTTGACCGTGGACAACCTTAAGTTCCTTAAACTTCAAAAATTCAACCAATGATCTGAATCACTCTCAAATGCCTCGGGATTCAAACCAACTATCCAACCAAGTCAAAAATCACCTTCCAGACCTAGTAGAACTGTCGAAATTTGATTTTGAACTCGTTTATTTGAAATATTGACTGTGGTCGAACCTTCCAACTTTCCAACCTTCAAAACTAAAGAGCTCATCCAATACCCTTCTGATCACCTCGAGAATTGTATCACTCATCCCTAAAAAGGTAAAATAGGAAAATCACGCGGAAAACACAAAATGACTATGAGGGTCGTTGTAGTATATTTATGTGCTTATTGATATATTACACCAAGTTTACCTGGACCTTGTTTCTAGGAGCCAAGGAAGAATCATCCGATATTTTTCATTATTTTTGTAAAGAAAATGAAAAAAAAAAAAAAAAAAAAAAGGAAATCAACTAGCCTCGTTAGGTCGATCGTGGAACATAGTTTGAAAATGCTAAGTTTGTATAATATTGTTCACATGGCACTGATCATAACTTTTCTTTCACATAGGACTCCACAACAAAATAGAGTAGTTGAAAGAAAGAACAGAACCCCATAAAAAATGGCTAGAACTATGATGATTGCTAGTTACCTTGCTAGGAACTTCTGGGTCGAAGCTATTAGCACTACATGCTACATCATAAATAGATGCATAACCAGGCGCGGAGCCAGCCTTTGGCTAGCGGCGAAAAATTATACTATTTACACATGGTTAAATTTTTTTTTTTATATTAGCAGATGTCGAACCCCCTTCAGCTAGTTCGTGTGTTTATTTCTTCAAATTTTGAACCTCCTTAGTGGAAATCCTGGCTCCGCCTCTGTGCATGACCAACCCTTTTTAGAGAAGACTTCATCTAACCCTCGATCAAACTTGGTCAACTCTTCATATAGAGCCCTTCGATCTTCTTAAATAGAGTAAATCCATGACGATGTTGTTGTCAGAGAGGATCGAGGAAACATGTTGGTGTAGTTTATGCGTTCTAAACTATAATCATGTTTGCTTACTAGATTCATGATAGACAATTGTATATATTAAATGGATTTCTTAATACAGAAATTGAGCTATTGTATTTTGTCGAACCCACCACTCAATTTCCTTACTCAAATATCAAAACACCATTTCTATATCTTATTTACCAAAAAGTTGAGATCGAAAAAGTTATGGAAGATTTTAAATAGGTACATAAATTCAAAAATACTCACAACTAAAAGAGACACTTTTATTTAAAAGTCACACAATCACCACTAACTCAAATCAATGAACAATATTACAAGTATACAATGACCATGTCCTATCATGATATCAACTCATATGTTAAAAAAAGATATACAAACACTCAAATCACTAGAAGCTCCTCAGATACATGAATCTACCACATGATACTAATAGCAATGGACATGAACATGATCAAGGCAGGTGCAAAGGCGCTTCGCGGGGCAGAGCTTGGAGCCGGTGGGGGAACTAGACCATCGGATGGTGTCGCGGGTGAAGGAGTAGTCCCCGGTGTGACCGGTCCAGTAGGTGGTGCGGATGATGGTGAAGTTCCTGCACCACCACTAGGACTAGGAGACGGTCCAGATGGTCCGGTTGATGGTGATGCACTTGGCGTTGGCGTTGGCATTGGCGTTGGGGTCGGGGAAGGAGTCGGAGCACGGGTAGGGTTCGGGACAGGTGATGGAGCAGGGGAGGTAGCAGGGGATGGTGAAGGGCTAGGAGTAGTAGTGGAAGCTGCTGTAACATTGATGGCTAGTTTTTGGCCAGCATTACAATGTTGGCCAAAAGTGCAAATGAAATACTCAGAACCTGTGGAATTTAAAGTGATATTGGCTGGTCCAACAGTAATAAGAGTAACAGGTCCAGTGGAGCTGCAAGAATCATATGCACTCTTTGATACTTTGGCTACATCATGTGCTCCAGTTGCAAAGTTGAACACTGCACAATTCAAATTCAGAAAATTCCAAGTTAATTCACAAAATTACAAGTATTGAGTTTCAGTCTAGGAATACTGCAAGACAATTCCCGTGAAACTCTTTCATTTCATAGAAGTTCATTCTAATTTATAACGGCTCAATGCCCAAGTTAGTAGGGGTTGACTATATGAATCTTCACTGTCCATATCGCTTCATTTAAGCTCAGACATCATAGTCCAATAATGTGAAATTAAACTAAAAGACGATACCACCAACATAACCAACAACAACAACAGCAACAACAACAACAATATCTATCCTTCAATCCAGAGCAAGTTAAGGTCGATTATATGAATCCTCATTGTCCATACCACTTTGTTTAAGCTTATTCCAATCCAATATTATAAAAGTAAAAACAAAAAGCACTAGAAGTTTTGTGTATTTTCTATTGACATATAAATCTCTGACAGGACTAAAAGACTCTCAGAAGACATCTCAGACGTTGATGACGGGATTGTTGATGACATGGATGGGGTGAATGCACATATGAATAGTTAACCTTGATGGTTTTTCTCAAAGAAATTGCATAACATATAAAGATTGCTTTTGAAATCAAAACTTCTTTTGTTTCTCTTGTTCTTGTTTCTACAAGATTTCAAAAGGTTCAATAGCAACTAAAAGCTTATCTAGGATGTATGATCATGTACCTCCACTTAAATGGTATAGATTGAATCAAAAGTCAAATTAGTCATCTCTATACTATAAACCAATTATCAGTGTATATCTAACTTTGAACAAGAAAGGGAAAATATAGAGTTTCTTGAGCTCCTTCAAATCAATTATATTAGGAGGCCTAACGAGTGACAATATTCAATCCAACTGCTAATTTAAGTTACCTTTCAAACAGACAGATTCCCATCTACTTAATTCGAAATGAAGATCCAATCAGCCTTACGACTACTAATTATCACCTATGGTATATATAACAGTAACTGTAATAAACGTACTAGCAACGACTTTTAAGAAATTATATACATACCTAAAATATCACCAACTCTGAAGGTACGTTGTGAAGCCCAATTGGCATAAGTTGAAGGGCCACCTGAGGGAATTCCCCAGCCCATACTATCACCAACCACATGATCAACTGCAACTATATTCCCCGGTAACACCGCCAAAATAGCTACCAAAACTAGTGCAATTTTCATCTTAGTAACCATATTTTTTTGTGTTTTCAGGTAGCCCCAAGTGGATCTTTCTTGCTATAATTAACTTTCCTCTTTTGTACAAAAAGCTGCTAAGTTACAGAGTTTCAGATTGAATATTTGTTGAATACAAGGTTGTATTTATAGATCTAATTAGTCTATTGGAAGTATCTAGGATGTTTCAGTTGAATATCTTGATGAGTTTTGACTAGGTCAAAAAAAATATTATCATGAGCACAATTTTAGGAAAGTGGTGGAATTTAGTACTCCCCGTCTCAATTTACAATTCACGTGGAACTTTTTGGATTTCGAGATTCAGCAAGTCTATTTTTATCATAATTTTTTCATATATTTTTTAAGTATTTTGAATTGTCAATTATTGTAACTTACAGTATTTCTTACGTAGTTTTCAAATATAAATTTTATTTTAAAAACTTTGAAGATTTCATATCTAAATTCACGATTAAACTTAAATTATTTGACTTTCGAGAAGTAAAAAATGTCACATAAATTGAGACGAGGGACTAAGATTTTGGTTCATACAGGTGGCATGATTGGGAGTTGAACTACTCTCCTTATTGGATGTTGGAACAGTTCCAATAATTCTGCCAAATTCTCAACTTCCTAGAATGAATATAATAGTATTATTTTAATATATATATATATGGGTTAAGTCTATCTGCACCAACTAGTCAAAATGGAAAAAAACGTATTCATATGTCATGTTTACACTTATCATCGAGAGTTCTGTTCGTGGAATAAGGATAATAATTTCGAGATAATATATTAAATTAATTTAATTTATATTTAATTATAAATATTAATTAGTTTTAAAATTATTTTATTTTACTATTTGTATTAAAATAATGAGATTAGTTATTTCATATGGAAGGTGAGTTAGCTAATTTTATAAGATGTTTTTAATTTATCCTATTTCATTAACCAAACGACTTCGAAGATGTGGCTTAGTGGTTAATGAACTGCATTGATAACTAGGAGATCTTCGATTCATAGACTTTTGTTTAATGAATAGAAAAACTGTTTCCGATCGATAGACCTCGGCAAAACGAAAAATATATGTGTTCATTAATCAAAATGGAATGGTCAAGCTCAAGGGTCAGCTTCAAGACACTTGTGATGATGTTAGTTCAACTTGGTTGACGTATAAAACCCCAACTTTGAAATGTCTAAAGTCCAAGTCTTCTTTTCTTTTTTTATTAAGAAATAAAATATAAGAAATGGACAAAGTTTATTTATTTAACTTGACATTGATATAATTAAACAAATTTAAATACTTTAAATTAATGAAAATTATATAAACCAATATTACTGAATACCAATACAGATGTATGAAGTACAACAATAACATATTCAATGTGGGATATCCCACAAGTGGGATCATGGAAGCATGTACACATATTTTATTCCTATCATATGAAGTAGAGAGGTTGTTTTCGATAGATTGCCGGCTCAAAAAATATATTTTAAAACAGGTCTAATAAATACAAAGTGAAAGAAATTCTAATAAAAATACTAAGAAAAGAGAAATAATAACAGAAATAATAAGATAACCAAAGCAAAAGAACAATAAGGAGTCGTTTGGTAGAGTGTATTAAACAAAATAATGCAAGCATTAATTTTGTGTATTAATAATACTTTATTTGGTAGACTTTTTTGGTCTATATATAACTAATGTATGCATTAGTTATACACTCTATTGTGTATTAAGTTATGTATTGTTAATACCACAGATTTTGATGCATTACTAATGCAAAGGATCTCAACACATGTATTAGCTTGAGTAATGACAATGCTACCCCACAAAACCCTCTCAAAATATACTTGCTCTCTCCTCTATCTTCTCTGTATTTTGTTCCCATGGATTCAATAGCTCTCCTGTGAGGATATATATTACTTACTTATAAAGGGCAATAAGCAGGCAACTGGTCGACATGTCTGCTTGTGCTACCTACTTATGCTGCCTGCTTGAATATTTCCTTTTATATTTTCTCCGTTTTAATTTGTTTATCTTACTTTTATTTTTAATCTATTATATATTTGAAAATTACGTAAAAATAGTATAATTCACAATAATTAATAACTTAAAATATTTTAAAAATATAAAAAATTGATTGACTTTCGAAATTTTATCACTGTCACATTAATTGGGACAAAAGAAAAAGTACTATAAATTACAATAATTAACAACTTAAAATATTTAAAAGGTGTACAGAAAAATTTAGTTGACTTTTGAAATTGTATCAATGACACATAAATTGCTACAAAGTGAGTAACATATATTATTTGAAAATTATATAAAAAGTATTACAAATCTCATTATATTTTCTCCGTTTTAATTTGTTTATCTTACTTTTATTTTTAATCTATTATATATTTGAAAATTATGTAAAAAATAGTATAATTCACAATAATTAATAACTTAAAATATTTAAAAAAATATAAAAAATTGATTGACTTTCGAAATTTTATCACTGCCACATTAATTGGGACAGAAGAAAAAGTACTATAAATTATAATAATTAACAACTTAAAATATTTAAAAGGTGTATAAAAAATTTTAGTTGACTTTTGAAATTGTATCAATGACACATAAATTGGTACAAAGAGAGTAACATATATTATTTGAAAATTACATAAAAAGTATTACAAATCTCAATAGTTAACAACTTAAAATATGTAAAAACTATGTAAAACATTTAATTGACTATCTAAATTATAGAGGGCAACAAGGAGGCATGAGGTCGACATGCCTGCTTGCATATTTTCTTTTATATTTTCTTCGTTTTAATTTGTTTATCTTACTTTTCTTTTTAAAATCTATTATATATTTGAATATCACGTAAAAAGTACTACAAATTACAATATAACAACTTATAATATTTAAAAGAAAAAAAAATTAGTCGACTCTCAAAATTTTATCAGTGACACATAAATTGTGACAGAAGAAAAAAGTACAATAAATTACAATAATTAACAACCTAAAATTACCTTACTTATAAAGGAGGATAAACAGGCAGCTGGTCGACGTGTCTGCTTGTGTTGCCTGCTTAGATATTTCTTTTTATAATTTCTCCATTTTAATTTATTTATCTTATTTTTTAAAATTTGTTATATATTTAAAAATTAGTATAAATCACGATAATTAGCAACTTAACATATTTATAATACATAAAAAAAAATGCATGCTTGGATATTTCCTTATACTTTCTCCATTTTAATTTGTTTATCTTAGTTTTATTTTTAATTTGTTTATCTTAGTTTTATTTTTAATCTGTTATATATTTAAAAATTACATAAAAAGTACTATAAATTACAATAATAACAACTTAAAATATTTCAAAAACATAAAAAAATCGAACGACTCTCAAAATTTTATTAATGCCACATAAATTGAGACAAAAAAAGTACTATAAATCGCAAACAATTAAGAACTTAAGATATTTAAAAGATGTATAGAAAATTTAGTTGACTCTCAAAATTGTATCGATGCCACATAAATTGACACAGAGGGAGTAACATATATTATTTAAAATTTAGGTAAAAAATATTATAAATGATAATAGTTAACAACTTGAAATATCTAAAAACCATATAAAAATTTGATTGACTATCTAAATTCTATATGTATCACATAAATTAACACAAAAAGCGTAACATGTATTAGGCCCGTGCTGAGTACGGGCTTCAATATCTAGCGTATATAAATAGCTTGATGGCATTGTTAAATTCTCAATTCTACAAAACTATAGAAATCAACTGCTCATGGGTTCACTATTTTCGTTTTCTCTTTTTTCGATCTTTTAAGGTGTGAAACTCTTTGCCAACTTTCCTCAAAGAATATTGTGAAGAAATGTTAACAATTATTTACGTTCATTTTAGGGGGGAAAATGAGCCAGTGAATTTTAAAAAATATATACAAGTAGAGCATTTTGTAAAAGAACTCTATTGCAAAAAAGTGTAGTATAAAGGGTATTTTCGTAAACAAATAATTTTTTATAAAAATTATATAAGACATATTATTTCTAATACATCAAATCAAACAATGTATAAAAAATAATGCCAGCATTACTAATGCAAGCATAATTAACACCAGCATTACTAATGCAAGCATTACTAATACACTCTATTCAACATTATTCTTATACACTCTACCAAACAACCCCTAACAGTGATAAAAATCAAAGAATAACATGATAATAAAATAATAAAGATAATATTAAAAGTAGAAGAGGAAACAAATAAGATACTCCAAAACTAATACCATAGTCTCCCACAAGAGAGATATTTGAAGTATTTGGCAATATCTCATATATATGTAATGATCGGATTCGTTGTTACGGGTAAACCTTTCGTGTCAAGTTTTGAGTTAGAAATTTTTTGAGTTTGTGAGTTAAAAATTTTGGGCTAGGCTAGTCTCAGACGATTTCTGAGCAAGGTATGATCCAGGGCAATTCGGGTGAGGATTGGGTAATGTATATTGTAATGAGCTAGTTTTTCCGTTAGCTAAGGCATAAAGGAGTCCGAGGGACTTTTCAAAAATAAATACGGGTAAGTAGAACTTCCAGTATCGATGTTGACGTTAAGGGGTTGTTCCGGAACATCGTGGATTTAAGGTGTGTTGTAAAATAGGCACTCCTGGTGAATTTTATGATTTTCTATTCCGTATCAACCGCTATGGCGGTTGACACAGCGTTATCGCGACCTCCGCTATAGCAGAGAAATTATCGCTATAGCCAAAGTCAACGACGGTCAGCACCGCCATAGCGATCGGTTTTGCTACAGCAGTACTGCTATAGCGGAGTGAGGACCGCTATAGCAGACTGAGTCAGAATTTAATGCAGAAACTTCACCAAAGCGTTCAGTTTTCCTCAAGAGCGTTTTGGAGAAGGGAAAGGGCGATTTGGGAGATTTCAACTTCGTCCTTCATTATTTTTCGTCCCAAAGGTAAGGATTTCGCTCCCCTAACTTAATGTTATCTTTCCTACGTTGTAGAATTGCTAGTTGTGTACTTGGGAGAAGGTTTGGGTTGACCTAGGAATGGTAGAATCCGGGAAAAAGGGAATTCTAGGGCGTAGAAGTTCTTGAGTCTTGAATATTATTGTTGGTTTATGATCAATTAGCCATAATTCTCTAAATGTATTCGTAAAAATAATAGACTTAGCTGAATTAATGGTGAGAAAGCCCAAAAATAGATGAAATGATCATAGTTTGACCTGGGATAGAGATTTTGCATAATCTGAGTAATTAGTAGGCCATGTGGATTGATTTTAGTATCTTGTAATTCTTTTTAGACCAAGAACAAGCAAAGGCTTCGGAATACGGGAAGACTCTGGTCCAGTAGAACTTTTGTGTAATTCGAGGTAGGTGATGATTATTGTTTTCCCAATATGCAAATGTGTTCAGGTACTATCGCTTAGTATTGTGTGAGTTGCATAGGGATTATGAATGTCTAATTGTGCGGTTATTCAGTCTTGTGAAATGAACCTCGTTTTGTTGCTTGTTGATTTACAAGTGTGCTTTCGTTCATTGTTTGTTGACTGTTGAATTTTGTGTGACATTTGGTTGGTTCGGGTACCACGCCTGGTACGGGATACTTATCTATTGGATCGTGTACCACGCCTGGTACTGGATTCATAATGGTTGGATCGGGTACCACGCATGGTACGGATTTTGATTTACTTGCATTGATTATATTTTTTTCGATGGTTTCATGAGTGGACCGGGTTGTATTCTTGAATTGTGATTATTGCATATGGTCCATGAGAGGTCGGGTAATTATATTTAAATGTAGTGTTGGTCTTAGTGTAGGCCGAAATAGCATGTTGATAACATAGGTAGTGTCCTAGGGGTCCTTGGTGAGTCCGGATTGTGTAAAAAGGATATATGTTTATTGTCACTGGGTTTTGTCATTGGTTGTTAATTGGTTACATGTGGTTGATAAGCTAAGGAAAAGACTTGTAATCTAGTTATATTGTTGACTTGCATTACATACTTCGCTTGCTCAGCCTTGGTTTACTGTTCACATCTTGTTTATTGAAATTGGCCGATGATCCAACCTGTACATGATGGTTGTGTACTTATTCTGCACTTGCTTTTCTTTTTGTGAGTACAGGACATCTTCCAGCGGCTGAAACGCGACCTCACTTGTAGATTCGGCGAATTCAGGATTCAAGGGTGAGCTATTCTTCCGGGCTACCTTATTTTCGTCCATAACTAGTTATAGTCCACTTGTTTCGGGCTTAAACTCTTGCTTTCTCTTTTTGGGGTTGCACCCCCGTTCTAGATGTTGGTAGAATGTTTTGGTACGTTAACTTTTAGGTTCTAGGGAGGTTTTCTGCAGATTCTTATTTTTGCTAGTGTTTTGAGATTATGAATATTAGTTTATTTTATTGCAAACTAGTTTTAAGCTGTTTGAATTGCTAAGTGATTGGTTCGCTCATCCGGAGGTCTTGGGTGGGTGTCAGTCACGGCGGGTTGGATCGTGACAATATATGAAATGTCTTCATATATATATTAGAAAAGTTTCAAATATATTTAGTACATGCGATTCATTTTAGAAAATTTAAGTTACATACTTACATAGATTGAAATTATATTTTATTATAAAAATTTATTTGAAATTGCCATTTTTATGAGCTTCAAGTTTTTAAATTTTGCCATTCTTGCATGTCTTTCTTTCCTTTTTTTTTTTTTTTTTGGATAGAAATGTCTTCCTTCCCTTTTTCCCCCTTTTTTTGGGGGTAGAAATGTCTTTCTTTCCTATAGTACAAGAATGAGTTGATGCCTTAGGTAAATTAGTTACTCCCTCTGTCCCAATTTGTTGGCACCTTTCAGATTTTGAGAGTCAAATAATTATTTTTTTGATTGCTTTTTTTTCTCGTATGTCTTATAAATATTTTGAAATTGTCAATTATTGTTACGTATAGTACATCTTACATAGTTTTCAAATATATAAATTTTATCTCAATTTTTTTTAAAGATTTCATATTAAAATTTACAATTAAATTTGAACTTGAAATCCTAACTGTGATGCATAATTTGAGACAAAGAAAGTAACTAAATCTCATTATTTGACATTTGATTCTTAAAAAAAATTAACAAAAAAAAAAAGCAATCATTTCTATATGCTACTATATGTTTTAAATATCACAATGTAAATTGTGACATTTAGTAAAAGCTAATACAACTACTTAACCAATCAAACATGGCTTGGTGGCCTTTGTGTATATCACCAAAAAACTTTTGACCTAATTTTGTTGCATCTTTCACACCTAATCATGACGAAACTCACTTGCCGAAATCAACGAGGATTGTGGTAGAGTGATAAGTATTTCTTCATCCTAAATCAGAGGTCTCGAGTTCGAGTCTCGTTGGGTACAGTCGCCTTTATTAGGGAGTAATTTATCCCGAATCTAAATTTAATCGGACTGTAATACGAATACCGATGGAAAACGAAAAAGAAGTCTCTTGCAGAAAAAACGTTTGCGTGATTGGAAGTAAGAATAGTCAAAGAGACTTAATCAAAAGGGGCATCTCCATACTTATCATCTCTTTGAATATCAAACTTTTTGGACCACAAAAAAAGCATGAAGTATTCCAACTCATTACCTCAATTGCCCTTTGGAAATGTTCCAAGTTGTCCTATACTATTTGAAATTGCTTAATTTCAAGTTTAGCCCTTGAATGTTTATCCCGTTCTGCCAAATCTTGTAAAAAAAAGCTATTTGAAATTGCTTAGTTTTATGTTTTGTCATACTTTTGGTCTAATTCATATTTGTTTTTACCGATAATGAACTTTAGCATAGAATTGATGAACTTCACGTATCAAAATACTTTGAGAAAGAAGGTCCGAAACTATCTATTCTACTTTTGAGTATATTTTAAAATTATTCTCAAGTCGAAGCTCCTTTAAGGGTCAAGAAATGATATTTTGTTTTTCTTAAAAACGGGATTTAAATTAAATTTAGAGTATAATCTAGGGTAAAATTGCTCAATTTCAAATAGTACGAGGACAAATTTGTCAATTTTCTCTTATCTTTTAAACATATGGAATGCACATATAGCATTTGGTGAATGTCTGCTTGAAGCATAGACAAACCTAGCTTAGAAGTTACGAGTTCACATAGATTCAGTATTTTTTGTTCAAATTATATATATGTATTAAAAAATACATCAAATATTCATAACTGTTTGACTGTGGATTCATTTATTATTGTACAGTAACTTAGGATCGTTACAAGAACTCATAAACTTCAAATCTTGAGTTTGCCTTTGACTTGAAGTCGAAAAAACAATATTTGAAATTAAAGTAGAAAATATTTTGGAAAAGGAAAAATGGCCTTTTACAATATTCGAAAGGTAGTGATTTCCATTTTTATAAATAGTGGAAAATTTTCAGAAGAATAAAATATTTTTTTAGTCATATTATTGATGAGTTTACTTTTCAAGTTTCTAAATACTTTGCAGTTCAAAATTGACTATAGAATAGTTCTAGATCATGTATAATTTATTTTATTTTCTTGGTTCTCACAGGTGCAGATCAATTTATAAGTTTAACAAGTAATTGACTTATCATTTGAGAAGTATTCAATCATCACTTTACATGATCTTTTTTGTATTATTAAATTTTGATGACCAAAATATAATATAGCCACCACCCCTTGTAAAGTTTCAACAATGATAATTTACAATTGTTCCTTTATATATAAGATAAGAAAACAAAAAAATGTGTGTGTGTGTGTGTTTCCTTTATATATAAGATAAGAAAACAAAAAAAGAGTGTGTGTGTGTGTGTGTGTTTGGGATATATATAGGGGGATGAATGTGTACAAATGAGAAGTGAGGAGAATATGGAGGAAGATTTGGGGGTGTGGGGTGTAGGTGGTATGGAGAGGGCGAGCTAGTGGCGGATTTAGAATTTAAGTTATAGAGTTTATTTATCGCGATTTGGGACATTTAGATTTTGGTGGGTTCACAACATGTGTTACGGTCTTAGCTTCGTTGCTAGGACCGTAAGTTTGCAAAAGGTAAATAACGTAAAGAAAATATAAAACAAATCAACAAGACAACGATTAAGAACAAATTTGTAGCGATAGTGGAGTGGTCGGTCTTCCAGTTATAAGCAGGTCGTGACCGTGAACATAGCGTAGGCAAGCGTGATAACAATGGAACAGTGAAAACATCAAAGGAAAACAGAGAAAGCTTAAGAACCAAGCTAAAGATATTTTATTGCTTTTAGGATAAGGGCTAGCAAAAATCCGATCCTTTACAATGAGGAAGGGGGTGCCGATTTATAGGGTACCAAAAGATCCTTCTGGCAAATGGGATAATGCTATTTTGTTAAGCCCATAGTACTGTGACCAATGGTCGACAACCACTTGTCCTTGAGCCGTTGGAGAATGTCAGCCCAGTACACCGTGTCTGATGCAGTTCGATGGAAAGTCGCCTGCGCACCTGAATAATCTGACACACCGTCCTTTTGTCTGTCCTTTGCATGTAATCGCCATCGTTGATCCTATCGGGTTACTCCATTTTTGCCCCATAAATTATTTCTTTATGTCGGGCTTGTTCTCGAGATGATGCCGTCGCGGATCGGCCCTCACTTACCAGAGCTATTTTTACCCCATACAGAGTTTAATATTTAAATTTCTTTAGCATTAAATTTACTATGAGAGTACATGTTTGGGAGTGTTGTGAAACATTGGCCAGCAACAAGTCTAAACAATTTGCACCCTAGTCGAGTCAAAATCGCTTTTAAAACAATGATTTGTTATGACACAATATTTATTCGTCAAATTATTTCTGTTCTTTTCTTGTTTGTCAATGTTGTCAATTATTTTTCCAACACCATATACTTTCGGTTCAAAAATTTAAGACTTTATACATCAAATACTTCGATAAAAGATCATGTTCATCCCATCATTTTTTACTATGCTTTAAAATTACCCTGAGATTGAAGTTTCGTTAGAGATCAAGAAATGATACTCTTTTCTTACAAGGAGTTTTGATTAGACCTGAAGTATAATGGAGAATAAAGTTGCTCATTTTCGAATAGTATAAGAGCAAATTTGATGAGTTTCCCTTATTGGCCAATAATTGTGCTTAAAGTCGAAAAAACAATACTTGAAATTAAAGTGGAAAAATGCCCTTTTACAATATTCGAAAGGTTGCCATTTCCAGAAGAATAATTTAAAAGAATCAAGACATTGTGAAGAAAATAAAAGAAAAATAAATACTACTTCTCACGGTTTTAATTTATTTGTCTTATTTTATTTTATTTTTATTTATTTTGAAAAGAATGTCTTTTTTTGTTTTTTTGGCAATTATTTAATTTTAACTTTTCACACGATTAAAGGACATTTTAGTACATTCTACATATCTATAGTTTAAGACCACAAGGTTCAAAAGTCTTCCTCGCCTTTTTAAACTTCATGTCAAGTCAAAACCAAACAAACAAATTAAAACAGGGGAGTATCTTACATGCAAATGCCATAGCAACAAGAACAACAAATAACTACACCTCAATTCCGAATTAGTAACGGAAATAGAACAACAAAATAAACTTCTTGTATGCAAATAAAACATTATATACTTTCTCCGTTCACTTTTACGTGTTCACTCTATTAAAAATACATTATTACTTGGCACTTTTAGCATGTCAAGAGAAGAAGAAAAAAATCAAGTTTTACTCTTGATATCAATTACTTATTCTACAAATCATTTTTCAAAATCTAGAACTAAACATCACATAATATGAGTATTATAACAATAAAATACTTCTATCAGTTATTATTTTTGAAGGAACGTGCAGAATCTAAACTGGACAAGTAAAAGTGAACAGGGAGAATATCTACCAAATTATACTGTATCTCATACTCTGAACATTTCAATTATTAGGGTCCCTACCTTACTTGTTAAGATCTTAATCTAAGGTCACTCGGATCATTTAAAGCCAAACATTTTTATTCCACACAAATCCCTTTTGAATGATATTTTTTAGTCATATTTCTTGTTGATGAGTTTACTTTTCAAGTTTCTAGGTGTCGTTTGGCTATGAGAACAAAAAAAAAATCACTTTTTTGAAATTTTCAAAGTTGAAGTTGGAAGTTGGAAGTTGGAATTGTGTTTGGCCATAACTTTTGCAATAATTATCTAGATCTTAAATATATATTTTTTAAAAACATAAAATATGATTTAAAAATGAAATATAATTTAAATGGGGTTATTTTATGAAAATAAAATATTTAGGATTTTTTAAAAAAAAAAAATTTAAAAAGTGAAAAAAGTGAAAACACCCTCCGGAGTTGTATTTGGAATTTTTATGGCCAAACACTATTTTCGGAAAAAAATGAAATAATTTTTCGGAAAATAGTGAAAAATTCTCATGACCAAACGCCTACTAGATACTTTGCAGTTCAGAATTGACTATATAATAGTTCTAGATCACAATTTATTTTAATTTTCTTGGTTTTCACAGGTGCAGATCAATTTATAAGTTTAACAAGTAATTGACTTATCATTTGAGAGTTTTTTTTTTCTTTTTTTCTTTTTGTTTTTTCCATCTGGTGTACGGTACCCGCATTGGAGTACGATTAATTCCGAATTCGCATCAGGAAGTCCCACATTGGGAGTTTAAGCGCTCCCTAACAAACGCCACTGCGTACCCAAGGGGACTCGAACCCGAGACCTCTGGTTAAGAATGAAGGAGTACTTATCCCTCCACCACAACCCTTATTGGTATTTGAGAGTTTTCAAACCATCACACTTTACATGGTCTTTCTGTATTATTAAATTTTGATATCAAGCAAACTTCCAACAATAATAATGCACAATGTAATTTTTCATTACCCCATCAGGTTTAGTTGACCTAAAACAAGAAGTAATTTTCATATCACATCTAATATGATACCTTCACAAGGTAGGAGTAAGGCTATGTACACCATCCCTCCCCAGACCTCCCGTATGGGATTACACTTGTTATGTTATTGTTGTGTAACATGGTACCTAAAAGATAACACATAATCTGCGATAACTACTTAAATTGAACTGATGGTGTAAAAGTTCTATATGTATACCGTCAATGCATATAACATAAGCAACTGTGAAATTAAGACAAGATATACCAAGAAAGAATTTATTTCATATATACTGATATTGTGCATTGCTGAAAAATTCAAAAATAATCAGCAACCTCCATGTTCGACTAGCGATGAAGATCTAAGACTTCATTCCTAATGTTGTTGATGTAGCAGTTTCTGTAACTAGGAAATTCGAGAGGCTAATCTGGTATTTCGTATAAGATGAGATCAAAAATGTTGTCACAACCTCGATAGCAGAACCGATATTGAAGTTGTGATTGCTATCGCTGACAAATAATACCCTTGAGCTTGAATTCCCTGAAACGTATGCACGTAAAAATGGGTGTAAGTCCACAACGATAGGTGACATAAATTAGTAGTACACAGCAGAACAACAACAATATATCCAGTTGATCACACGGTGGGGTCTCGGAAGGGTAGTATGTACGCTGACTTTCCCCTACCTTGGGAGGTAGAGAGGTTGTTCCCGATAGACCCTCAGCTCAAGTAAAACCATTACAATTGGCTAAAAAACACTAAATGCACGCATCTGCTATGATTGTTTCATATTCTTTGTTAACTTGGTTAGTTATGCTCAGGAACCCTTTGATAACTTCAAAAATATGAAAGGGTGTCTTGAAAAGAATGAGATATCTTCTACTAAGAAGCAAGATTAGCCAAAAAGGTCGTGTAGTTGCGCATATTGGGTAGGGAAAGAACATAAAAAGAGAAAGAACAAAAGCGAAAAAACAAAACCAAGAAAAAGAAGAGCAGACATACAACAACAACAAAAAAAAAAAAAAAGAAAAAAAAAAAAAAACATACCCAGTGTAATCCCACAAAGTGGGGTCTGGGGTCCCGGGAGGGTAGTGTGTACGCAGTCTTACCCCTACCTTGTGAAGGGAGAGGTTGTTTCCAATAGACCCTCTGTATTTGCATAGCATACTAAGATTCACCAAATGAAAAAAAAATGCCAGTTACAACATAGATGGACATTACAGTTTAAAAGGAAAAGTTCCCCCACACTAAGTTTGGTCTCAAATCTCAATCAACTCAAACACCAGGAACATGTCGACAAACAAAGACCATCTTTCATGAAACAGAACTCTTCATAGTAACAGCTTGTTTGTCAATGAGCTACAGTAGCAAATCGAAGGGTCAGCTAGAAACTCAGCATCCACAATCAATACATGGACTTAACAGTTTACTCTTAAGTGCTGAAACAAATTCTAGAGGTTCAGACAAAAAGAAACTCCAAGTACCAAATCAACTGACCTCATCCAAGTGAAAGCCCCAGACTAAAGAGAAATCGCGAGAAATAAGAGGGAAGGAAGAAAACAAATGGATTCCTCTAAAATGATTAAAGAACTAGCAACCCGAATGAATAGGAGGTAAAGTTGAGTTATCATTGGTTGATAGCTAATGCAAAAACTTCCCAAATACATACAACGTGATAGAAGGCCCTTTCATCCCCGGGATTCGACAGCGGAAGAGCAGGAAGATGACACGTGGCATGAACTTATTTGAGTTATTTGTTAGATTGGCAAACGCTTACGAAGGACATGTCCTAACTAAAGAAAGCAGCAGATACATCATACTTCTGCTTCCACAGAAAATTCATTAACCTATCTCTTCATAAAGTACATGATGCCTATTTTTCAACAAGTTCACCACAGACTAAGTTCTTCATGTCAGCTTCTTATCACCTCTATAATGCTTATAAAGGAGAAAACAAGACCTAGTAAATCTTTTTGCAAGTCCCATTCAAAATCACCATGACTAATATCCTTAGACTAAGAGTGTTCTTTTTTTCTTTCAAGCTGTTGATCCACTCAATAAGTATTTACCAGTATTTCCAAAAGTTCCAACACAGGCACCAACAGTCTTGGAGACACTCAGACACCAAAACCAGCATGCTATCCATGCAAAATGGCATAATACATCACTGATCAAAGCCATATCTGAAAAGATAATTTAAACCAAAAGCTTTGAAGTGGTGAATTTTACAAACAAACTTGTCTTCCTCTCATCTTTCCTTTTCTATTTTTCCCCCCTGCTCGTTTCCTCTTTCTACAATAGTTCTAAGTAGCAGAACTAGAAGCTTCTCAAATACTTAGTAACAGAAAAAGAAACCTGGTTTTAGCCAATGGATCTAACCTTCAACCCTGGTACATACTCTCAATCTCTTTCCAGTCCTCCTCCTGTCAATAGATTTAAAACGGCTTCTTGTTCTTTACTATGAAAAAAATGGGCTTCCAGCAGTAGGAAAAACATATCCGATTCTATAAGCATGTTGAAACACATTGAAATACAAGGACCCATTTCCCGTTTTGAGGAAGGTGAAAACATGTAATCCCAAGAATGAATCTGGATTCCTCATGCTGTTTCACTCTAAAAAGTCAGGAGGTATCTCTCATGTTACTACACTTTGAGTGCCTCTGTACCGCATAACTCAAAACTACAATCTTCTCAGGGAGCTTCTACTTTATTATGATCCCATTCAAGGAAAATTAGACATTCGCAGGTAACTTTTGTTAGACGATATAAAACCTAAGAGGAGAGTTAAGTGGAATCTCTGCCACACATATTTTAGATACTTCCATGTTCACCATTTAAGTTCATTTTGTATATCCATTAAGAACAATTGGATATCACCATAGTTAACAAGTTGGAAAGAGGGGGGAAAAAGTATCAGCTCATATACAATTCCAGAATCAAATGTAACACTTTTTCATAAGTCTGAACCCCTATAATATGCATTAATAAATATTACTCTTTTTAAAGAACCGGGTGATCATAATATTGATTGAATTACTTCTCCACAGAGGCATATATATATATCAGGGCGCTAAGACGAAACCCCATGAAGTTCCAAAAACAGGGATTTGCTTAGTCTTCCTTAGTTCCTTAACCGTTTTGCAAAGGAACAGTATAAAGTATAAAAAGAACTTCATCTACACTTTCGATGTTAGCAAGTATGCAACTCAACTCAATACATTCATGTAGAGATTTCCAGCATATTTACGACATGCTATACATTGAACCCGTGCATATTTTCTATGCTTGAACATGAGGTTAAGCTTCCAGTATAAGGGACCAACCAACGTGTCTTCTTTTCAGTTTCTTTTTTAAGTCAGTTTAAGATTACAATATTCTAAACTAGATAATCCAAAACTATATGAAAACACTATGCTCACAACAATTTGCTCTTTATCCAGAACATGAAGAATGACCAACGCACAGAGCATTGACTCTAAAAATGAAAAGATCTAGGAACCAGAGCAAACATTTTCACGAGGACAATAGAGCCTCATACCTTCAAAGACAAAAGCGAAGATGCAGCTGAAACATCCTGCAGCCCAGAGAAACCAATATCATAAGATATACTACCATCAGCTTTGAAGAGTCCGAAGTTCTTCTCTGATGATTGGCCTGACTTTTGATACTCATTGAACAGTGCAAAAATATATGCCTTCAACATTTTTTTCGGCCTCAATGGAGTTCCTTTCCTCTTGGCGAGCCTTTTACGCAGATTATAATTATATGTTCTAGCATTACCTGGCGTGGCAGCAGGTTCATTCTCATCCCCATCAGAGGCCCAGCCTGTTTCAGTAACTATGACTTCCATTTTTCTGAAACCAGCATCCTCTAGAGCTGCATACGCTGCATCAATCTGAGCATCGAGCAAGTTATCATAATGAAGATGAGTTCTATTGTCAACAATTCCCTTATTTGGCTGAAAAAGAGCATAATTTATGTCTATTTTATCTGGGTTGAACGTGTAAGCCAAAAACGGGTAAGCATTTAAACAGAACGGAGATCCAATTTTAGAGAAGAACTCTAAAAGTGGCTTCATCAACTGAGAAACGCCATCTTTAAATACACAATAGGAAGGAGGAAATGAATCAGCAAAAACAGCCTGCGAGTGTGCGGTCGATATCTGAACAACGTCACTTATCCCAAGCTTTTTTGTTGCGTTATATACATTCTTTACAGCATTCAGAAGAGCTACCTCCAGTTCGTTGTCGCTACCCCCCAAAACTTCATTTCCAACAGCGATGCCAACAATGCGGGTATCAGGAAGGAATGCCTTCACATTATCTTTTACCCAATTCAGAGCATGATCTGCATTAGCACTCATTTCTTTTACAAAGCCATTCGGAAGTCCAACCACCAGCTCAAGCCCTGTCCCTTTAAACGCATTAAGGACACTGGGATCTGCATCATAAATTCTAACATTCTTAATTTTTGCTGCTCGAAGGAGTTTAACCACTTTATCAGGTGAAGGGATGTTATCTGCAATTCTCCCGTAATTAATCCCATACGTTCCTGTGAACGCTCTTGCAGTCTGTTGAGCTGAAAAGTGAAGGTGAAAAAAGCGCATTAAGTACAAAGAAAAAGAATAAGAAAACCAGTTCAACACGAAATGTTAACGATCCAAAGCCTATGCAGATATAAAAGTTGAAACTATTTCTGTTAACTCGGTCTAATGATGCATTTTAACCAGCCTATCAAGCCACAATAATCGACTTGACTTGCAGGAAACTTCATACAAGTCAATTTCTAATGGAATCACAATAAATACATCAAACAACAATTTGCCTATTCATCAATTCTACAGCTTAATAACCTTATACTATAGAAATATAAAACTAAGGCCTCTATACCAATCCATCCTCGTAACCAAAGAAAAGGCTACCACCAAATTCCACTGCAGAAAGATAAAACAGAAAATAGCTGAGTCCACACACACACACACACCCAAATTAGAAGATCCAGTTTTTATTGTCTACTGTTAATTTTAGTTATTATTACAACAACAACATACCCGGTGTAGTCCTACAAAGTAGGGTCTGGGCAGAATAGAGTGTAGGCATACCGTTCCCCTACCTCAGAGGTAGAGAGGAATTGTTAGTTATTATTAAATTTTGAAATCATACATGAACAAGTAATACTAAAGCACATAAGCATATTGATCAAATTTGCTTAACCATTTACCTGATTTCAAATCAGCAGCTCATAAAGGAAACTTCATGAAAGAAAGAAAAAAACAACAAAAAGTGTCAAGATTCAAAAAAGCAAGAACCAACCCAATTAAACCAAACCAACCAGACTATCATTCATAATCCAAAAGAAATGAAAAAACTAAAACAACCCCATCAAATTACAGTCTTGTACAACCAAATAAATCACAAAAGAAAGAGTGCACAAAAATGAAAATTAAACTGTACCATTAGGATTGAACATCACCAATACCATAAAAAAGAATCTGAGAAGAATCAGGCCAATCTTCATCACTGCAAAACCTCAAAAAACGACGTCGATTCGTCCCTTTTTGCCTTCCAATTTCAAAGAACACAACAAAAGATTACTCTTTTAGCTTCATCACCCATCACCCAATACACCCTTTTTTCAGCTTTTTGGTAAAACCCCACAATCATAAAAATGCTAACTTTCAAGATTCTTGAAAAAAAAAATCTATAAAGTAAAAAAAAAAAATTGTATATATGATACTACTACTACTGTTGTTTTCTTGAGTGGTGGTGGCACACGGTGGTTTCCGGCGGCTGAGGACGGAGGAGGGGGTGGTGGTGGGGTTTTTGGCTGTGGAATTATTTTTCAGACAAAGGTCCAATTATAGTCTAAAGTTTTGAATTCCATGTATTGGGTGGTGTTTGGATTTTGAATTTTTGTTTTTAAGCTTGGAAAACTGTGTAAAAATATTCTCACTTGCCAAACGAGGACTTACTGTGACTGCAGCTATGTTTGCTCCACGCGCTTTATGTCATGTGGACTGCACGTAAAGCAATGTTGAGTTTTTCCTTACTTTTTCCTTTTTATTTAAATGGAGGATTTATTTTTACTAAAAGATCAACAAACCAATAAGGGTACGCATCAATCGGTTCGATTTTGTGTATTATCGATTCGATTTATCGATTTGTAATTTATAAATATACTAAATTGAGAATTAAACCAATAACATATTCATTATTAATTTTTAATTAATCAGTTTTTGATCCTTAACAATTCGGATTTTGATTTAATCAATAAAAAAATGATCCTCTAATTTTTATTTTTATTTGCTTTCTTTTATTTTCATCTGTTCATACATACACTATCTTCATGCATAGTAAATTTAACAGATTTATTAGTTAGACCAATTTTTGCACACCCTTACAAACTAATAGCCTGTTTGATGAAATTTGTGAAACATCAAGAGTGTATATTTTTCTTTTAAAAAAAGTGTTTAATTTAAAGAATTGAGCTTTTAGAAGAAGAAAAAGATCAGCAATAGCAGAAGCTATTTCATAAGCTAAAAAGTAACTCTTTTATTAAAGTATTTTAGAACTTTGATTAAGCATAAATTATTATTTTAATATTAATAAATATTTTAAAAATTAATGAGCTAAAGACTAATTACTCTTAGTCAGAAGTTTTTTTCAAAAAAAAAAAGCACAAAAAATTACTTTTCAAAATAAGTAAAATTTGGAAGTTTGTCAAATGGGCTTAACAAGTTTCGGACGGGGTGAGATCAGTGGGTGCCGATCGATATTCCTTATCGAAAAATTATATTGTATAGATAAAAATATTACTAATTACATATTGATATTTTTTGACTTTTTGTGAATTTTCTTTTTTTTATTTTAATATTTTTTTAGTAAAAATTATGGCTCTATATAATATATACCACACTCATCTAAAAAAAAATTAATTTGATTTGGTGTACTTTCAATTAAGCAGGATGAAGTTCTAATTTTTTTAACTTATTTGTACGGGGCACGTAAATGCGAAATGATTTTGGGTATTGAAGAAACAATGATGAAATTATGGAGCTAATTATTTTATTAGGTTGTTACTTCATGATTATGTCCAAATTATCAAGATTTATAAATCATGGCTTGTGCAAAAGCTTTATGCTATCGATATGAGTTTTGGTGTAGTGGTGGAACTGACTGCTCTTAACTAGAGGTTTGGATTCGAGTCATGGTTATGGAGAAAATCTTGTTGGAAGCGTCACCCTCAGAATAGGCCTTGCAGTGCACGATCTAAATTAATCGGAGCTCCAATATATGTATCGGATAATGAATAGAAAACGAAACCAAAAAAAAAAGGTTTATGCTGAGTTGTCCAATATAAAATGCTCAAAAATAAAAATAAATCTGATGTTATTGTGATATCATATATTCTAAAAGCAAGCTTAAAAGCTAATTACATGGGATATTTCAATAGAATACTTTCCATTAGAACTTTACATAATAGTAATGAAATGGTTCAATATATTGACAATCCTTTATATTTAGTAATAAACTCTATTTAAATATTTGAATTATGATATGTATCTTTTAATTGAGCATTTCATGGACACATAAGTGTTTCCATTGGACATTCTTTGTTCACATTTTGGGCAAGTTTTTATGCGTATATTAATATAGATAAGTGAATTAGATAAAATATATCTCCAATGTTAATTTTACACATCATTATCAATTGGAATAAGCATAAGGTTTTACGATACAGTGAGATTAGGAGTCGTTTGGTAGCTGGTTAGAATTTACAAGTATTAATAATGCAGAGATTAGTTATGAAGAAATCTATGTATTATTTTGTGCAAGTATTAGTTATGAAGATATTAGTTATTCATGTATTAATTGTCCATCTTCAATCTTGCATAAAATAATAGACAGATTTCCTCATAACTTATACACTTAACACATATATTAGTTAAGTGGATTTCTAAATTGCTAAGCAAACACCGTATTAATTTTATAAATGAATAACTTATCTCCTAACCAACTACCAAACATAGTATTACTTATGTAGGATTTAATACTTGCATAACTCACCTCCAAATCAGCTACCAAATGACCCCTTAATGCCTATAATTAAAGGATGTGATATATTTTTTTAAATGGTTAACTTATTTACGTAATGGATACTTGAGAAAACGCACAAAAAAAATTCAAATTTTTGAGTCGAAAGTGTCTTATAGAAATACTTTATCTTGTGTCCAGGTGTTCAATTTGAAACCTATCTTAATTTAAATATTAAAATAAAATTTACTGATGAATTTAAAAACTATCGACACATTCAGCCTAATAAAACTATAAATTACGATTTAATTAAGGTAGGATCAACATGGCTTGTAGTGGGATGATTGAAGTCCTTCCACGCTTAACCAGAGGTCTCAAATTCAAGTCTTGGAATAGAAAAAATCTTGTTAGGACTTGGGAGCACTGCCCCCAAAATGAGCTCTGCAGCGCGGGATCTAGATGTGGTCGGGCTTCAATATGAATATCGAACATCGGGTAGGAAATCAAAAGAAAATTAAAAGTAGGACCAACATGAGTTGTGGTGGTATGGTTGGGGTCCCTCCACCCTTAATCATATATATCGGATTTAAGCCCCTGGTATGAAAAAAATCATATTGAAAGTGCTTCCCTCAGAATGAGCCCTGCAATACGCGATCTAAATATGATCGAACTCCATTATAAATATCGAACACCAGGTGAAAAACTAATTTTTTTTATATAAAAAAAAAGGTAGGGGAAGCGTGTGGGACCATTTGATGAGATGGAATCTTTGTTTCACTTTTCTTCTAATAGAGTGGGGGGGGGGGGGGGGGGGAGAAACCTTTGTTTTAACAGTTTTATTTTCTTCTTACTTTTACATTTTTTACTTTCTCCCTCCTAGTGTCTTCTTTCTTAAGAAATGATTTCTTATGACAGATTACAATTTCTATACCATCGCATTACCTTATACTCCCTCCGTTTCAGTTTAATGAAATATGAAAATATTTTGAGAATTTAAATTTAAATATTTTGTTTTCTTTCAGAAAATAAAAAAATTAGAAAAATAATATTTTACATATTTTTTTATTTATAACAACTAAATAAAATTTGCACGTCAAAATGTTATATTATATATATATATATAATGGTCCCCGTACTTTTAACTAGAGACTTAAATTCGAGCTTTAGATAGAAAAAAAAATTCAACGGGAAACATATAATTTCTTTCATCATGCTTAATTGCATATTCGATACGTATCAAAATTACTCGAAGTAAATTTTAAATATCGAATAATTAAAAAAAAAAAAAAGGACAAATGAAGTAGGAAGCACTAGAAGAGAAAATGGACGTCAAATTCATACTAATATTTATTAAAATATAATACGTGTACCTTTCTAGTCTTGGTCTTCCAAAGTCCTTGTCATTTGAGCCTAATAAGGACTTGGATCTACATAAGAATGATGTCATTTTACATAATATTTAAATCCATTTGACAATGATATTTCTTTTCTTCTTGTCTTTGACACTTCACCTAATTAAGGACACAACTCTCTTTTCTAGTGAAGACTAAAGTTTGCATTTTTACTTGAAAAAGGGTATTTTTGGGTCATATTATTAGTAGCGGGAATATTTTTAGATCAAACTATTAATAAATGATATTTTTGTTTAATTTCGCATAATTTAAAGGTATTTTAAATCTTTTTTCCATTTTTAAAAGGTCGAATAGTTAAATATTGTTAGCCGTGTATATGGTATTAATCGTATACGATAACTTATAAATATATGTGTAATATAGAGTTTGTAATCTTTTTGGGATCTTTTATAACCGTATATTGTACGGACCTAGATCCAAAACGGATAATATGTGATATGGTATCAAAGACAACTAGCGCGTGTTTGAAGAATACATGACATGAACTGGGATCGTAACACTTTATATGTCTTTCTTTACCTCATTCAAGACTCAAAAGTTCTAATCATTAATTTATAGTTCGTAATAATACTTAGAGGTAAAAATTAGTTCCATGTTTATAAGGCCTTCAAAGTTCCAATTCAAGAAAGAAATCAGTTTGATAACTTGAATGAAAATAGAATAAGACAATTATGTAGAGTACATGAATTTTATGACCTTTTGATGTGGGGACTTGAGTTAGGAGCAACTTCCATGCATTGATTAGTTTTTTTTTTTATAATCCGGTGTTTGATATTCATATTGGAGTTCGACTAATTCGGATTCGCGCCGGATATGTCTCATTCAGGGATAGCGTTCTCTACCAAGAATTTTTTTATACTCAGAGCTTGAACCCGAGAGCTTTGGTTAAGGAAGGAATAGCCTCATCCACTATACCGACATCCATTGGTGATATGCATTGATTAATTGATGACCTTATCTTTAAATTAAACCAAAAAAAAAAAAAACATTTCCCTACCTAAAACTTTGTCTACCAAGTGTTGCTTTCTAATTAATAATCAACTTTCTAAAATCTTATTTGCTCATTGAATAATCATATAATTTTATTTTAAAAAGACATTGCTTAGCTCAATAAACATCCAGAACAATGCACTGTGAACTTTTCCTAAACTCTTCATTAAAAGAAGCATTTGTAACAAGAGAAAAAGAAGTCCAGCCTTAACAACCAAAAAGTGAGAGTTCTAATTGAATCTTTAACACCTTTTACTTTTCAATAAGTTTCATGATCCAATGTTACTATGTATTCCAAAAGTTGAATTGAATGTTTTGGAGAATATACAATAAGTTAAAGTAAACTTTTACTTTCACCATCCATTGCATAATTCCTACCAAGAATTTATAATATGATCATAGGAGTAGCATTTTAAGGTATTCTTTTATCAGAGTTTTTTGTTGTGTTTGGTATTGAGCAAAACACTTTTTGGGTTGGTTGGTCGAAATATTTTATTTTTTTTTCTAGAAAAATAAGTTCCTTCAAAATTTAAAAAATAACGTTTTTAGCTAGTGAAAGTAGAAAAAACAAGTTTCATAAGTATCATTCTACGTTCATAGTCTCCTCACCACCCCCGCCACCCACCGACCTGCCACCCCGTCCCCCACTTGACCCCACCTCCAGTACCTTTCATCCCAATGCACTCCACCCCACTATCACAATATGTATCTGCATTATATATAAATATTTTTAAAATAATATTTTTTGCTTACGAAAAAATATTTTCTTGAAAAACATTTTCCGTCAAAATATTTTCCTTTCATACCAAACAGGCAAACACACACAAATTTCTTCATGTGTCACTCTTAGAAAGAATGTCCAAATACTAAAGATATTTTGTAGGTGTGGAGCAAAAAAAAGTTAGTGAAGAATAAAAGGAAAACAAAATGACATGAAAAAAGGGGTTTGGAGGAACTTTTTTTTTTGGTTGTCCCAAAGGAAAAGTTTGTGTGTCTACTTCATTGGGTACAAATTAAATGCAAATATAATAACATTGGAATTGTTATGTTGAAAGTGATATCAACTCTCTCTACTTTGTTGTGGGAGATAAGTCATCACCTTTTAAAAGAATGGAAAAAAAAAGTGTATGTTGCTTTTTTCACTTTTAGTGTTGGCTTGGTCTACTTTGGTATTAAGGTAGCAAATAGACTTGGCAGACGTTTGAACATGATTTGATTGAAATTTAATTAAAAAAATATAGTAGTATGTGAAGTTGAAGTTCAAAAAGTTGTGTTTAGATATGAAAATAAAGTTAATTTTTTTTCATTTGGTGTCTGGTATTCACATTGGAGCTCGGTTATATTCGGATCGCACGTTGCAGGGCTCATTCAAGGGAGCAATGCTCGTAATAGAATATTTTTCATACCTAGGGCCTCAACCATCCCACCACAATCCATGTTGGTAAGTTAAAATTTTGTAGGTGAACACTTTACAAAACTCATTGAAAAACTCCTTAAAAGGTTTTTCATGTTTAAAATATTATATTTTCATGTTTGGATGAAGTAGAAATAATTGGTCAATTTAATAAACAAATAATTATTTAAAATAATCTCTAAATATTAGTTTAAATTTGAAACCAAAATCTAATGACCAAATGGGGCTTTAATTAACCAAAGTACCACCAACAAATTAAGATTGTAGTGGAGTGGTAAGTATGATCTTTTAATTTTAGAGATAATGCATAAGTATCATCATAAACTATAGGTGAAATCCCAGCGACACACCTTAACTACACAGGGGTCCTATTACCCCCCAAATTTTTTTTCCTGTATTTCTTTGCACTTTATGTGCTAACGTGGAGTCATAACCCAATCCAATTAGTTGTGGTGATATACACGCGCTGCCACGTGTATAAATGGGTTTTTTTCAAAAAAAAATCATTTTGTTAATATTTTTTAAAAAAACTTCTTCTTATTTTCTTTGCCTTGTATTTAAAATAAGTCAATACACGTAAAAAAAAAATTATTTTTTTTTGTATTTAAAATTTTCTAAAAGAATGTATTTTTATATTTTTCTTTGCCTTGTATTTAAACTTTGCTCTAATACACGTAATATTTTATTTTTTTTACCTTCTTTTATTTTTTTCTATTGCTTTTATTTATTCTTTTTATTTTCTTTGGATTTAATTCCAAATGCCTTGTAATTAAATATGTTAAGTTTGAACGAATACCAAAAAAATAAAGGAAATTAAACTTTAAAAAATGTAAAAAATAAAGGTCACCTTTTAAAAGAATCATTATTTTTAAAAAGATATATACGTATTTTTTCAAATTAAGTAAAAGTGAAAAGGCAAGAAATTAATGAAAGAAAAAAAAAGTGAGGAGGGAAATAAATTTTACAAAGAAAGAAAGGAAAATAATTAAATATGTATAAGTTTTAATGGTAATAATTATGTGTACCAACTAATTGTAAGATGTCCAATTAAAAAAAGGACATGTGTCCAATATGATCAAATTTTTTTAAATATTTTCACCTCTCACTTGCTTTCAAGAGAGTGAGCACATTCTATGTGCCACCTCAGCACTAAAGGGTGTATTTATTACACTTTAAAATAGTTTAGGAGGTAATAGAATTTCTGTATAGTTAAGGTATGTCGTTGAAATTTCACCTATAGTTTAAAATGGTACTTATGCATTATATCTTAATTTTAATTAAAGATTTTAGATTCGAGTTCTACTAAGTAAGAAATTGCCTTTGTTGATAAGCAATTTACTCCTAATGTGAGACAACTCATTGTAATCGAATATCGAACGGAAAACAAAAAATTGACTAAAGTTTTTGCATTATTGGGATCCCCCTTTTCTCATTACCAACAACTTCCATCCACGTAATGGAATCTACTTTTTACATGTATCCTTGGTTGGAATACAATATGTTGACATCAGCCTTAGAATGATCAGAAAGTTGAAAGATACCAGCAAATAGTTGTATAATATACTCTTTCTTTAAAGAAACAAAAGAAGTTCATTGATATTTTCTTCTCAGAAAGTTATTTTCATTGTTGAAGAAAATTAGAATTAAGAGAAGATGTGACTTTTTAAGATAATAACTATTAGTTAAGTAATCATCTAAGAAATCAACCTTATAAACGTAAATTCGAGTTCTATATATGGAACATCCATTGCTTCAATATAAATCCGACCATGTCTTTTATGAATGTAACTACAATTAACATCACTAAGATCAGACTGTCGAACACATGGTCACAAGTGAATTACAAATCGGACCCTCCATGACAAGAAATATTAACTTTTCTTGCATTTTCGAATGGGAGTACTTTTCGTGAGATAAACAAAATCACACTTTGTTTTCAAATCCTACAACCATGAGTTCATAATTGGGTTGGTGGCCCAATAAGTTTTAGAATGCTCGTTTGGTTCTAGCTTTGTTGGACCTAACATGATATAAGACCTCTGCAGATGGGGCAAGTTAAGTGCACAAATAGCCAAATTTGGGGCATTGGTTAAGTCATGTCTTAAGTTTATAAAATTTTGCAAGTCTATTCACTTTAAAATAACTTCATATATAATGAAATTGCAAAAATTCATATATGGAGTTAGAAATTTTGTTTGAAGTTGATAGGTCACGTACATAATAGAACTCTAGCCGCATATGACTGAATTTTGCGTCACTTTTGCATGCACTTCAATCACATATTGATGAAGTTTAGGTATTTTGGCATGCACTTCAGCTACCTATGACTGAAGTGCGTGAATTTATGTCTTGTGTTCAGTTGAACAAATTTTGTCCAGAAATAACTTGTTTTTAAAATTTCAACAATCAACACACGATCTAATGTCTAAATCTATTTCAAATGAGCTCAAATTTGAGATATAAGTTTCAAATACAATAAAGAACAAAATCAATCATCAATTTCTTAACACAACAACAAATCTAACAAACTCAATATGCAATAATGGTGATTTGTCAATGGTTTTAAGTAGAAAAAGGAGTAGGCATTGTGTTTTGTCTGATGTTTTGATTTGTCAAAACTAAGTACAAGTTAAATAGTAGTATCCATATAAAGTGCACCATGAAATCTTATGTGCACAAATAGTCATTTGAAGGCTCCTAATTAGAGAATACTTGAAATTTATTTTAAAAATTTAAAGTTTAGTCGCCTTAAAATCAACTTCAAACATGAGGTTTGAAGTTGAATCATGCATATGAAGTTTCTAATTTTAGATCTTCAAGTCTAGGGTTAAGCTTTGCCAAAGCCTAATTTCAGACTCAAAGATTTGAAGTTCAAACTGTTAGATCGGTTTTTCAAGTTTGATTTGTCGAAGGTTGTAAAATTATTTTATGTATCTAACTATGATTATTGTTACAACTTACACGGGTAAAATACTCTATGATACCACTGCACGACTACTAATGTTTCTAATTGACTCATCAGACTACGTTTTTTTTAGATTAGGTACTTAGAATAATTTTTGGCACTAAATAAATTTGAATACAAGGCACACAATTACGGGATAAGTTATTTCTAATTATGTATTATTCACAACACAAAGATATACACAAGTATACAACACTTAGGGGTGGGTGTTTGGAACAACCTGAAATTCAATTTTTTTGGATATTCGATTTGAATTTTTGAATTATGGATTGGACTTTAAATTTTATTGTTAAAATGTATGAATTTTGGATCGGGTATCAGATTTAATACTATGAATTTTCAGATATCCAAAAATTTATAATGTTATACTTTGTATTCAGTCCTATCCATATCAAATTTATATGCTCAAAACTAATAAGTCCAATTTTTAAAGGTCCAATAGATTAGTATACTATGACCCTACTCATTATAGTATTAAGTCCAATATGAAGTTACACACATGGGCGGCAGGGTGACTTCAATACTTGTTAATCGTAGAAAATTGTATATTCTAAAGAGCAAACTATTATATGAATTGAGGCTGTTAATTGTTATGCCTTAAAGGCTCAAAAGTTAACCAAAATATCCAAACAGATTAATACAAAATCGAAATAAAAAAATTCAATCCAAGCTTATTCGGATTGGATTTGGATTATAATTTCTTCAATCCAAAAACCAAAACCTTCTCGGAATGCCCACCCCTAAATACAAGACTTAGCTAGCGTTTGGCCATAGATTCCCAAATATTTTTGGCAAGACAGTTTTGGGTGAAATTTTAGCATGTGTTTGGAAAAAATATTTCACTTTTTAAGGAAAAAACAGAGATATAATTTATACCCACAAGTTCTAAAAAACTATTAAAAATACTCATAAGTTTGTATTATCATTTTATAATGAGCATGTTTCGTAATTACTATATTTATCACTGCTGACTTGACCTATATGCATAAATTATAAAAGAGTTAAGTCCTAAAATTGGATGTTGTTACACATTGGACAAGTATCATGTATTGTATCTAAGTTGTATATATAGTTGCTTTGAAGAATAAAAAAGAAAAGAAGATTTCTTATAGTTGGAATAATAAATAGTGGGTTTTTAAAAAAAATATAAAATTTAGGGTAAAATTTTAATTTTTTAAAATACCCAAAAACTATTTTTTTCTAGTTTTTGGGATCTTGAAATTTTTGCCAAAAAATCTTGTCAAAAAGTGACAAATTATATGGCCAAACACTTTTTACCAAGATTTTTTCAAAAAAGTAGTTGCACTTTTTATGTCCAAACGGGTCCTTAGACTTGACTAGATCTATCTAGTATCATGGTTGCAAGCTCCTATACATAGTGCTACCCTATGTAATAGTTGTTAGGCCTAAAATAAAAGTCTATCCTATGTAGTCGATATTCCCAAATCTCAATTATTGGGCAATTGAAATTAATTCAAACAAGGCAACAAAAACTGCCTAGAAACTGTCTTGGTCTGATTTGGACAAAGACCAACCGAGCGCTGCACCTGCTTATCATCGTCCAAGTCAATCTGACACTAAGACATTGCTCTACCTCAATGCCATGTTTAATTCTCCTTGTACATGATCACCTTGTCATATACCTCTTAGCATATCATAATCAACTAGAGCCCAACTCCTGGTTCAATCGAAAAATAGGCGTAAAATAGATTTTTATGCAATTAAAAATATATTTTCTTACTTGACTTGCCAAATAATCAATAACCAAGTTCATGTGTTAGTATGATGTCCAAGATCTTGGAGAAAGGAAAGGTCAAGTGATATCTCGTGGGATGGACATGCTCCTCATTGATATGCGATTTATTATTGATCATACTTTATTTTGTATCTGGTAGTTTGCCTTTCGGTTCCTCCTTGTACTAAATTATTAATTGAATTTCCCCACGGGGTTCTTGAAGTAAGTTGGACCAAGATAATGGTAGCGAGAGATCGACAGTCTTTAAAAACAAGGGGTTGAGTAAATAAGAGGACGCTTGACACTTTATTATCTTCTTCCTGCCCTAAGTGTAGTACAAAACGAGGGATTAGCATTATTGACCCAATTTTAAAGCACTAACACCTTTCTCATCGGAGCTCTATGCACTTGAAAAAGGCTAACGCGACGTACGTGAAACCAACCAAACTTCAATTTTGTCAAGCCTACTGTGTTTTTGCCTAGCTATGTCATTGTCATGCCATCCCCGCTGGTTGAATTCATTGTCCTCGACAAGACAATCTTCAAGTAGTTCACTACTTGCTTCTCAAATGAAGTGTCTCTTTCCCCAAAAAGCATCTGCCTCGGATTTACCTTCCAAAGAACAAGGAACTCAATCCGCATATTTTTTTTGCTCATGCCAAAGGTTTTGTGATTAAGGATTTTCTAAACATCTTGCATGAATTAATTATGCACAATAGGTGGTGCATACTTGGCATGACTGATAACGTTCAAATCAACTCCTCAAAGAGAGAGTATACACAGTCTTATACAATATAATTAATTTAGTTATAAATTGACATCGAATCTCACAGAGAACAATATAAAGACTATTAAGAAAGTACATAGATTTATCACTTTCTGCGCTATTCCAAACACTTGATAAAGATTTAGAGAAAATTATAACTGATCCAGAAGTATATACTAACCTAGAATGTAAGTAAAATGATCAATGACTACAACAATGGATACAAGGGAAATTACTCTCAAGCAAGATCCAAATTATTTTATGATTTTACAAATAATGGTAAGTTTATGTTAATTAGCCATGAATAACAATTCTATATTAGTTTCTCTCGAAAATTAACAAGACTACTTAATTGAATGTCCCTAACGCAATTAAAAGCATTAAGTATACTAGAATGTGACTACAAGTAGTTCTTTCTATCCCTAGGCCAAATCTATAAGATGAGGGTTGGACACACAAATTCATGTTAATTAATCTTTCTCAACCCCAAATTTGCCTTTTCTAAGTTTAAACCAGAGTAAATAGGAGAGTCCTAGAGTTAACTAATCCCTTTGAAAATATTAAAGAACAAGAATAATTAAAGAAACAATTAACTCATTCCAAAGAATAAAAATCATCCAATACACAAGCGCACAAGAGATTCAATTCAAACTTTGATACTCCTTCCGTTTTAATTTGTTTGACCTACTTTTTATTTTAGTCCCTTTAAAAAAGAATAACCCTTTCCTTATTTAATAAGTTTTTAATTTTAACTTTCCACATGACATGTTTAAAACCACAAGATTAAAAGGCATTTTGATACATTTGACATATATTTAATTTAGGACAACAAGATTCAAAAGTCTTTTTAATTTTCTTAATCTTTGTGTCAAGTCAACATAGGTAAGTCAATTTAAAACGGAGGAAGTAATAAATATTTCTATAAACAATATTAAAGTAATGAAATAAAATACTAGACACTTAGTGGGCGTTTGGCTATGAAAATAAAAAAAAGTCACTTTATTTGAAATTTTCAAAGTTGGAGTTGTGTTATTGACCATAATTTTTGCAATAAACATTTAAAATTTAAATGTATTTTTAAATTTTTTTATAAAATATGATTTAAAAATAAAATATAATTTAAAAGAGGTTATTTTATGAAGATAAAAAATTTAGAATTTTTTGAAAAAAAGAAATTAAAAAAAGTGAAAAAAGTCAACAATGTTTTTGCTGTTTTTCAAATTCCAAATACAATTTCAAGTTGTATTTGAAATTTTTCATGGCCAAACATTATTTGTCAAATAAAGTGAAATTTCTTTTCGAAAAAAAAAAGTGAAAATTTTTCATGGCCAAACGGGTTCTTAGATATTCACTACAAAGCAAGAAATTGAAGAAATGAGTAAAAGTTTAAGTGGGCATTTGGTCATGAAAAATATTTATTTTTTTCAGAGTTGAATTCCGAAAAAGGTGTTTGACCATAAAATTTTAAAAAATTCAGAAGAATTTCAAAATTTGAAAATAACTCCAATTTATATCCATGGCCAGACACAACTCCAACTTGTATTTGATTTTCATGACCAAACAAACGGGCCTAAGAAAGTGTGTTTTGGCATCTAAGAACGTGAAATAACAATAGAAAAAATTATATTGATTAGAAACAAGGAGCCCATAATTACTAAAAATAAGTAATGTTTATAATAATTACAATCTATAATAATATAGTTATATCCCTCCCCCTATCTCTCTCTTTCTCACTCACCACTCTTCCCCCCTCCCTCACTCTTTCTTTTTCTCTGCCCTCCCCCCCCTCGCTCTTTCTTCCTCTCTGCCCCCCCTATATTGCTCTTCCTTCCTCTCTTACTCTCCATGTCCCCCTCCCCCCCTCTCACTCTCTCTGTTCCCCTCCCACCTCTCTCACTCTTCCTTCCTCTCTCACTCTCTTTGCCCCCAGAATCAAATCACCATGAATACTTGGGCCGGATTTGATCAAATTTTTGTCATGAACACCACAGTCGTATTCCTCCACCATCAGCCACCTTTTTCTCCCATTTTTTTTTACTCCCTCCATCATTCTGGTCAGATCTGAAAGTGATGCTTCATTTTCGGCAGATCTGAATTGATGGAGGTGCAACAAGTTTGGTGGTAGTTGTTTCTAGTGGTATGAACAAAATTATATTTTTTTGCACTCAGGGATTTGTATTCACGATTAAACCATTCAAATACAAATGATAATTTGTATAAAATGTATTATTTGATATAAATGTATATCTGAAATTTTAGAACAAACGTATATATAAATCATTGTATATTTGAATAAATGTATTTTTGTGTTATATGTTTGAAATACAAATGTATATCCGGTAAATGTATGGAGATGAGAGTTTGACTATTGATGGCGTTCATCCAAGGACAGTGAAGAACAATGACGATGGTACAATGGATATTGGGAAAAGTAATTGTATATGGATCAATTTGTGATATTTGTATATTTTATCGATTGTAATATACAAATGCATCTATTGTATATGTATCAATACGTGATATTTGTATTTGGTTTCAATTGTAATATACAAATGCATCTATTATATATGCATTTGTATATGACAGAGTCAAGCAAATATAAATGATCCATTTGTATTTATAAGTCATAGAAACAAGTAAATACATACTACTGTATTCAAAATACAATTGTTCAATTGTATATACGATTTTGTACAATTAAAAATGTATATATCAAATTTTAGAACAAACGTATACTATATCCATTTTGGGATATGTATGCTTTTTGTACTTGTATTTATGTATTTTTAGCAGACAAAACATCACATCCTTATGCATATATATATATATTTGTATATATATTTTGTTGAAATATTTACACCAAATACAAATGGTATGAGCTGTAATCTCTAATAAAAGATTTAAATTTAGATCATTTCCTTGATTTAAGAGATTTTTTTGGTTAAGAAATCTTATGGAAGACTAAGAAAATACTTATGAAAGACTAAAGGAAATATTTTTAGCTTATTTTATGAGATTTTCCTTTTAAAAAAGATCTTGCTATGAGAGAGTCCAGATCCTAGAAGGAAGATTGAGAAAATATTCTATGCATGATTTGTGTGATTTTCTGTTTTAAAACAAATCATTTCCATGAAATCTCTCAATTAATGCTGAATGTATTTGTATATTTTTGAATAAGTGTATTTTTATAGATATACATTTGTAAATACTCAATTAAACGTATATAAAACATATTTGACCTCCCCTCTTCAAATGTATATGTATTTTGAATAAGTGTATATTTTATACATATACATTTGCAAACGTATACCAATCCTCTATCTCCTCTCTCTTCTTCGTACAGATACAAATGATAGTTGTTTATATATACAAATTTAAGAGGCTTGTTTTTTAAAAAGATACAATTCGTCTCAATTTTCAGAACTTGAATGATTTTGCACTCAAAATTTTCTCCCAATTTTCAGATTTAGAAAACCATTGCCAAAAAAAAGAAGAGATAGATAGAACGAGAGAAGCAGAAAGAGAGAGAGAACGACATACGAAGAGAGAGAGAAAGATGGGGGGCGAGCAGATAGGGGAGAGGGAGGGGGGCGAGTAGATAGGGGAGAGAGAGGAAGGGGGGCGAGTAGATAAGGGAGGGCGGAGGGGGGGCGAGGTAGATAGGGGAGAAGGAGAGGGGGAGAGAGGGGGGAAGGAATGTTATAAACCCTTTTTAGCTGGTAGCTATGAATTGTAAATAACAAACTTTAGCTATAGACCCCCTCCAATTAAGCTAAACCTTAGTTATTTATGAAATTTTGCCATAACAATACTGCCCATAACTAAAAGCCCGTGTACACACACTTAACATCGCAGGTGAGGTACCCAGTGTGACCGATCCAGACATCGCCAGGCGCGAAAAGATTGGCTTCAATCAAACACTAAAACCCTAGTCCCGCTTCAGTTCAAATTTCCAGTTGCTGTAGAATTTACATTAGTTCTTCCATTAGGGCTTGAATTAATACTATTACTACTACTACAGTTCAAGCCCTAGGGAATGGCTTCTATGGAGAACGAGATTGTTATGCGTGATGTTACTAATGCTGGACTTGTAGTTAGTGACCGCATTGGCCGTCATGTTTCTTCTCAAATCGATCTTGAAGATGCATTGGAAGCTTCTAGATATGCTAGTCATCCTTATACTGCTCAACCCCGTGAGGTAAGTATGTCGATTTTTCGTTTCATTGTTAACTTATTTTTTTTGATGTTGTTGGCAATCATTATCTTCGGAGCTTCGAAGATTCAGCTAAAAGTATGTGATTATCGTTTGATTATTAAATGCTATTTTTGCTCATCTTCGGAGCTTCGAAGATTCAGCTAAAAGTGAAATATAGGAAGTAAGAATTTCTTTGGGTTTGGTTGGAGAGGTGGTGAAACATTTTTGCAAAAGAGTGTTTTTTTGCTTTTGTTGGCACCATTATCTTTGGAGATTCGATGATTCAGCTAAATTTATTATTTTTGATGACCGTGGTGCCCGGGCTAGTTTTCGCGCACCTAGACTAAATCCACGGGATACCTGCCACCTCCCACTAGCAATAGTTTACTAAGTAACTCTGTCCACCAAGACTAGAACAGATGGGAAGAATCACCTAGTTTTTTTTTGTTTCCGCTGGAAGATTCTGCTAAATTATAAATATAGGAAGTAAGAATTTGAGCCGAGGGTCTTTTGCGAAGAACCTCTCTATCTCCCACGAGGTAGTGGTAAGGTTTGCGTACACTCTACCCTCCCCATACCTCCCTTGTGGCATTCATTGGGTATGTTGTTGTTGAAGTAAGAATTTCTTTGGGTTTTGGTTGGAGAGGTGGTGAAACATTTTTGCAAAAGAGTTTTATCGAATTTTGGGGATTTAGTTTATTAGCGAAGCCTGTTGTTGTTGTTGTTGTTTTTCAATTTTTAGAAGAAGTTGCATTTTATTACAAAAATTGTAAGAAAAAGTTTCGTTCTTTTCGAACAACAACAAAAACAGACTAAGTTCTACATATGCCAGTCATCCCTATACTGCTCAATCCCATGAGGTAAAGTAACCAACCACCAATGAACTTCATTATAAGTATGTGAACTTTCGTTTGATTGTTAAATGTTTTTTTTGCTTTTGTTGGCAATCATTATCTTCGGAGCTTCGAAGATTCCAGATTCTGTTATAGGGAGTAAGAACTTTCTTTGGGTTTGGTTGGAGAGGTGGTGAAGCATTTTTGCTAGTTCTTTCAATTAACATAATATTTAAAGCCCATCAACAAAGCTTTATTAGTTAAATGGCTATGGAGGTTTGGGTTGGAGACACAAACGTTGTGGAGGGGGATAATAAAGGATAAATATGGAATTTTGGAAGGAGGGTAGAGAACTAGAGACATCACTTTGACTTTCGGATGTGGTTTGTGGAAGAAAATTAAAATCAATTACAATAACCTTCCCAGGCGGCATGGAGTAACTCTTGTCGATCACACTCTATGGAGTAAAAGTGGTAGAAGAAGCTGTTTGAAGTAGAAAAGTAGAGTATCCTTAAAACATATTATTTTACAGAGGCTTATCAAAGAAGAAAATAAAAGAAAAGCATACATGTTTAACCAGGGTGGGAGGATATATTCTCAAGGCGTTATAAGAAACCACTTAAGATGTTTATAAAGTAAGAGTGTTAATGGAGTAATTTAGCAATTGGTCGTTCCATTAGTGCATGTTCCAAATGTCATGTTCTTTAACAAAGGCTTTAATCTAATCTCAGCCAACTGACCAAAGAAGTGATTGTAGCATGTGTGAGATTTGCGTGTCTTCAATTATTTAACGTCATAATTACACTCGTCAATAATACTGATCGTGTTTCCTATGTTACTATTTCCATTTAACAGCTTTAAACTGTATTCATAGACATTAATTTGCAATCCTGTTATGATTTCATATTGTAATTCTTAACCACATCAAACATCTTTTATTCTATCTTGCCTTGGGAAGGCACTAAATCTGTTCATTCATGTTACTGCTGTAGTGGCCTCCTTTAGTGGAAGTAGTGGATTCTTGGGAGTTGCCTTCTGTATTGATTGAGAGATATAATGCATCCAGTGGAGAAGGAACTGCATTATGTGGAATATTTCCTGAAATACGCAGAGCTTGGGCATCAGTGGACAACACATTGTTTCTTTGGCGGTTCGATAAGTGGTGAGAATACACAAAATTTGACAAGTCATTAGTATTTCATTAATATCACACCAGCTCGGGATTTTCTATATACCATCAGCAATTGCAAAAGATGTGCACAAAGCTTGTGAATAACTCAATCACAGCCATCTACCAAACTATGCCGAGAATAACAAAAAAATATTTGCATTTCCCGAATTATTTGTTGTCGAGTCCTTAGACCGATTCCATAATTTTTATCTTTCAAGTTCGAAAAAGCATGGGCCTTTAAGTCACCCACAGTCAAAGTTCTGTTTGTATCAAGTAAGATCTTTTAGATTTGTTCAGGAAGTTTAGTTATGCATGTAACGAACTATGTATTGAGAATTCCAGAATGGGATTATTTTGTGGTAATAAAGTACAAGACAAGAAGTCTAATGTTCATATGGTCCATGATGTGCGGGATCTTCTTTTATTTTTATTGTTATTTAGTTATTGATGTCCTTCTCTAGGATGTACTTCCTAATAATATTCCCTTTATGATGCTGTTTTTACTAATACAATCCTTACTTTGCCTATCAAAAAATTATAAAATAAATACTAAAGCTTTAGTTTCTTTTGGTTTGTTATCTCATTATATTTTGTTTTGTGGATTTTTATTCTGCTGATGGTATCATGTTTTGTTTAGGGATGGCCACTGTCCTGAATATAGTGGAGATGAACAAGCTATATGCGTTGTTGGCCTAGCCAAAGTCAAACCTGGAATTTTCGTGGAGGCCATCCAGTATCTTCTGATCTTGGCAACTCCTGCTGAGGTAGTATATCTTCATCAATGTTAAACTTTTTTTTTTTTTTTTTGGGTAAATAAACTGATTTTATTACCAAGTAAGATTTACAAAGCACAAACAAGAAAAGCAAACTGGACAGCCCCCAGATTTGCAAGCACCCTTACTATCACCACCGTAACATAGGCTCAGAACATCAAACAATCTACAAAGCCAAACAATTACAAAGGATAAAAGTTCAAATCCTGCAGAACATTGTTAAGCCTTGGTCTTACTCTTCCTCGCATGTGCACCTCTTGGACAATCTGCTTTGCCAGCATTGCAGGTGTTCGTATTGTTTTCTGAATAATTTTCTGATTTCTCTCCTGCCAAATAAGATATACACTAGCAGCCAAAGTCATCCTATACAACTCAGCTCTAGGATGTTTTCCTCTACAATGATTAGTAGCCCACACAACTTCTTCCTCCCATCCTGTAACCTGTCTGGGAATACTTTGCCAGTGCAAGATCATCTGCCACACCTGGCCCGAGAATAAGCAGCTAAAGAATAAGTGTTCATTACTTTCAGTCTCAGTTCCACACAACACACACTGCACATCTTCCACACAACCCCAGACAGCCAATCTATCTCTAGTGAGTAGACTGTACCCCTAGCTTTAAAGCTCTCAAAATCGAGCTCCCTAAGTCCCAAAATGATGAAGAATGAAATAAAATCACAAAGCACAACTGTTTATACAAAAATCTAATTTGCGGTGCTTGCTGCACTTGCCCAGTGCTGGCCGCACACTTGAGTCAGAAAATGAAAAATCCCCCAACAATGTTGGCCGCACTTGGCCCTGTTTTAGTTGTCAAATTTCTTTTTCAACTTTGCTCCAAGCCTCCAACAATGCCGAAACTCACCCGAGCCCCTTGGGTCCTACTCCAAACCATACTAACAAGTCCCAAAACATCATATAGACCTAGAGAAGCCTCAAAACATGAACCGAAATGCTATAGCTCGAAAAGAAGGGTTGAGTTGTTACATTCTCCCCCACTTAAACCAATGGTTGTCCTTGAATGTGCTTTGAATTATACCAGAACTATCGAACAATTCTATAAGCTCGTCATACATACCACTAGTATTCCCGTGTGACCACCTCTACACAGATAATCCCTCTAAAACACTTCAACTGAAGATTCCTCTTCAACTTTTGCCCATAATCTTGGAAACCAATCATGTTTTTTAATGAAATAAGAAGGATATCATTAACAAAAAACATCAAGAAGATGCAAGCATTACAAAGAAAGAAATTATCAGCTCCCAGGCAGGCAAAAAAAGCTATCTAACAGCTATCAACATAATCTTTGAAGCCCATCATTGACACAAAAAACTTCCTCAAATGTCCAATTCTCGTGTATTTGAACTGTCTCAGTCTAAATGACTTAAGTTGGGTCATAAACATACTTTTGAAACGTAGTTGCATGATAAACAAGTACCTCTATGACGATAGCACGATTTGCCCTCTATATCCCTAATGCATTGCCAAATTCCTACCCATACACGTCTCTATTCAAACTTAATTTTCTTCCAAGATCACAAAACACCGTCTAAGATACAAAAAAAAAGCTCCCAAAAACACACGATCACCATATCTCTAAGTCATAGATTTTCCTTGTCGGGAAAGAACTCTCGACTGCATTGTGGTGTCTTAAAGCTTTTTTGTTCCAAAACGACCTTATCCAAGGCCTATTGAGCTAATCTTTGACTGTAGCTTTGTTTTGCGAGTGTAAGCTACTCGACCCATAAACCATACCAATATCCATATAAAACCTCAAACGACACGATTTGCACACTAAATTGGTAATTGCCTTAATGAGCCAAGTCTGTATACAACGGTAGTTTAGTAATTTAGGATGTAAGAGTTTCAAATTTTATTTTGTTTGTTGTTTTTGTCTTCAATCATATCTGTGGGCTTACCGCGCCATATTGCCTATAAATTTGGAGATTTTTGACAAAGGTAACAAGTTTGTATCTGTAAATCTGGAGATATTGGATCTCTTACATGGAACAGTGGAGATACTATCTAAGTTATCGGTATCTGGTAAAGAATGACTCTGTACATCTTAACAATAGCCTCAAGTTTTTAGTTAATTTTTGGTGCACCCATAAGATCCCTTTTAATATAGAAGATTTGTTTTTTTTTTCTTTCGTGAAGTACCATATTTTTGTGTAGGTTTCCCGCGTATCGTATACTGCTTGTATAAGGGAGATTTTCCACGTCAGTAAAATTATTACTTTTATCAAAACAGTATCAGAATTCAAATGGATTTGTGATGCATGCATTAGTTGGCTTAATGACCGGTGAACTTTAGATGTTTGTTTCTAGTCCATGTTTCCTCTCTTATCTTATAACGATAAAACTTGTTTTACCTTTGGTCCTCTCATTTACCTCTAGCTCTATTGCACTTAGTTGATCCTTGTAGGTGTATGTTGTTCTGCAAGCAGTGACGGAACTGATCCATATGCTGAGGTGTCACTTCAGCCATTACCAGATTATACAATTCCATCTGATGGAGTGACCATGACATGTATCAGTTCCACGGATAGAGGTCACATTTTCCTTGCAGGCCGTGATGGACACATTTATGAATTGCAGTACTCAACTGGTTCGGGGTGGCAGAAGCGATGCCGCAAGCTCTGTCTAACTGCAGGTCTTGGAAGTGTTATATCAAGGTATTCCCTTTGTCTTAGGTAGTGGGGGTTGTTTCAGTAGTCTACATGAAACTCTATTTTACTTCCCCTTCTTTGGTCTTGCAATTTGCATAGTCATCAGTGGTTTTCCAGAGTCTTATAAGCATCTAGGTTCTCAACTTTGCCTGCTTTGTACTATGAAGTGAAGAGCCTGAGTGTGGAGTGAGGGGTAAGAATAATAGCTGTTTTATTTCCTGCAGGTGGGTGGTGCCAAATGTTTTCAAGTTTGGAGCCGTAGACCCCATTGTCGAAATGGTCATTGATAATGAGAGACACATCTTATATGCACGTACCGAAGAGTTGAAAATTCAAATGTTTTCTCTTGGAGAAAATGGGGATGGACCCCTTAAAAAGATAGCAGAAGAGAGAAATTTGATAAATCAGAGGGATTCTTATGGTGGTAGGCAACCAGCTGGTTCAAGGGCTCCTAGATCAGCCAAAACAACCATTGTTTCCATCTCACCGTTATCTGTCTTAGAATCGAAGTGGCTACACCTTGTTGCTGTTTTATCAGATGGCAGAAGGATGTATCTTTCCACCTCTTCTTCTGGTGGAAACAATAGTACTGCTGGAAGTTTCGGTGGTCTTAACCATCAGAAGCCAAACTGCTTAAAAGTTGTAACGACTAGGCCAGCTCCTCCTCTAGGGCCAGGTAGTGGGCTTCCATTTGGAGCTGCATCTCTTGCTAGTAGATCACAGAGTGAAGATCTGTCACTGAAGATAGAATCAGCGTATTATTCTGCTGGGACTCTTGTCCTTTCTGATTCATCTCCATCAACTGTTTCTTCTCTTCTTATTGTAAATCGGGATTCAAGTTCTCAATCTTCTTCAAGTAGCTTGGGAGCAGGTGGTAGGAGTTCCCGCCCACTCCGTGAATTGGTGTCATCCCTTCCCATTGAAGGAAGGATGCTTTTCGTGGCAGATGTTCTACCCCCACCAGATACAACAGCTGCGGTGCAGTCACTTTATTTACAGCTGGAGTTCGGCTATGACAACTCAGTGGAATCCTGTGAAAGAACTTCGGGTAAACTTTGGGCTAGAGGTGATCTTTCAACCCAACATATATTACCAAGAAGGAGAATTGTCATATTCAGCACTATGGGCATGATGGAAGTAGTTTTTAACAGACCAGTCGATGTACTCAGGAGACTATTGGAATCCAATTCGCCTAGGTCATTATTAGAGGATTTCTTCAGTCGTTTTGGATCTGGAGAGTCCGCTGCCATGTGTTTAATGCTTGCTGCAAGGATAATCTATACTGAGACCTTAGTAAGTAACGTTGCTGCTGAGAGGGCAGCTGAAGCATATGAGGATCCAAGACTTGTTGGAGTACCACAGCTAGAAGGTAGTGGTGCATTTTCAAATACTAGAGCTCCAGCTGGAGGATTTAGCATGGGCCAGGTTGTGCAGGAAGCTGAGCCTGTTTTCTCCGGTGCTCATGAAGGTCTATGCTTATGCTCATCAAGGTTACTTCTACCTTTGTGGGAGCTTCCTGTTTTTATCACGAAAGGAAGCATAGCTTCTTCAGACGCATTTGACAATGTAGTAATTGTCTGCCGACTTCCTGGTGAGTCGATGCAAATCTTGGAAGACAAGATACGTTCTTTGGAGAAGTTCCTGAGATCTAGGAGGAATCAGAGAAGGGGACTTTATGGTTGTGTTGCTGGCTTAGGTGACTTGACAGGCTCAATTTTGATTGGAACTGGCTCGGATATGGGGGCTGGTGACAGAAGTATGGTAAGAAATCTATTTGGATCTTATGCTCGCAATGTTGAGTCCAATGAAGGTGGACCATCAAACAAAAGGCAACGACTTCCTTACAGTTCTGCAGAACTTGCTGCCATGGAGGTAAATGTTTTAAAGAATTGGTTCTCTTTTATTCGAAGGCATAGCTCACTTGCAAAGCCAACCGGAATGTTTTACAGGTTAGAGCAATGGAGTGTATCAGGCAATTGCTCCTTAGATGTGGCGAAGCCCTATTTTTGCTGCAACTTCTTGCACAACATCACGTGACACGCTTGATTCAGAATTTTGATGCTAATATCAAGCAGGCCCTAGTTCAGTTGACATTCCATCAACTAGTTTGTTCGGAAGAGGGAGATAAACTTGCTACGAGACTTGTATCTGCCCTCATGGAGGTACTTTAACATGCACGATATTTCGTTTTTTCGAATGCGGGTGATTTCAGTTTGGTATTAAGTAGTTGTTTCTTGCTTGCAAAAGTGATTTCCATTTTAGTATGTTTATTGCTTGCAAAGGGAAGAATTGTTAGATTTCCGTATTAGTATGTTTATTGCTTGCACTAAATGCATATTTCATCAAGCACGGTTTATCTGCTTCTCCAGCATTACACTGGCCCAGATGGCAGGGGAACTGTTGACGACATAAGTGGTAGACTACGAGAGGGTTGTCCGAGTTATTACAAAGAATCTGATTACAAGTTCTACTTAGCAGTTGAATCGCTTGAAAGAGCTGCTGCTACATTAGATGCAGAGGAGAGAGAAAACCTTGCGAGAGAGGCATTCAATTACCTCAGCAAAGTTCCAGAGTCTGCAGATCTACGGACTGTATGTAAACGTTTTGAAGATCTGAGGTTGGTTCATTTAGATCCATCTTCTCCTTCATCTTAGATTCAGTTTTGTTCATTACCTAGATTGGTGGTGTCTCGTGCTTAGCATGCTATAATATTGCAGATTTTATGAAGCTGTGGTCCTATTACCTCTGCAAAAGGCACAAGCTCTTGACCCTGCTGGTGACGCTTTTAATGAGCAAATAGATGCTGGAATTCGAGAGCATGCACTTGCTCAACGTGAGCAGTGCTACGAGATTATTGCCAGTGCTTTGCATTCTTTAAAAGGTGAAGCTTCAAAGAGGGAATTTGGATCTCCTATCAGACCTATTGCTCAATCTACTCTTGATCAAACTTCTCGGAAAAAGTATATACGCCAGATTGTCCAACTTGGTGTACAATCTTCAGACACAGTTTTTCATCAGAATCTGTATCGAACCTTAATTGATTTGGGCCTGGAAGATGAACTACTGGAATATGGTGGCCCTGATTTGGTACCTTTTCTGCAAAATTCTGGCCGTGAACCTACAAACGAGGTTCGTCTATTGTGGTTTTCTATTTATATACTGCTTATATTTCTCGTGTGTGATCCTCGGCATTGATCATATCGAGTTCTTCATCACATTATTAGCATCCAGTTTTCTTGCATTAATGTTTTGGCGTTTTTAGGCGACCAATTTCCTGAGCGATGAGTTCTTTCAGTTTCTTCGTTTTCTTCACTTGGTTTCACAGGTTCGTGCTGCCTCTGCAGTGGTATCTCCAACTTCACCATTAGCTCATGCTAGAGTACCTGCGCCATCCAACCAAGCAAAATATTTTGAGCTTTTGGCTCGTTATTATGTTTTGAAGCGGCAGCACGTTCTTGCAGCCCATGTTTTGGTGAGGCTGGCAGAAAGGCGCTCCACTGATGCAGGGGATGCTCCTACTTTAGAACAAAGGTTCTTATTCCAACTGACCTAATAAATATTTACTCCTATTTTTCACGATTGAGCATAATTGGTGTGAGTTAATTCTGCGAAGGCACAGAAGAAAGAAACTTATTCTTAAGATTACACTGTTATGCTGATGGGTGTGCAGACTGCACTTTGTATCTAGATGTGTGAAAACTGAAACAGAAGACTAATGTTATCGATTCATAATCTTTGCTTGAATGTTTCATTTATGTCTTGACATAGTGCTGCAATTCATTGTATGATATACCTTTATCATAGAAATTTGAACGGGAGATATACCTGTAAACTAGAGTTGATGAGTTTGTATTGCAAACTATGTAGAGTATTTTCCTTTCTTTCACTATATTTATAATAAAGGTAGTTTGACTAAGCAGATTTATCTTCACTAAATTTATAATAAAGGTAGTTTGACTAAGCAGATTTATCACAAACTACTAATTCTTATATGTGAAACAGTTCTTATCTTATTTAGTACTCCATCTATCCAAAATTATTTGTTGCCATTTGACTGCACAAGGAGTTTGAGATGTTTAAGTTGGTGTTCCTAAAGAATTTTTCTATTACTGCACCCTTATAACCTGTGTTTTAAATTCAAGGACTTGCAATTCTGCGATCTAAATTCTGAACGTAATATTCACATTCATTTGTAACATTTAATGAGGGCCATAATAATGTCTTGTTTTTTCTAGCATGGCAGTTTCCTGCTGTTGCAAATCTGCAATTTCAGCTGCTGTTACTGCCTTGTGGCAAAGTACTTTTAGATTTATTGAGGGTGGGAGCACTACTGATTCTTTCAAACATAGAGATATAGAAAGAGAAAGTAGTTGCCTATGCTGTTCCTCTACAGAGGGAGTCTTAATTTGTCATTGTTTAGCTGTTTATGTTACTCAGAACGAACCTCATTTTGTTTCCTTCTGTCCCATTTTGTATCACTCTATTTGATTGTGCACTAACTTTTTCTTGATAGTAGTGGAAGAAAATATATAGTGGCTGAAAAGTTTGATAAAATAAAACATCACAGTAGAGTTCAAATACAAAGTCTAAATTTGTTGGTAAAATATTATTAAATTCTTGAAACTTGTGAAAGCTATTGAGATGAGCTTAAACAGAGCAACATGGTTAGTGAGGATTCATATAGCCGACCCCTACGTGCTTGGGATTGGGGCATAGTTGTTGTGGAAGACTTAAATTTGTATAAAAGCATATTGCTAGTGGAATGGTACCAAACACTTTTGGGATGTGTTGAAGATGGAAAGAATGTTAAACATATTTATATGGAGGAAATTCATTTTTGTATTTAATAGAAATTTGTTGTGAGACCAGAGTTTGCTATCTAATTTGGGTAATGACAGGCGGCAATACTTGAGTAATGCTGTTTTACAAGCAAAGAGTGCCCATGACACGGATGGTATGAGTGGTTCTTCCCGGGGTGCTCTTGACAATGGGCTGCTTGATTTGCTCGAAGGAAAGCTTGCTGTTCTTCAGTTTCAAATAAAAATTAAAGATGAACTGGAGGCTATGGCTTCCAGGTTAGAGGCATCTACAAGCACATCTGAATCTGGTGGAACATCACCCAATATGAGTAACATTCTTCGGGAAAAAGCCAAGGAGTTAACGATGGAATTGAAGAGCATTACGCAGCTGTATAATGACTATGCTGTTCCTTTTGAGATATGGGAGGTATGAAACAATCAACACGCATTTGTCACCATGTGCTTTACTTTATTTTTTAATTTTTTGTGCTCTACTTTATGAATGATCTTTTTTGTTTTCTTAAAGAAACTCATAGAATAAGCTTTTTTTTTTCCCTCTCATGAATGCTCTGGTAGATAACTCTAGATCTTGAATAGGTCTATTCTTCATGGGTCTATCTCAAAAAGTGATTGTATTCATGAATTGCATAACAAGTGAGACCATATAGGTGACTTCTGGATTATAAACTAATAAGAGCAATAGAATATGCCGACTGCTGTTATATGTAACTTTTCAATACCAAATTTCCTGTTTGTAAGAGTCACTGCAACTATATGGGCTTCTTGTGTTTCAAAAAATGAAAAAGAAGAAAAGAGCAACTACATGGGGTTTCTATGCAGCAGTGCCAGAGGACAACTCAAAAGCTCATATCTAAACATCACAGTTTGTAAATGGGGGTGACATTTCAGCTTGTGAATGCTTCCCGAAGTTCTTCAGCGATTTCCACTTATCCCCTCCTTTTCCTTCACTCTTTTCCTCATAGGATTTAAAGAAAGAAAATCTTCATGCCAAGGATTTGTCAATTCCATTCTTAATTTTACGTCCTATTTGTAAGAAATGGATATTGCGCCTAACTTAACCCCAAAGGCTATCTCATGAGATGAGTATTATTGACGACTATATAAGGAGGCAAATAACCCCATTCCACATCAATGTGGGGCTCTAACACCCCACCCCTAGCATGCTTTGCACTGGACATTTGGAGCGTGGAGCCGTGGACAATAAGAATTTTTGATACCACTTAAAGAAGTGGATCTTGAGCCTAACTCAAACACTAAAGCTACCTCATGAGGTGAGGATTGCCCGACCATATAAGGAGGCTAACACCCCCATCCTACACCGATGTGGGATTTTAACACCATCTTTCATACACCATTGGCAGTGATCGGCTAGGGCATATTGCTTAATGTGCAAAAATATCTCTATAATTTGAATATAGTTGACTAGCCTCCCAAAAGAATCAAAGAGAAAGGTAAAGTCACCAGCTAATGAAAATTGGTACTTTTGAATTACTTTCATCTCTCGAACACTAAGAGATTGATTAATTTTGTCGTCATTTAAGTTCTCCAATTTCAGGCAAACCAAATCAAGTTTCTTTTTTCTTGTTTCTGACTTACAGATATGTCTGGAGATGTTGTACTTTGCTAGCTACTCTGGTGATGCTGATAGCAGCATAGTGCGAGAGACTTGGGCTAGGCTCATTGATCAAGCTCTTATGAGGGGTGGGATTGCTGAAGCTTGTGCTGTACTGAAGAGGGTTGGTTCCCATGTGTATCCCGGAGATGGAGCTGTTTTACCATTTGATACTCTCTGTCTTCACCTTGAGAAGGCTGCACTGGTATGGGCTATTTCCCCTTTTGAGCTGCCCCTGCCTATTTTCATTCTGTTAGTTCCTTTGCATGTGCTTTCATCTAGTTCAATGCTTCATTTTGGAATTTAAACTTAATTGAATCTTTAATACTGCGAAGGAGCAAGTGGTTTCTGGTGCTGAATCTGTTGGAGATGAAGATATTCCTAGGGCTCTTTTAGCTGCTTGCAAGGGTGCAGTAGAGCCTGTATTAAATACTTATGACCAGCTGTTATCCAGTGGGGCAGTGTTGCCAGCTCCAAATCTTAGATTGCGTCTCCTGCGTTCCGTGCTGGCTTTACTTCGTGAATGGGCACTTTCTGTCTTTGCACAGGGAATGGGTACAAGTGTTATTGGAGCCTCTCTGATTCTTGGTGGAACTTTATCATTAGGACAGACCACAGTTGTTAATCAAGGTGTTCGCGATAAAATAACAAGTGCAGCAAATCGGTTAGTTTCCCATCTGAGGTTACTAATATATGTCTTCTCGCTCATTTCAGCTGTATCCTAGATAGGCTTTTAGACTCTTTCGTTATCTTCTGCATGCTATGCTTCTACCAATCTGGCTGGTTTGCTATAGCTTAGAATTTATTAAATGTTTTACGGTGCACCAGTTTACCAGTGTCCTTTTTCTCTGCTTTTTTGGGTGTCCTAGGAGAGAGGAGTTGTTAGATCATTACTTTTAACTTAATCTATGATTCACATGTGCCTAACGTATGTGTTGTGATGGAACTGAGAATCTCTGGTGTTTGTTCTGTTTCCTTATTCTTTTTGTTTAAAAGTGTTAGATATTTTGAGCTTTTAGTGCTTTTTTTCCTCATCTTTTTTGTTGTTTATTCTTGCCGGGTTGTGGGTGTGGGGAGGGGGGTTTACTAGAGAAGAGAGCTGGAAATGTGTGAAGAAAAGGTTGGTTATAACCTTGTTGGTTACACTTTACCCTTTCCAGATTTCACTTGTGGGATTACACTGGGTACGTTGTTGTTGTTGTTGTTGTAAGATGTCTATTTCTCACGGAGAGTAATGCCTTTCGTATATTAGAATTTGCATACTCATCTCATTTCGTCGTTGCATATGTTTATTTGTGCATACCTAAATCCGTTCATTTTTTTTCTTCTTCGGTTTAAGCAGATATATGACAGAAGTTCGAAGATTACCTCTTCCACAAAATCAGACTGAAGCCGTCTATCGAGGTTTTCGTGAACTTGAAGAATCATTGTTAAGTCCGTCCCCTTTTGAACGGTTTTGATTTTTATGATTATCATATGCTTGTACAATATCCTGCCTTTTTCTTCTCCTTCATTGTGTACTGATTTGAACAATACAAATAATTTCTCTTGAACTATATTTTATTAGTTCTGATTTCAGCATTGCCCTGATACTACTTCCTGTAGCATGTGACAATACTCCGGGCTCGGCTAGTACGAGAGATAAAGGATAACTAATCCTGGAATTAACTTTAGGATGAGTTTATCCCATGTTTGGTTGGGATAATTAATCCCAGGATAACTTGTTCCCCAATCAAATGAAAGCTGAAGACAGCAATGACCGAGTTGCCCTAGAATCGGAAAATGGTATTTTCTCGATTTGAAGGTCGATAGAACTAATGTACTAGATGTGAAAACTGAAAACAGGATATGAATATGCTGTAATTTTGAATTGGTGTATGAATACATTCACTACATGAATCTATTATAGCCAACTTGGTAATTTGATGATTCTGTAAAGGCATAATAATACATTTAAAAATCGTATTTAAATAATGTTCGTCAGTTATGGTCAATAACTTTACGAGGAAAGGATATTGGTGTGGGCATACATGGAATGTGATTTATTGTAAGCACATTTTCCCTAGCTTGTGTTTCTCCATTGAAGAAAATTGTACTTACCAAGCCCTCACTCTATACCTTGTTAGATAAAGAACAATAACTGCCAACAAGAACATTCCCAACTATCATTTGCCTAAAAACTTCAATGCCAAAAAAATAAACAATCATCTCTACAGTATCCTGGTAAAATTTAAAAAATTAACATGATCACAACACAAAATTAAGATAAGTAGGACACACTATTATCCCAAAGGACAAAAATGCTGTTGTTGAATCTTGATATGGTGTGATATTGTTCATTTTAAGTCAAGTTCGCACGGTTGTTTCCAAAAGGTCTCATACCATTAAGAGTATCTGACACCTTATAAGTAGCCTTTTTTCTATCTGCTATCAATGTGGGACTTTGTCTGCAAATCAAACGATCTCCCTCTCGAATTAAGTGAACATAACCTATCATCTTATGCGCTTATCTAGAGATTAACTATATGTCACTTACATTAACTGATTATTTATAGCCACTAAAGTCCACTAACGTCTTTTTGTGTGTAGATCTTCAAAGTTATGGGTACAAATAGCAAATCGGCTCGTAGACGGGCAAAGACACTAAGTCAGGGTCCGTGCTATCACTCTGCTATATCCGTACTCGTCTCGCTGAACCATTGATTCTCATAGCAGTTATTGAGTTAAAATAATTCAAAAATACTCTTAACATGATACTTACTCAAGTCTGCACGGTTTTCCTCAAAAGACTTCACACTATTGAAAATATCCAACACCTTATAAGCAACTCTTTTTTTTTTAGCTTTCAATGTGGATTTTATTCGCACCCAACAAAAATCTGTTTATAAATAACATAAAATACAACAGAGGTGCCAAATGCAGTAACAAAAGAAAAGTATCAAAGGCTAAACGAGAAGATGAAAATGCTTTCCCAGGAGAAGTCAATCAAAATATCTTGGAGCTAAACATAGTTTAAGATGACATCAGATGTATGACGCTTAAGTAATTAGATATTGGAGTATTTTTCATGAAGGACAAGGACTATAATTTTTTTTCGAAAAGGGTCAAATATATCCATGTACTATCAGAAATGATTTAAATATACCCCTCGTTATACTTTCAGTCCAAATATACTTCTCTCGTTATATTTTCGGTTCAAATATACCCCTCTCATTATACTTTGATGCAAATTTGCCCTTCATTTTAACGGAATGACATGTGGCATGCTCAAAATAAAATGACCCGCCTCAATTTTAGATACCCGATTCACTTTACAAACTCAACCATAACCAGCCCAACTTGAACCCTATACTTCATTTTTTTGTCTCGTCTTTTTCTTCTTTTCTATTTCATCCAACCTCCATCAATGAAAATGTTCTTTTCTTACCTAATGTGTCATTAAAAATTTTGATAAATAGATTTGCTTAATATACAAAATATATAGAGAGGAAATGGAATTTGAGGACCACATAATGTCATCCATATTGTAAGAAAATAAGCAAAAAGATTACCTTATCAAGATCAGGTTGTATAAGAGCACTATGATCATTACATAATAGCAATTCTCCAGGATAAAATGTGCCTCATCAATGCATTGTACCTCCATAAAATCTGATAGACTATTCCTCAAATGCTTAAGTTCTTCAACAATCGACATAAAAGCAGATGCAAAGTCAAGAAAAATATCAAAGGATATAAGTGAACAAAATGTATCTAGATATATGAGCGATTAATATCATAGATGCTATTAATTGTAGCTGTTGAAACACAATGATCTCTGAATCTATATTCAAGATATTGTGAAACTGTGATAAAGTTTTGATGATTGACAAATTGTGTACAAGTGACATTCACATGCTAAAGAAGAAAGATAGAAGTGTCAAGAACCAACTCTTCACAGATTTCCAAATAGAAGAGACACACAAAGTAACACTACCGAAAAATACATCTGAGAAGATGTTCCTTTGAGCAGAGAAGGAGACTGTCAAAGATAGAAGATTGAGACTGTTCATGTTTGCATCAGATTTCCTTGAAGGATTGCAATACGGGAGAATTGTAAATCTACAAGAAAATGAAAAGCTATACAAGGAAAGTTACCATAAACTTGCACATGAAATTTGTTTCAACGAAGGAGATGAAGAAGCCCTTCGCGTCAACAAGAGGAAGACCAAATCAAATTAGGACTGGATTCTTGGCAAGTCTTAAACAATATCTAACTTGAATTGAAAAAACTGAAAGGCAATGACTTACTCCTATATAAACAACACGTCAATCAAACTTTGGAGTTTAACGACATCCAACACAGAGTCCTTAGGGTATTTCCAATTCTGCTAAAGAGTCTCAAGAAGAAGATGTTGTCACAACAAAGAACATGTTCCTATCAAGTTTTATAAATATAACTATTTAATTTGTAATAGTTAATTTCTTGGAGTGGTTTCAAGGCAGGATCATAATTGCATTCTTTTAGATTGTAGTAAGCGTTGTATTGAGTTGTAAATGAACTTTCTTGATTGGATAGAAGTCATTGAAGAAGAGTAGAGAGGGTATAAAAGACGAAATTGATAAGAACAATTTCTTAGGTGTTACAAAAGCAGTTGTAGACCTTAAATTTTAGTGAAGAGTTGGATTGTGGTTTTTAAATCCTAAGGGAAGGGAGTATTTCATATTAAATATTTGTGTTAATTTACTTTTTGCAATTTACTTTCTTGCATAGTTACTCGAAGAACCTGGTCCTTATGATTCTTTGCTTTAGGATGCAACCAAATTATAGTAGAAAACCAGTGAACATAGCCGTGCTTTGCGCAATTATAAATGATATTTTATATTATAAATATACTGAAAAAATTACAAAAAATTTGTTATCATAGATGAATAAAATGAAAAACAGAGACATTAATTTTATATGTTATAGCTTAAAGCTTTAATTTGTTTCTTCCAAATAAATGAGAATGAAATCTAATATCTAAACTTTATCTAACTGAGAATGATTTATGTGGTATAAAGAGATATGGAAAGGTCTAATAGGAATTAAAGTAAGTATCATCTTATAACTACTAATTACATTTACGAATAAAATTATTATTATTTATACACTTAAGAAGACATATTTTTATATAAATTAACTTAAACTTTTCTTTTTACAGACAAAATATTTTTTGCAAGTGATAATATTTGAAGTAGATATTTTAAAAAACACCGCAAAAACCTTTTTTCTAGTTCCTTAACATTTCTCATAGTCAAATATAGATGTCTCCGAATAATTTTGTTCTTGTTATAATTTCAATACCTATAATTATATATCACAATTTAAATTCACGAAACACATTAAAAGAAATTGTGTCCAAATAGAGATTTGCAAACACTTCTACAAATCAAACTTCTGATGAATATAATAAGAGAAACGAAAATAAAATACACTTAACTAAGTAAAATATTGAATTATCTAAGATTTTGCTTTTCTCTAAAGAAATTCAAGAATTTAAGCATATTTCTAATATGTTTAAATATTTGAAACTCCCTAGGGCCCTAGCTATACTTGAGTAATTGTGGAACGGTAGGTAATATTCAATTTTTTTTTTTTTTGTTAAATTATATATGATAAATCTATTTAAAATTTTGATTTCACTATAATAAAGTTATGATTTTATCCGAGCTAAAAATAATTATTTAAACAAATTCACTCTTTTTTTTATTGAGATCAAATCTAAAACCCAAGAATAAGACAAACTAATGATTTGAGTTTTCCTCAATCAACTAATTCTTTCGATAACATTTATACCTAACCATATTGAAATAATTTTTCAAAATCGAGACCAAACCTTTTAATATTATGAAATAATGAAAATAATAATCAACTAATTTCAAAATGAAAAGACAATTTTCTATAAGCATCCTTTTTTAATTTTTTTTTATCTCATCTTCAATAACCGATCAACCCGTATTAGCAAAGAAGCCCAATACAACATTAAGTGGTTATGTGTGGGACCGGGTTGATAAATAGCGGGTCTGTCAGGAGCGATAGTTTTATGCAATTATGTCGAAGCTTTGGCTTAGTCAGTTATCTTCTCATCTTACTTCTATGGTCTAGTATCTCATCCCCTTTTGGTTATCTTTTTCATGTAATTCTACGATTTCTCCTTTAGTATTGTTCACTATTATCTTGTTGTTTCAATTCTCGATTGTAATTGATATTCATTAACTATAATATATGTTAGTGTTGTGTTGAGAAATTCGGGTTGTTACACATACGCTTAATTTGAGAACAATGTAGAAAAAGCCTTTAATTCTCATTTGTTGTCTTCACCTCTTGCATCACAAAGACAGAATCCCATGGTCTGTATATAGCTAATTTTTTTGAATAGAGGAATACAAATAGAATCAGTTTTTTTTTATTCTTTGTGGTTTAAATACTTCTTCAATTTCATATGAAGGCTTAGGTTTTCATTTATAAAAGAAATATTTAGATAAAAAGAAAAATATAGCTAGATCACTAAATCGTAAATTTTATTATAATTAAGACAAACAAATTCTTCCTTCACAAATTGTGCAATTTATTTCATTTATTTTTATTGTCTGTAACTGTAAGTATTCATCATTAATGCTCTCAATTTTTTTATGGTAGGTAATTTGTTTTAATTTCAAGATTATAAATCTCAAGCTTACCTATAAATATTTTGTGTGGCATGATAATATATTTTTTATACTAACAGAGCATAAATTAAAATTCATTAAATAAATCTTATGTTACATTTCTTTTTCAATTTTCCTTGCTTTTTTTTTTTTAAATTTAAATATATGCACTTCTTTTAATCACGTGGCATGTATATATAGGTTGTTTCTCATGGGACTAAGCAGGTTTGAAAAAAATTGAAAGAACATCTCAATGACATTTAAACTATGCTTCTATTGTAGTTTTGGGGTTAGCAAAAAAGAGGAAAGAGTGGGGGGAGTTGATGGTATTATGTTTAGTATTGCTTTTGCAAGTCATAAAAGATCAAAGAATAATGTAGTTTAAATAAAGAGTTTTCTCTTATGATTATTATTTATACCCATTATATTAATTAATCTATCGAGATAATTATATCACAGTGCAGAATAGATCATTAGAATAAATCGAAATCATGCAAAATGGGAGTTTGACCATCAAAAACACTATTATCAACATGTTTTTTTTTTAAAAGGTGAAGAGTGACTCTGCCACATAATATTCTCAAATGATTTATTAAGTTTACCACCTATGCAAAAAAATGAGTTTTGTATTTACTTGTTATTGAGGAGTAGCCAATATATCTATATACTCATTTGTATAGATGGATCTAGTAGAGTTATCAAAGTTGAAAGAATAGAAAGACATGTATTTGACCTCCTTTACAAAGAGTTTATTAGACTGACTTTCACCTTGAGGTGCAAATATTTTATACATATGATACTTTATTTGTACAAAAGAAAAAATAATATCTACTATGTTTCTCTCTTTTTTTATTTTTTATTTTTTATGTGAAGGTATTTGATTGAGTATATAATTTAAGAAATTAAATAAAATTAAATAAAATTTTGACTAAAAATCAAATATATGTAACGTATCAAAATTATCATACTAAATAGGTGCTGATAAGAGTTCTACATGTCTTTTCATTTTGTATCTCGTAGGTCTCAGCAAATTATGTCATTTATGATAAGATGGGAGATGTTATGATTAATAGCTTGTTTGGTAAAACTTTTAAAATTAATTTATTTTGATTTTTTTTTTAAAGTACGTTTAGAAACACTTTACCGAGAAATAATTTATATTTGACTAATCAAATTAGAAAGCACTTTTATATCTATATAATTAAATAGAAGTGCCACTTGTTGCCTCTTTTACTATTACTGGACATTCTCTTTTCCTTGTGCCACTGCCATTTTCACTTGTGATCATGAAAGTTTTAACTATTATATATATTGATAGTAAAATTTTTATTTAAATATTATTAGTGTCACGTAATGTGTTATTTTTTTTATTTTTAAATAATTAATTTTACTTATTACAGACAGTTATCTTTACTAAAGGTTACAATTCTGGAAGAGTGATTAAAAGGTCATATTTGTAAATTATAGTAATTCAGTAAGTGTATGTGTCTCGATTTGTAAGTATATTCGTGTGCCTAATTTTTGATTGACAGAGTTATTTGATACGTTTTATGTATTGACAATTACAAGAATAATTATGAATTTAGATCACTTAAAAGGTGATTGTACATAACTTTTTTTACTCTACAATAAGTAGTAATTAAATAACATAAACATGTTACATTATATTGATTGTATAAAAATACATCACACTATCAATACATATAATTTAAATCATAATTTTTTTAGGCGACTTGATTGTATGTCAATATGTAGAAGTTAAAACTCTAAAAAAAAATAAAAAATAGAAGACGAATCATAATTTCTATTTAAACTGTAAATTGATGAGATGACACACCTCAGATCTTTTCAGTTTGTAAGTATTCTTTATGAAAGTAAGAAATTAAAAGGCTTAATTCAATTTATTGTTTCTTTGCTAAAAGGCTTATCACTAGCCTATTTTCATCAAAACAAAAAAAGTATCTCTCACTTGAATTTATCACATGTAGGGCATTAATTTAGGCTGCTTAAATTTAATCCACGTTTGTTGTTTATTTGCACCTTTTTGATATTTTTTGGTTTGGACTTTGGATTTCTTCTTTGTTCTTACTAATTATATTATATGCTGGAATTCTTTTTCCTCTTTAATTTGATTTTCTTTGTATTTGGATGGTTGTTGGGGATATTATAATACAGGTCAACAAGATGCATTATTCCACAAAATTAACATACTGTACTCTATTAAGTTTTGAGTATAAGTTTGTGCTTTATTTTTAATTTTAATTTTGTACAATTTGTTATTCTTCAAGGTGATAAACTTTGACTTGCGTCTTCCCAGTGAAGTAGAGCCGTCTTCATGGTGCCTCAACAATCTCAATGGTGATGTTCAAAGCGTGACAAACTGGGTCAAATTGAGGAGGTTATTGTGGAGATAGATTTTCAGTTCGTGAACCAAATGTCTCACATGTCAACTCCAGACTTGAGTCTCGGAACCAGAACCATTCAACTATTCTTTGAATGGACAGAGGTTGGTCTCTCTTTGTTAATCCATTTTTATGTAGTATATTGTCTCTGGTTCAAGAAAGGCTAATTGAATTTGTATAATGAAATTTATATCGAGAATGGCATGCTTTTAAGTTAATGTGGGAAATGGGATTATCATAATTGAGTTTCTATTATGAAATTTTATCATATATGTGATATCCTTGTTAATAAGTGTGGGTCTGTTGGACGACCAAAAGATCTTGATCGTTCACATTCTTTGATCGGACGGACTTTATTTCATTCCTTACATTTTCTAGCCAAGGGTATTTTCGGTATTATTTAAATTTTGTGCTATAACAACATTGTACCTAACTGTTTGAGTAGAGTTGACACAAGACACTTTATTAATAAATGACTTTAATCAAATAAAAACATTTTTTCCCCATTACTAGCCTTGTATCTTTTTCTTTCTCAAAAAAGATCTACTACTCAAATCTATGATCAAGTGTAGCCAAGAGAATTTGGTCCCAACCAATTTCACACATGGAAATTCATCTTTGGTTTTCTTGGAACCAACAATTTATATGCTCAGGAAATGTAAATAGATTATAATTTCTTCTTAAATAAAACGTGCACGGTTCGAAACTCAAATCAATAATATATATCCCTCAACTTTTCTTCACTTAAATACCGAACTTTTGTCTGTGACATAATACAAACTGATAACGTGCGTCAAACCCACACATCACTCGTGATGAGCTCTTAGCAAATGAGTAAATCTTGGTGTCATTATTGTATGTTGGTAAAGATGAAACAAACGTTACTGCATTTTCTGCAGGTCTTATGCTACAATTCCAAGATGACCAACTCACACTTGGAAGTTTCCATCATTGCAACAGAGTAACTCGTACTGATATGTGCATACGACTCTAAAGGCTCGTTTGGTATGAGGGACAAGGGATAATAATCTCGAAATAAAATGCAGGACTATTTTATGCTGCGTTTGGTAAGAGTATTAGTTAGTCCAGGAATTATTTATACTACACTGATGGAATAAGTTATCCCAATCCATGGGATAACTTGTCTATCCCATTCCCCGTACCAAACGACCCCTGATTGACAAACCAGGTAAACAAGAGGAAACACAAGCAGAAAATAAAATCAAACATCTCTCATCTTCACAAAGAAGTAAGCGAACCGCGAAATACTACCTGAGAAGCTATCAAAATAAAGATTAATTCCACTGGCCACAACAAGCTCATACTAGCATAAACCTGCAACTTCTAAAGAAATCACGAGACTTGAATTGATAAGAGTAGACACTAACTGAACATGGACTCATTACAACTTACGTTACTGAGTTCAGTCACAACATTGTACATGGATCTCAGTGAACTACAAATTCCGTCCAACGGAAGGTCTAATCTATGATGTAAGGTTTACAGATCTCTTTCAGCTATAAATTCTTCCAGAGGACAAGGCTGCAATTTAGGACCTAAATCTATGATTTTACGTACAGGTTTCTCATGAACAGTCAAGAGTATCTACCATAGACAACAACACTACAGTCACTGAAGAAATGAAACAAGGGTAAAAGGTCAGAGAGAACGAGAGAGCAGGGTAAGAGGATAGCATAGAAGGGCTCCATGTCACTACTCAAGGTTTGACCTCATCAGACTTGATTCCGTTATCAGTGACTTCTTCCTCCACCTTCTTGCTTGAGCCAGTGTTGATAGAAGCATTTTCATCTTCTTTCGCTGTTTCAGTGTGCTTCTGTTCCACTTTCTCATGAACCTCTATATCCCTGCCTTCCTCGTTCTTACTAGCTTCAGCAACATCAGCTTCTTTCTGGACCTCTTCCACCACTGATGCCTCTTGAACATCCTTGGGATGTTCAACATGTTCAACATCTTCTGCCATGTTTACATCTTTGTCAACCACAGCATCAACATCAGCATCTTTGATCTCCTCAGCTTGCACAGTTACAGCATCAAAAGCTTTTCTGCTTCGTTTTGTTCGAGTCTTACGTTCTACTGCAGGTGCAGCTGCCCTTGCCTTTCCAATGATCCTTGTGGATCTTCTCGGAGTGTCACCACTGCCCCAGTCAAAGTCAGTGATTTGCGGACCACCAGGGTGTGACTTGAGGTATTGCTGCAACTGTGTTTTTGTAGTGATATGCTCCCCTGTTGGAGCAGTAAATACAATCTCATTTCTTTTTGGGATCCCTTCTTGCTTAGGCAGAAACTGAAAAACAAAAACAGAAAAGAATGGCCATTAGTTTTCGAAAAGATCTCCATCATTCTCCTTTTATATTCCTCATCTTCTATTGGGCTGGCTGCTAAATTGGAGAGTAAACATGGAAAGGAAATAAAAACCAAAAATTCAGAAAGACAAGAAACTACTTGAAAGATGGAAAAGGAAATCAAAAGGCAAAGCTCACAAGGAAAGGAAGCTACTTCACGACATCAAGAGAAGATAATGATGAATTCTTGATAAGCAAGTAATATATAACTATATGTCTCAGCTAATATCCACCATGTTCCAACTGTTTTTAGTACAGAATTTGGAACATGCACAATCCCATTACAGTTCAGTAAAAAAAAATCAATCACAGCACAACTGTTTCCCACAAGTAGTTCTTCCTGATCCGATGGGATTCTGAAGAGTTCCAAATCGTATTTATCAACTTAATCCTAAAAACAAAGAAATCCTACAGACTACTAGCACACACTGTAGATATACAAGCAATATATATTTAATGAAGAAGCAGCAAAAACCCAGCCAAAAGTTTCCTGAAATCAGTAACACATTATTGTCTATGGCATATAAAATACAAACCAAAGCAATAACTTAGTACTACAATAGACACAAGCTTTACAAATGAGACAGCTCTGTCAAAACTGCTGGTCATAATGCCTTCCATGTGAATAGATGGCCAGTGAAATAAGCATTAATGTGAGTAAAACTTTTTACGAAAAAAAGGAACTTGTTACTATTTTTAGGAAGAAAGAATTATTTTGTGCCACAACCCAAGTAGAACTGACATTTCATTGAATCTAATTAATAAGATACTTCAACAAACTAGTAGAGGATAACAACATCACCCTACAATTGCGTAATTTTACAACAACAACAACATACCCAGTGTAATCCACAAAGTGGGGACTGAGAAGGGTAGAGTGTACGCAGATCTTACCCCTGCCACAGAGGTAGAGAGAGAGGTTGTTTCCGACAGACCCTCGGCTTAACGTAAAATCAAATTCCAAGAAAGTCACCAAGAGGATGCTACCCACACACACAATTCATAGACCCGACTTAGACAAATAAGATAATCGTAAGATGTAAACTAAATGGATTGAACATATTCTAGAAATTTTAACAATAAGCATATTGAAATAAATGATGTTATCATCATTAATGGGCAAGATAGAAGCCAAGGTATTGAATGAGAGAACAGAACAGTAATTACAAAATCAGTCTCAGATTCTGAAAATGCCGAGAACTTCATTAAGAGAAAATGCCTCCATACAAGGAAGGCAAATCATAGATGCTTCATCCATTTCAAGGATGTTTGACCAAGATAGGGTCAGAAGGATGCAGGTTGTTACAATACCCTGATGTTGATCTAGTTATAAGACGCTGCAAGATGAAATCAGATTTTTCTTCATACGACATATGGTGCTGGTTCATTTAGAGAGAACCTGCAATCTCTTGAGTTAGAGTACTCAAAAACTGGAACAATTTTCTGCTCATCTTTTCCTTAAATTCAAATAACGTTAAATACAACATTGGTCGGTTAATCACTGAGCTAATAACAGATAACTTCCTACTACTATTGAAATGAGAAAATGGAGGAAAAACCTCCTTTCTACTAATAACTGCTACAACGAAACAGAACTAATAAACAGATAAGTTGTCCTTACTGCTAATAACTGCTACAATGAAATAGGAAAACATAATTAATAAATAAGCTGAACTAATCTACTTCCTAATTTCTTTAAATGTTCCATGCATAAACCATTGGTAGACTAACGGGGTGCTAATATTACTCCCCTCCTCCAAATCGCGCTTGTCCTCAAGCACTAAGTGTGGAAAGTACTAGTATTTCCCTCTTTTTCAGCAAACTCTTCCTCATCGTCGAATCAATCGAGAATAATTTCTTGTACTAATGGCCCCAAGTGAACAGTTCATCACAGTTGAAACAGAGTCCCTCAAGCCGTCTTTCATCCATTTCAAATCTGATCAATTTCTTCACAAATCTAGTGGCTTGTTAAGGTGAGAAATTTGTTGTCTTTGATCTACATGGATCTAACAATTGCGAACAAAGGGGTTGTTCCTTGCATTCATAAAATCGAGAAATACTCATTACTGTAGCCAAATATGGAGGACTATGCAACTCTACCTCAATTGTTATGTAATCGGCAAGACCGCTAATGTAAAGTTCAATTTTTTGGGCTTGTGTAAGGATACCAACCAGTGAAACCAATATATCAAACCTTTCTTGGTAATCTACCACAGATCCAATTTGGCATAACATAGCTAATTCTCCCAACTTTTGACTTCTAAATTGGTGGTCCAAAACGAAGGTTGCATTGACGTTTGAACTCATCCCAAGAGCATCGAGGCATATCTTTCTCTAGTTGAAGAAACCAGAGTTGTAAAATTCCTTCCAAATGAAAAGAAGCAAGTCCAATTTTTTCTTCTTCTGGTGTTTGCTGGTGTCGAAAGAAATGCTCGCATCTGTTCAGTCATCCCAAGGTCTTCGTGGCCACAAAATCGTGGAAACTCCAACTTTTTTTGATAACCTTAAAACTCCAACTTTGTATAGTTAGGATTCATGGAATTCCCACTAGTTTTTGATCCTGAACCGGCAGCCATTATTTTACCTTTCCAACTTCGATTGTGACTATCATTTTCAGTTGCTCCAACATCTGCCTCTGAATTTGCTAAATCCTGCGTGAGTTCATCCAAGCGAGCATTTATGGTCTTGTCTTGCTACATTGGTTGGGCGTTCTTCTAGGAACAAAGTCAACAATTGTGTCAATTGTTGCTGGGTTAGATCTCCCATAACTGTTATCTCTGATACCAAGTTGTTACGGTTCCCTGATATGGATCTAGCTATGGGATGCTGCAAGATGAAATCAGATGTTTTCTTCTTACGACCTATGGTGTTGGTTCGTTGAGAGAGAACCTGCAATCTCTTAAGTTAAAATACTAAAAAACTGGAATAAGTTTCTGCTTATCTTTTCACTGAATTCAAATAACTTTAAATACAACATTGGAGGATTAACCACCCACCTAATAACGAAGGAAATAACTTACTACTACTACTGAATGACTCCTTAGTACTAATAACTGCTACAATGAAATAGGAAAACATAATTAATAGATTAGTTGTCCTTACTGCTAATAATTGCTACTGTTAAGAGTCCCAAATCGGAAAAGGGATGGGCAATTGATCTCCTTATATGGACTTGGGCAATCCTCCCCTCATGAGCTAGCTTTTGGGGTTGAGTTAGGCCCAAGATCCATTTCTCACATGGTATCAGAGCCGGGCCCATCCCAAATCTTTGTTCACCGATGTTGGGCCCCTATATTGTATCTTCCATGCTCCAGTTAACGAGGTCTGGGCGTGCAAGGGAGTGTTAAGAGTCCCAAATCGGAAAAGGGATGGGCAATTGATCTCCTTATATGGACTTGGGCAATCCACCCCTCATGAGCTAGCTTTTGGGGTTCAGTTAGGCCCAAGACCCATTTCTCACAGCTACAAAGAAATAGGATAACATAATTAATAAATAAGTTGAAGTAATCTACTTTCTTTAAATTTTCGATGCGTAAACCGTTGGTAGACTAAAGGGGTGCTAACGCAAGTGTTATGTAAAATTTAGACATAAAAAAGGCATTGATTGTGTTAACTGGTCTTTCCTTTTTGGTAGGATGAATGTATGGTTTTACCAAATTTTTGTCGAACCAGACTTTGGGTTTTGTTAATAGGTAGATTAAATGAATTAAATTCTGCATCACTTTTGTCAAGTGATGATATGTGACAATATCCACCATAACCAAATTAGGGATGATTTGGAAACAATGTGACTATATCCAACATTTTGTATGCTGATGACACATAAATTTTCTGTGAGGTAAAAGAGGAACAATTGTGGTCTCCAAAAGTTGTAGTTGAAGCTGTTTTTGTAGTAGCATATAAATCTGACTGAAGGGGAACATGTTGATTTATAGGACACGATAAATGTCTTTTTTGTTGTTTAAATAATAACATAACTTAATAGGAACATGATTTATAGAAAAGGGAAACGAGTCTGAGATAGTTCGGGCATATGAAATGGAGGCGTGCGGATGCACCAGTTAGGAGGTGTGAGAGGTTGGCTGTAGCAGGAGTTAGGAGAGGTAGAGGTAGACCGGAAAAGAACTGGGGGGAGGTGATTAGAGATGACATGTCACAACTTAGCCTACTGAGGACATAAACCAAGATAGGAAGATATAGAGGCCGAAGATTAGAGTAGAAGGTTAATAGGCAGTCGAGTGTGGTCGCCCGTTAGATGGGAGAGGCATTGGGCTTGCCCAATATCCTCTTCTCATTATTAGTAGTATTTGGCAATCGTGTAGTTTCTTAATTCTTCAATGTGTTTCTACGGGTTGTTGCTTCATTTTGCTTTGTATCTTTGAATAACTTCCTTTTGAGCCGAGGATCAACCGAAAACAACCTCTCTACCCCACAAAGGTAGGGTAACGTCTACATACAACTTACCTCCCACACCCCACTTGTGGGATCACACTGGGTATGTTGTTGGTTATCAAAGCTAAATATGACACGAAAAGTCCATGACGGATCAAGCCTATAATTCATCTCAATATGCAGCTTTATGAAAGAATATCAAGATGCTATGGGTGGATTTTAAATTTAGTAAAACTAGAGGTTGGTAAGAGGAAGAAAATAAAAATATGGTGAAATGCATGGATACAAGACATTCTTTACAAGATGTTCTCCCGATACGCTGCATCATTACAGAAATAGGAGTACATCGATACTTGCAAGATGGGTGACGGATGGGAGGTCAAATTCAGGAGAAAATTCTATGACCAGGAAGTTGATAGAGTTGCGCAGTTTCTCGGCGAGAAGGGTATCAGAGAGCTATCCCACATCTAGCTCCAATCATGAAAACCGAGAAGTGTGGCTTTTGGTTGAATCGGGAGAGAAGCAATTAATAGCCTTAGAGAATTTATGGAAAAACAAGGCACCTTTATGAGTGGTGCGCTTCTCTTAAATTGCTATGTATACAAGCTCAAAAAAGCTTCAAAGAAAGGGAATATCATGATTGTCACTTAAGAGAAGATTGGTTCTAGGTTTATTCCTAGAAGCATTAAAAGCATTTAAGTTAGAAGTCCTTTTGGAGTAGAAAAAATATCTTAAAATACCATTTTTGCCGTCCATTAGCAAGAGTTCATCACATAACTGAAAACTCCAATCCCTTAGGTTGTGTATTTTTTCTTCATCTGCGTCTTTCTTCATTAAACTCGCGGTTTATTTGTGTTTTGCGCTTAAAACCCCAAAAGAACTGGCGCTTTTTTGCACTTTTCACCTATAATAACACTGATCTTATAGATGTGTGATCAAAAGGATCTAGCTGAGAACCCATCAAGTACTTGCAACCTCCTAACTGCATATGTACTAGGTAACTTTACCAACACTTAAGATCCGCTCCTTAGTTTTCAAGGTTGTCACTCCAGCTTTTCCCAGGATTTTCGTGTGTTAATCATTGTCCACAAGCCTTAAAGAAAGTCGCTTTCATCTGACTTTTTAGTTCCTTTTTCCTTAGTTGCTTGGACTCAGGTGCGGGTGTCCGATACGGGTGCATATCTAAATTTTAAGATTCAGAGGTACGGATTCAGGTACAGATATGGGTGAGAGGATTAAAAATAATTCAAATATCTAAAAATACAGTTATATGTCTAAATATGATACATTATGTGGAAAACTTACAAGGGAGAAGATATTGATCAAGAGGAGAATCCTAAAGGTGATACAAGGAAAAGGACTGACATAGAAATTTCTATATACAAGGTACTCCATTTTCTTCAATTTCACCTTAGCTTTTGTTTCGATTACAGAAATCATTGTATTTGTTTCGAACTTCTCCATTGATGTTGGTCAAAGTACCCAAAATCGGTTGGCCAAATCCGGTACGATCCCACACCACACCCATGTCGTGTCGACACGGGTGCGGCACTAAAAGTGAATAGTCCGAGCGACTTAGCTGGGCTTTTTCTCTTTTCTTTCTTTTTGGTAGGGGGTGGGGGGTATGAGAGGTACTGACAAAAAACAGGCCATAGTAGTAACTAGTTTGAGCTCAAGAAAGAGAAAGGCATACCAGATTGATGCAGCTCCAAATATCTACTGCAATGAAGCACTCATAGTACATAAAGTATAACCTTAAAAGAATATTCACAATGTAGAAGGGTCCTCCCGGAAGTAAATTAGCAGGAATCCAGAAAACACTAAATCTCTAACCCAAAATTTCATGAATCAATTCTATATCACCACAAAAAATCTTGAAGTATCCCTTTTCACTTCGAAGGCATGAATTTACAGAAAATAAAACACCACCACTACAATAAGGTGACTGCAAAACTAATAGAGGCTAAACTGGAGTGTATGCATCTGTTGACCATTTCAAATTTCTTCCACCTCCTGGATTTGGTTAGGAAAATTCAAGTCATCATAACACGGAAGAACTGAACCCAATATACTGGAAATCCGGTGTAGAGTTCGAGAGGTCCTCCTGCCTAGAATGTCTTCATGGAGCAGCCGAAGGAGTACAGGAATTTTCTTTCAGTGTCTGGCTGCAATTTCTGGATGAGTCTTGACCATACCAAATGGTGAACTGCAAGCAGCAGCAAGGAACCTCGAAACAGTGCTGGCCCAAAGCCAGTAACAGCCAACCATGCCAAGATTGTCCTTTAAGAACTCCATAGTCAAAAGAAGCAGACATTTCCACGTTCAAATGACACATCCATCACTACTGTGGGGCCATCATCTTTCCAAAGGGTATTTGCCACAATGAGATAATTTGCATGAAATGCATTTCTTAGTTACGTCTCTATGCTATATGTTAACAGATACAAAACAAAAAATGGTTACATCTCTATGCTGCAGGTAAGGTGGTACCAACTTGCATATGAGTGAGGGCTAAATCTGCTGGACTACCAGCATACGCCCCAATTGCTCCAGCAGTCAGGCCAAACAAAGCCTTTTTGGTAGAGAGTTAACAGCTTCATTTGCATCAGTTGTCTTGTTCACCCGAATTCTGAATGATCCAACTCAGGCTGTTGTATAGATTGAAAGAAGCCCAACTGACGAACCATCGTATCAGGCACATAAGCCCTCAATTTTTTGCAGGTTCTTGGTGAACTCAGCTTTTTATCCCTAACCCAATTGTATCCTCACCTCGATCATAGTAATGGGTTGCATAACACAGGGCATATTAGAAGCACCTCCATTAATAAAGTGTTAACAGAGGCCAAACACCAACAGATTTTGGCTTCTCTCCCATTCTTTCCTGCTCTCTTTCCCTTCAGATTTCAAAGAAAAGAGAGTGGGTTTTGGCGGAGTGAGGGCAGGAGCTCTCAAGAGTTTACAGAATCCTTGGACTAAGATGATTTTACCTTTTTTAACCCCCATACCCAAAATTGAATATAGATGCTTCTACAACTACAAGTCCATCCTACTTCACAGCACCAAGATTGCCCATTAAAACACCAGGAAAAGCTTCACTCGTGAACTAGAGACTGGCAATATGATAACTTAAGGCCCTCCACCATCTCAGACGCAGTTTAGAAGGTAAGAAAAAAGACGAACATTGTTGTTTTACTAATATAACCACAAAGAGAGTCAACAAACTAAGACATTATGTTTGGATAACTACAGTCCTGTGATAACTATTGGTACAACTAGAAGGGGAAAAGAGAAGACAGAACTACAACCAAAACGAAAATGTATGTCGCAGACGAGAGAACGAATTAGCCAGATAAAGAGCTCGCAGCTAATTTCGCTTAAAAGGAATTTAACAAAATTCCTCTACACATAGGTCAAGACCAAGTTGTTGATGGGATTAATCATACTACACAAGTGCATAGTTTAAATCGTAAATTGTATTATAGCTGAACTGACCAGGAAGGAACCCGGAACTCTCTTCAACATACACTAAAACTTATAGCAAAAAGCTTGTCATACTCCTACCTGATACTTCCACACCCGTATTGGATAAGTACCCGCAATGAATCAACATAACTTAGTAAACCATGCAAATGCATATAGTTTTTCATGGTTAAATCCACCTACTAAACCCCTAAACCAAGCTGCCCAAAATGCATATAGTCCTTTCCCATTTTTGTTCCCCTGGTGACTCAAAGTCTCAAACCACCAACCTTATGGTTGGAGGTGAGCGGTCCTTACCAAGAAGTTATCCTTCGTTTGTCGACAAGCAAATATATTTTTATAATTTCTATGCAATAAGACAATTAGATGTGGAGCAGTTTGGTTTAATATTCAAGTCTAAAGCATAAACTCAACCAAAAGCAAGTTTCAATAAACTTGAGCCAATCCAAGTACAAGTTGACAGTTTCACACAAAATACAGAGAACTTCCAAAAGTGAATCGGATGGTCCTGTCTCCTCTAATTAGAATCATAATAGTTAGTGTCAATTTTGATATGTGAGTTAGCTTATTCATCTTGTTAATAGGGTTTTTATTAGTGTCTAAAAAGACTTGACAAGTCCTTTTTGTAAACAAAGTCTCAACTTTAATAAATTGCATGCTCTGACAAATAGAACGAACAAGCTTATTGTGCTCCATCAATAAAAGTTGCAGAATGAGTACTTAAATACAACTTAAATTACAAAAGGATCATTTCTGGTACATGTTGAAACCGTCGGACAGTAAGTTCTTTAGATGCCACTATTAAGAAACTTCACTTCCCTGAAGTCATGGTTTTCAAAGCCAATTAATATGTCAGAATTGAAGTCTTTTCTCTTACCTTTTTTCGGTTTAAAAGGCTAGGTTACTTCTCTTAATACCGCTTTATCCCTCCCCCAGGGACCCCCCCCCCCCAACCCTCCCCAACTTGTAAAAAGATATAAGATTACTAATAGACAGCTCAAGCTTAAAAACTCCAACTAGCCTACCAGTTCATCACCATAATGAATGAAGAATAAAGTATCTAGAATAAACCAAAGGGGACTGAATTGCAGAATAAGTTAGATGATATTCTGCATATGCTTAACGCCAAAGATCACCTCTCTTTACACAGAAGCTCTGTGGAAATGAACGAAATAGTGTCAATTGAGCTTCCAGCTCCAGCTGGTTGGATGAAGAAGGTATGCTTTTTCTTTTCTTCCTTTCTGTGTGGGTGAGGGGCGGGTTTCTTCTAAAAGAATAGAACTTTTTGCGGCTTGCAGGGCGGGTGCAGGTCAGCTTCTTCCTGACGTAAGTTAAAGTTTAATTACACCACGAATTTTTTATTCAAGCGTTTGAATCTGATGCTTATACAATCTCTTTTTGGGTTGTCTGTAATTCCTAAATACAATTGTTTATTATAAAAAACTTGAAACATGAGCTTTGCATTTATTAAATGATCCAGTTCTATATTAGTCTGTCCAAATGATCTGCTAGTGGAAGTGTTAAACTTTTACTATGGATCGGCTAGTGAAAGTGTGAATTTTTGTGGCACCAAACAATGCAAGGGGTCTGGATTCATTTCGCATTAACATTTTGTTAAAATGATTTTCTTTATCCAATTTTACTATCTAAAAAGAAAAGGCAAAGAAATGAGAAGTGTACAGAGGCTGACTTCTTCATAGTATTTCTCATATGAGAAAAAAAAACTGACATTTAGGATTTGGGTCTATTTTAGATTACCATCTGTGAGTTTTGAAACTTAAGTCTAGACTGTAAAAACAATTGTTATGAAGAAAGCACGGGAAAACAATTCAGTTGGGAAGAATTTAGATACACATGGATAGTATCTAGCAGATTAAAAAATAACAAATTATGTGGGGTGGCTTTATTTGGGGGGCTTTGTGGGTGGGGTGGGGTGGGGGTGGGGGTGGGGGTGTTGAAGTAAAAACGACAAAGTTGCACACAACCAGAGGTGACTGATGTAAATTTGGGTTTGGATTGTCTTTTTCTTCACACTTTCAATAAAGGGTCGAGATCAGAGGACACGTGTTGATGTGGATGACACTCTTTACTCAAACTTGACCATTTTCATTTTTCATTGACGGAGTGAACAATGGGGTGGTTACGGGTTTTTGGCCATTTCGGGTTGGTGACAAGGACAAGTCCCTTTTATGTTTGTTAGATTAGAATTTTTTTCTTTTTATGAAATTAGTAATTTCGAGATTGCTAGGCTGCGCGGGTTGAGGTCTTTGCGGGTTTATGAAGGTTTGTCCCGCAACCGCTCCGCCCCATTTGCCAGCCCTAAAAACAACACACAAGCCCCAAAAACTTCTGTGAATCCAGCTGAATCATGAAGTTAGGAACAAGTAAAACTCCTCAATCTTCAAAAATACACTTCTAGAAGTAGGAAAACCTCAAAACCAAGAAACCACATTCCCTAATTGACAACAATTGCAGCACAAAAATCTACATTAGCAAGACCAGACAACCCAGTAACATCTGCACAATAATCCTTCTCTTCAACAAAACTATCACATAAACACCACAAAGCAACAGAACACTAAAAAGCTCAACATCCCACATAAACACACAATTAATCAAAACCCTTCTCAGAATAACAGGGGAATTTGAAGCTAAACACCCAAAACAACATGAAACTTGTTTTTTTTTAAAAAAAAAAAAACTGGAACCTGAACAAACAACAAAGAACAAACCTTTTTCACAATAACATCAAATTCCAATGCTAAACCAAAAAAAAAAAAACATAAAAATTAACCAAGAAAACTGAAACATGAACAAACCACAACAAATTAGAACAACCCCACAAACCCCTTTTCATAAAAACATCAAATTCCAATGCTAAACCCATAAAACAGCAGAAAAATTAACCAAGAGAACAGAAACATGAACAAACCACAACCAAATTAAAACAACCCCACAAAACCCTTTACATAAAAACATCAAATTCCAATGCTAAACATAAAAAAACAACATAAAAATTTAACCAAGAAAACTAAAACATGAACAACAAAAATCAAGAACAGAAAGCAAAAAATCAAGAAAAAGCATACCTTTTTCAACCAACCAGCTGGTGCTGGCAACTCAATGGACACTATTTCGTTCATCTCCACAGAGCTCGACATTTCCTTTTGTCTCTGTGTGTGTGTTTTTCTTCCTCCCACCTAACTCAAATTTTCTAAAAATGAACAACTCTATGAAAGAAAAACCAACCAACTAGTGATTCAACTTGTGTGAACACTTCTTCTAAAAAGGAAAAAAAAATTGACATGTATTTTTGTGAAGAGAAAACGACAAATTTGCACAAATCCAGAGGTGTAACTGATGAAACTTTTGGTTTTTGGATTTTCGTTTTTTTCTTGACGGTTTTAATAAAGGGTTGAAATCAGTTTTTTTGTGAAGACACATGTTGATTTGGATGACACTTTTTTCTTGCCCAAATTTGACCATTTTCTTCACTTTTGAGTGACGAAGTGAACAATGGGGCGGTTACAGTGTTTTAGCTATTTTGGGTCCGTGATGCAAGGACAATACCTTTTGAATGTTTGGGCTTTTTTTTTTTTTTTTTTTTTTGTTTCAAAAAAAAATCATCTTCTTTTAGAAACTCTTTAATTTTAATTTTTCAGATGACATATTCAAGATCACGATTAAAAATTATTTTAAAATATTTAATATATTTTAAATTTAAGACTATAAGTTTCAAAAGTCTTCTTTACTCTCTTAAATTCTGTAATAAATCAAAATAGGCTAAACAAATTGAAACGGAGGGAGTAGATGATAGATGATAGATGTTAATTTATTTATTTTTTTCTATGAAATTAGTAATTTTGAGATTGTTTATACTTTTCTTGTTTTATATTATTTGATCATGTTGATCTGGAAGACGAGCTTTGGAGTAATTGATAAAATTGTTGTCATGTGATCAGGAGGTCACGGGTTCAAGCAGTGAAAACAGCCTTTTGCGAAAATATAAGATATACTGCGTAGAATAGATTTTTGTGGTTCGGTCCTTCTCGGATCCCGTACATAGCATAAGTTTTAGTGTATCAGATGGCCTTTTTTATTATGTTGACCTAGTACATCCCATAAGAAAATTTTAATTAAATATGTATTTTATTGATGATACTTTGAAACTCTAAATTTAATTATTACTATTTTATTTAATTATTGAATACTAAGGATAAAAAGAAAGAAATATAATTAAATCATTTTGATTTCATAAATTGAAAATAACTATTTTAATATAAGGATCAAGTAATATGAAATAGAGGAAATATCATAATTATAATATTATTTGTATTTCACATCCATTTCAGATAATAATTTTGGAATTAGTAATTTCGAAATTAAACATCAAAATGACATATTTATCCTTTTTCAAAACTCTTTTCCCGAAGTTCTTCAAGAAAATCAATGTTAAAATTAAAAATAAAAGTCTATCACACATTATCTAATTTAAATCAAACATACATTTTATATTATACCTCGTGTATCCCATTTTTAATATAATAAAAATAATATCTACTTATAAATCAACTGACTAGTAATTTAACTTGTGCGAACGCTTCTTCTAAAAAGGAAAAAGTTAATAAATATTTTGGTTATCAGTTAGGACAAGTACCTTTCATGTTTGTTAGATTAGCTTTTTCTCTCTTTTTCCTCTTTTTTTTTTCGTGTGTATGAAATTAGTAATTTTGATATTATTTATATCATAAGTTATGATATTCTTTGTATTTCACATCCATTTGAGATAATAATTCCTGAATTAAACACCAAAATGTCATATTTATTCTTTTTTTTTCAGAATTCTTTTCCCAGACTTTAAGAAAATTAAGACTAACTAACTAGTAACTACTACTCTCCCCATCTCATATTAACTGAATTATTGAGATAATGCACCCTTTAAGAAAACTCTTCTAGGACATATTTTGAGCATTACTTTCCATTACTATCCTTTTCATTATTCCCACACTATTCTCAAAAGTAGAGTTAGTCATTGTTGGAAATGTGATTTTAATGTAAAATCATAATTATAATTTTGTAAAGAGTGTATGTACATAGAAAATATAAAATACTCTTTCTTTAAAGGAAGGGCAAAAATAAAAGAAAAATTAATAATTATCTTGATATTTGAACAATTCACTTATTTTAAATCATGAAAAAACACTCAACAATTCAATTAATATAAGACGGAGGGAGTAGTGATTAACTTGTGTGAACACTTCTTCTAAAAAGGAAAAAAAAAAATACTAACTAGAGATGTATTTTTGTGAAGAAAAATGACAAATTTGCACGAATCCAGAGGTAACTGATGAAACTTTTGGCTTTTGGGTTTTGGGTTTTGTTTTTTTTCTTGACGGTTTTAATAAAAGGTTGAAATCATTTTTTTTGTGAAGACACATGTTGATTTAGATGTTAGTTTATTTTTTTGCTATGAAATTAGTAATTTTGTGATTGTTTATACTTTTCCCATTTTATATTATTTGGCATGTTGATTCGGCACACCCCATAATAAAATTTTAGTCAAATACATATTTTCCTTGTTTCATATTGGTTGACCACCTTATTAAAAATAAATGTTCATATCAGTTGTCCACCTTACTAAATTATTATGAGATTTCTTAAGGGGTGATTTAGTAAAACTATTTTCTTATTTATGATTTTTAGATGCTTGTAAAAAGAAAAGTGATCAACTAATATGGAGGGGAGGAGATATTTTACTAAATTAATCTTATTAATGATGCTTTGAAATTTTAAATTCAATACTTTAGTATTTAGTTATTTAATACTAAGGCTAAAAAGAAAGAAGTATAATTAATTTTTTTTGATTTCATAAATTAAAATAATTATATTTAATATGAGGGCGAAGTAATATGAAATGAAGGAAATATCATAATTATAATATTATTTGTATTTCACATCTAATTGAGATAATAATTCCGAAATTATCCATATTTATACTTTTCTCGAACTATTTTCCTAGATTTCTTTAAAGAAAATAAAGGTTTAAATTGAACATCAAAGTTTATCACATTTTATCTAGTTTAAATTAAATATATATATTATATTATACCTCATGTGTCACATTTTTAATATAATAAAAATAATATCTATCTATAAACATATATCTATAAATAATCTTATTATTATTAATCTTTGTATTATAATTTCATCATTAATTTCAAAATAACTTGTTCACTCATCAAATAATTCCCTTTTAATTTTTATATGAGTCAAAATACGAATTTGACATTGAACGTATCATATATTAATGCATGGCAGTCTAAGTCTAGTTGAATCCAATTCAGCTGACAACAGTTTTGTGCTAAGAAAACTACAAATTTGCACAAATTCAGAAGTGTAACTGATGAAAAAAAAATTGGGTTTGAATTTTCGTTTTATTCCTTACGGTTTCAATAAAGAGTTGAGATCAGTTTTTTTGTGAAGACACATGTTGATTTGAGATTGTTTATACTTCTCTCGTTTTTATATTACTTGACCATGTTGATCTGAAAAAGAAAATTTGGAGTAACTGTTAAAGTTGATGTCATGTTGTCGGGAGGTTATGGGTTCGAGCCGTGAAAATGACCTCTTGCAGAAATACAAGGTAAGACTGTGTATAAAAAATCCTTGTGGTTCGGCTCTTCCCTTGATTCTGTACATAGCGGGAGCTTTAGTGCACCGGACTGCACTTTTGATCCTATTGACCTGACATACCCCATAAGAAAATTTTAATTAAATATGTATTTTACTAAATTAATCTTATTAATAACGTTTTGAAACTCTAAATTTAATTATTAGTATTTTATTTAGTTATTTAATACTAAGGATAAAAAGAAAGAAATATAATCAAATTCTCTTGATTTCATAAATTGAAATAACTATTTTTAGTATGGGGAGCAAGTAACATGAAATGGAGGAAATATCATAATTATAATATTATTTGTATTTCGAATCCATTTGAGATAATAATAATTTTGAAATTAGTAATTTCGGAATTAAACACCAAAAATGACATATTTATCCTTTTTCAAAACACTTTTCCCAAAGTCCTTCAAGAAAATCAATGTTAAAATTAAAAATAAAAGTTTATCACACGTTATCTAATTTAAATCAAATATATATTTTATATTATACCTTGTGTATCCCATTTTTATTTAATATAATAATTATCTACCTATAAGAACCAACTGCCTAGTGATTTAACTTGTGTGCACTTCTGAAAAGGAAAAAATAATAAATATTTTGGTTATCAGTTTTGTGCTAAAAAAATGACAAATTTGCACAAATGCAGAGGTAACTGATAAAAATTTTGGGTTGAGATTTTTGTTTTCTTCTTTTACGATTTTAATAAAGGGTCGAGATCAGTTATTTTTCTTGCGAAGACATGTTGACGTGGATGACACTTTTTTTCTCCAAATTTGATCTTCTTTTTTTTTTAAAAAAAATAATTTCTAACGAATGTTTGATATTTCTATTGGAGAGTAATTAATTTAGATTTACACGACTTAAAATTTATTCGAGGAAAATGCTTTAGTTCAAAGAGTTTTTAAACTCAAGACTTTTAATTAAAGGAGGAGCAATCACATTCATTGCACCATATCTGTAGTGTTAAATTTGACCATTTTCACTTTTTAGTGACGGAGTGAACTATGGAGCGGTTACACGAGAGAATTGAGTAGTAAGTGTCTTATAAGTCTTTAAAATTAAAAAGAGTGATATTGATTTGGTCAATAGTGATTAAATGAATACTGGGCCAGATTAGAGTAATTAAAAACTTTAGAATGTATATTAGAATTTTAAATTTTTTTTAAAAGTTTTCCTCCTATTTTAAATTTCAAACTTGATATTTCCCCCTTCATTATCTTTCCAATATTCCTTTCTTTTTCTTTCTTTCTTTCCTTCTTCAGATTTCTCTCCCTCCATCTTCTTCTTCTTTCTTTCTCTCTCCCTCCATATCTTTTTCTTCTTCATCATTTTTGTCACGGCCATCATTGTCACATTCATCCTTTTTATTGGGTTCTTTTTTTTTTCTCCTTTCTCTTCTCATTTGTACGGATTATTTTACTTTAATTTTGAGAATTTTTAAAAAATAATTGTTTTTTTTAAAGTCATTGAAGAAATTCTGCAAAAAATCAAGCAACTGTCGTAGTTATTGTAGCAACTATCGTAATTGCTGCAACAATTACGATAGTTGCTGCAACAACTTCAGTAATTGCTGTAACAACTACGGTAGTTGCTATGTTGTAATAACTACGCTAGTTGTTGTAGTAACTACGCTAGTTGCTGCACCAACTATGCTAGTTACTGCACCAACTACGCTAGTTGTTGCAGCAACTTCGACACTTGCTGTAGCAACTTCGACACTTGGTTGATTTTTTGACAGAAAGTCATGAGATGAAGAGAAGCCGACGACGAAGATGGTGGTTATGGCAGAGGTGGTGGTGCTGGTGGCGACGGCAAATGAGGAGGTGATGGCGATGGTAGTGATGGTGATGGTGGTGATGGAAGAGAAGAAAGAAAATAGAGAGAGGGGGGCGGGGAAGAGGTGGTGGTGGTGGAGGAGGAGGAATTGGCAGTAGTGGAGGAGAAGGTAGTGGTGACGGCGGTGGCAGAAAGGGTGGGAGGGGAAGGGGGAGAGGTGAGGGGTATAGTAGGGCCTTTGTGTAAATAATAAAATTTGGGGCTTTTAAAATTAATTTCATCAATACTAATAGTAAAATTGTCACCTCCACTCAATAATTAAGATTTGTGTCATTTTTTTTTAAATTTTAAAACTTTTTTGTCACCCTTAATTCAAAATCTCATGTAGGTAATGGTCATTATGAGGAGCATGCAACACAAAAAATGTTACTTATATATAGTTAGACTATAAATTCAGTCCTTCTCCTCAATGGTTAGGCATATGATGTTCATCACAAACATAATATTATACTCACAATACACACCCTTTCAAACTCATAAGCTCTAATTTTTCCGTTGACATTGTTTGACAAATCCGCGGGAGATAATTAAATAAGATTTACTTGTTCTCTTTTGTTCAATACTTGATAATCTTTGTTCTTATTTATTGTTTCTAATTATGTTCATTAGCAAGTTATTTAGCATAAAAATATTCTATTTGGTCATCTGCGCTAGCTTACGGGTATAAATTTTTCAATCTTCACTCTAAACATGCAAGACGCGCATTGCGGACGAAGAGTCATCTTGTACATCTGACAGATGACAGTTAAAGATAACTTCTTATCTTGATATTCGAGGGATCACAATCTATCTCATATTAGAGTTCGCGATCTTTCACGTCAATAACGATTAATACGTGTGTAAGATTAGGAGAGCTAGTTAGCTATATTAAACCTATATGTACATCCATAATCCCTAACTTGGATCCATCAAATTTGGTCAACCAGCTAGAGCTGGAAGCTCAATAGATACAACTTCATTCATTTTCACCAAAAATATTTATTATATTTTCAATTGATACACATGTATTGCTATAAAAACAAGTTGATCTCCTTTTTGCTTGTAGATATTTGGTTATTCTGTGAACGATGGAAGCTAAAAACTTACATAGATATGCTATATTAAGAAAATATTTACCATTTATAGCAATAATATTTTTTTTTCACTTGACACTTATAATACATTTATAATACATGCACAATACACTGTTAATACATATTGCAGAGAACAATTTATAAAACACATATAATACAAGTTTTATTCATGGATAATGCATTATCACAAACTTTAAGACACTTATAATACATAGTACAAATTTCTTACCAAACGAGCATAATACATTTTAAGACACTTATAATTCATCTATATTGCATGCATAATTCACTTTTAATACATAGTGCAAATCTATCAAAGTATTACTATATATTGCTATAGATGATAATAAATAAAAAGTATATTTAAAAACAGTAATTATTTATTAACAAATACTACCCAAGTAATAACCTAGATCCTTTCACTTGATAAGTGGAGCAGAAATAAGCTTATGCTATCTAAATTATAAGATAAAACTGTAAAAATATGACATTTGAGCCTGACTTAATTACATCAAAAGTTAGTTCATGAGGGAAAAATTGCCTAAGTCCATATAAGCAAATCACCGATCGGTGACCATTTAGAGTTTCAAAGTGTTATAGTCATGTCCTTTTAAGTCTTATGTTATCTAGATGACTAACAAGTGATATGCTCCTTTAACCAACTTGGTTATTCTCTAGTCAAACCTTTGTTATTGCAATCTAACATAATTACTGACTTAATTAACCAATCTAGATATCCATTCTAACATATGGACTAGAACTAGAACCTAATTTTAAGAGGGAGAGCCGGAGCTGTTGAAGAATTCAGAATTTAAATTTTATGTGTTTAATTTTAAGTTTTTTTTTAAATATTGAATTTATTATATTTTAAAAATTATAAGTTCATATCTAATATTTGTTGCACTTTTTAATAATTGTTTAACTCATGAATTTTATGGTATTTCGCGTTAAGTTCAGAAAAATGCAATACCAATACATTGGATCCGCCCCCCGGGGAGATAGAACGACTAGGTTCCGTATTTTACTTTGACAAAATTTTAGTTAAGAATGGGGCTTAACAATTGAAAACACACACACAAAAAAAAGAGATTGAATAGCAAATACCTCAAAACATACAAGATAAGAAGACAATATGAAGAATTTGATACTAATTTCATGTTTTAAAGTGTATTTCTTTCAAAAATAATGTATCCATTTTCATCTAAAATCATAAAAGACCAGACACAAAATCAAGAAAAGAAAAGGAAAAAATAGATTTTAATTTTTTTTTTGTTATAAATTGAATGTGTGTAAGTGGGTGCAGTTTAATTGAATATACGAGACTATACAATTTTATTTTATTTTAAAAAAATAGATGTGATTTTGACTAGTTTAGAGTCGAAATTCAGACCTAGAAAATGCAAATATGACATGTGTATATCATATTATATATATTATGTATATCACACATATTTTCATGGATATATAAAAATATACATGAGATAAATGGATATACAATGAGATATACACTGATATACATATATAGTGTGGGATTTACATTTAAAATCGTTTTTAACCTCGAGTTTTCAATTAGAAATTCAGCTCAAATCCGTCTCAAATCATCTTCAAACACCTCCAAAATTGATGTTCAAACTCTTTAAGATATTTCCAAAAAATCTGATATACCCAATAAAAACAATGCACAAATATGAAGATCTAAAAATTTAATCCAAACTTCAAGAATCTTTAATGATATTTTCAGGTCCTTGAGAGAGATTTTCGAGAAGAATGACTGCAAAAATTAGGGAGAAATATGATTGAAAGAAATTGGAGAAAACAATTAGCACTAGAGAGAATATAAAATATTCAAAAAATTATGTGGCATAGCTAATTTCAACTCTATAATTATTTTTTTATAGAGATAGTTCTAAAAAATTACCGAACATAGCTATACTTTAGATTTTCTAGAAAATACCAATTAAATCTCACGAATTTCTCTCCTCTCTTTACTACTAATCCCTCTTCTAATTCAAGTTATATTTATCTTAAAACTGTGTATAACTTGAATTAGAACTGTGTATACCCAATTTAGTTTTTTAATTTTGGTTTCAGAACTGTGTATTGCTGTATTTTTGGTGAAAACCCCGTCCTCTGTCCCTTGTATTTATCCCTTTATTTTTCTCCCAAATCTCAAAGCTCTAATTTTGTTCTTAGATGTATATGTAATATCTATTTCTAATTTTTGATAATTTTCATTTTATGGGATACAATGTATATAGTGATGATTGAGGTATGTTGTATCATGTATGTATCTTTAATACCGGACGACTTTATATTGTATGTATGTATAGATAGATAAGTGTTCTTTTTCTTCTCTTTTTGTATGTATCTTCACTATATTATGTTGTATGAGAGAGAATACGATCTGCTAAGCAAGCGCATATAACCTATAATGACCGTGTGTGTTGATTTAATAAAATTAAGTGAAGGCATACAACCTATCGTGTATGTATCCATCAAGATTTTATGCACTGATACAACCATTAGTGAATGAATTCACTGTATTCTATTGTATGAGAGAGAACACAATCTGTTGAGCGAGCATACATCCTATCGTGACAATCTGTAGTTGATATGACAAAATTAAGTGAATGCATACAACCTATATAAGTTGGTAACAAATGAAGAGTAGCTACGGGTGAATACAAGTGAACAATAGAGTGAATAAATGCAAGTGTTACAAGCTGGGAACAATATGATGATACAATAGAGCGAATGAATACAAGTGAAATTAGGGCGATATTTGTTGTTTGTATTCTTATATACACCCATATATTTTCTGTAGTTTTCCTTGATTGTATTCATTGGAAGAACAAATGTAGTTGATACAGATTGTATTCGTTGAGAATCTGCAACTAGATTAAAGTTCCCTCTACTAGCCACGGTAAGTTAATGCAAATCGACAGGTCCGTCAATCATCAAGTACACTATCGACTTCTCACACTTATCATGACAACATCACCGATCTTTGGCGCTTATGAGCGGATATATCATACACATGCACCACTAGAGTCTTCATAAGAAATTTGAGGGCGAGGGACAAAGTAAACCCGTATTAATGATGAAAGGCGATCAAATTAGTATCTTCTCCCTTCCCCCTCTCTCCATTCCTACCGTCCAAAACTAGGCCTTTCATCCTTGTTTTTTCTAGTTGAACTTAGAGGGAGGTGAATTCGCAAAATACAACTAACACGGGTTATATTCGTTGTGCGAATTAATACACGGAATACAATCGCCTGGCAATCAAATTTTGCTACGAATGGTAATTTCTGAAACTTTGACTACATTTGGTAATTAGCTCCCAAACTATAGTGGTTTCTGAAAGTTCCCCATTTTTAAAGTCAAAAGTAAATGTATGCTACCGAGTGCCAAAAATTAAAGTTTTTGAGTTATTATATGTCACTTACTATGCCAAGTTGTCATGTAGCCAACGCCAAATTGTGTTTTTTTTGGGCCATAACTTTTGGGCTTTCTTATCCATTGGATTACATATGCAATGAAAGTCCAGCCAGATACCTCAATTGTATAAATCAAGAAAAAAGACTGTTTGAGAAGATGTTAAAATAACTCTAGAAGCTCCTCAATGTCTAATTCCAATTATTTAGTCAACAAATCATAGGAAAACAAAATCTTTGCAACTCTAATTCTTGGACATGACCAATAATTAGTGTAAGAAATGTTGGGCCTAGTACTCCAATAATTATTTAACTCAATCATCAAATTGGTACTCCCTTGCCTATCTTTACTTGTCCAGTATACTAGAAATAGATGTCCAACAATACTTCTCCAGTTTGAAAAATCAATGGATAATTTATCATTTTGTGTCCGTTTTACCTTTGCTACTAAATACTATTTATTACGAGATGCATTTCCCAAAACATTAAATTTGTTATATTTAAAGGGTGATATAGTAAAATTGCCCCCTTTTTTTTTTTAAGACATCAATAATATTGGACAAACAAAGATGAACGAATGAAGCATTTGAAACCCCAATCATAACAAACTTTTATGTCATTTTCAAGCTATTTCTCAAATCCCCTTTGGATTTAATCAAGAATTATTGTCTGAAATAATCCTTACACCACCACATGTACATACATGTTATTTAGCACTCCTAAGATTTTGGTGCTTTGTATCCACATAAAATATAATCCAATAGAATAGAGAAATAAACGTAAATTTAGAAAAGTTCCAAGTACCTTTGTTCCTCCTTCCTTTTTCTTTTTTTGGGTCAAAGACCTCAGCCTGAACAATTAATGTAAGAACACAACGCTAGATATCATAGTTTTTTTTGAGTCGAGGGTCTATCAAAAATAATATTTTTATCTCACAAAGATAAGGATAATAAGGTATGCATACAATATAATATCTTACCTTTCCTAGACATTACGTGTATAATTACTCTAGGTGTGTTATTGTTGTTGTAACACTGAGTATTGCCAAATGACTATATGATGTTTTTACAGTACTACACAATAGCCCAACATAGATCATTATAAAAGATAACCTAATTTTTTTATTTTACAAAATTTAGTCAATATAATCACTATATATATATATATATTATAAAGTTATTATACATCAGTTTTATGTGTTTACTAAATTTTTCCGACGAATTGATATTGCGTGAAACTGCTTCGACTAACGTGCGTCCTCCCTAATAAAACCCTCATCGTTTTCAAATTCTGGGTCCACCTATAGTATTGATAGATCTATTTTTTTTTAATGTGATTCAATGGTTTTATGTTATATATTCTTTCCAAAAAGTATAAAAACAACTAAGTCTTGTATAGTACATGAATTCAAACAATTCCATGTTCAACAGTATTCTTCATGCATGCAAGATAGAGAAATCTCAATAGTTAAAGTATGAAAGCATTAAATTATAAGTGTGGCATTTGCATGATGCTTGTCTGAGTTTGTACAGTCGACGACGTAACACACATTTTGGATTTTACTATAAAGTTTTATAAACAAAGGTCTTTGTATGACCTAGAGACACATGTGCATAATGCATGCCCCTCTTTGTCTTAAAGCATGTACTTTGTTTAGTTACTATCACCTAATTAACATTATCATGTTTATGGATTACGAATCAATTCTCATATTTCATGCTAATGTCCTTGGCCCTGGGGTGGTGGGGTGGGGTGGGGGTGGGGGTGGGGGGTTTAAGTTCTAATTAATGGTGCTTAATATAGGAGAATTAAGTGACAATAACTCATTTGACCTAACCTTGGAGATATTTTAAAAGGATTGACATCCTCAACTGACATCTATGTCCTTCAACTTTGGGCGTGCATAAGTAGTCACTTAAATTTGTAGAAAGTTGAACAAGTAGACACACACATCCTACGTGGCGTCCTACGCGGTAATTCGCGTGAGACGCCACGTAGGACGTGTGTGTCTACTTGTTCAATTTTATACAACTTTAATTGCCTACTTGTGCACACCCAAAATTGAAAGGTATATATGTCAATTGAGACCAAGTTAAAGGGCAAGTTTATGATTCGCCGATGTATTTCTGAACTATTTATGCATCGACTTCAATAAATAAGCTGATATAACTCATTTGATCACTTGCATCAAGATTCATATAGCAGATTTATAACAATGCTTTTGAATTATATTTAGAAGGTATACCATAATATATCTTTAGACTTTAAACGAAGGACAATTGGACTTTTCAAACCTTCGTATTTGAAAGTTAGAGTCCGTCACAACCTAACTTAAGATTTCATGTTTCACTAATCACTACTAGAAATCATGTACATCTGAAATTTGTCGAAAACTGAAATTTTCAACTGAAAGTTCGTCAAAAACATTTTTGATGGATTATTGGAGGAACATCCATCGAAAATTTACTAATTTTTAGTAGCGCTTGAAATTGGACTGCATTTAATCTCAGTTCAAATTCAATGCGAGGTCTATAATTGGAAACTTTAGACCCACATGTCTAAAATTAATCCTAAGGTGGCTAAAGTTTAAATAAGGGCCCTAAAAATGGTTATTTGTGCACTTTCCCATATGTTTTAGTACAATTTTGGCCCATGAAGTATGTTTGTTACGAAGAAAAATATATTTCGAAAGTTGCCTTGTGAAAAAATGACTCCAATACTTTAATATTTTTTGCAAAAGTAATTATAAAATAGTGATAATAATGTTGGTAAATTAGATAGTGTTTTGATGATGTCCAAAATCCAAATATCGGTTGGAGCAATAATCGGAAGTTAAAGATTGAAATACTTATAAAGAAAATTAAATAGCTTTCATCCAAAAGTTAGAAAATTCATTTTCCTCATGATTTGGCAAGAAATATTTTCCAAAGAATTTTTTTTAAGATAATCACGAACCAAAAATATGACTTATTTTCCGTTATACCTAATACACCTTTCCAAGTGTAGCAAAATTTTCAATAGGCCTTGAAATTTATTTCTTCGCCTACAAATAGATATATTATTTTGGAAGCTAGATTTATAATTTACAAGTATTATAGTATATGGTCGTTTGATGCATATTATTGAGACGTGCCCATCTAGGCATGCGTTACGCTGTCACCTGAATGTGATAAAAATGAGCAAGGGATTCCACCATATTGTTGCCTGGGTGTGAGGGATCGTATGAGCAACGTAACGCAACCAATGCAGGTAAAGAAGTTATATAAGTTCTATTTGTTGGTGAAATTACAATAATAATAACAATTACAATTGAAAAAACAAATGAAGAAAATAAATTATTTTCTTGGCTGAGGCGCGAATATCTCGCTCTCTTTAAGGAGATTCAAGCCCACTGCAGCAAATGTTTTTCATCGGTCCAGCAGTAGTCTCCTTGACTTGTCCCCTCCAGGATACAACAGTCACACACAAAGTATAACTCAATAAACTCTGGACAAGAATTGAGTCCAACGCTCTAACACAAGAACACCTTCCTTCAACTAATAAAACTCTCTTTTTTACTAACTCTTTTACACTCTATATTTTCTTGTACTTAGAAATATATGCAAGATCACCTCTATTTATAGGTGAGATATTCATCCTAGTATTGAATAGAAATGAATATGGGATAGTAAAGGGGAAGATAAATAGCATATAGGTTACAAGAGTTACAATGATTACAAGAAATAATGGATAAATAAAAAGTGGGAGGTTACATGAATCTCAAGAAAAATGGTGGCCAAATTCAGCCACCTCTAACCAAGAATGAAAGCTCCTTAAAGTCAAGATATGCAGCAACAAAACCATCACGTCCTTTTGCTATAAAACAGCCATTAAGAAATAATTAGGCATAAAATGTCATTCAAGGTATTAGACTTATAATGACTACACTAAATGCTGAGAGTAATGGCATCAAATGCTAACAAACGGACAGATGGAGAATCTGCGGGCAATGACTGCAATTTTGACACAATTTAATATAATAAAAATTAATATTAAAATGCTCAAACTCCATCAAACCCCCACTCATTTTAAATTAGAATACGAGAGTCTATCAGCTGAAGGTAGACTGTTATGCATAATGAAGGTGTGCTCTGCATTGAACCTTCACTTAGTAAAACAGTAAATTTTACTCCAGAGTCGTAGTGGTCTCAGACTTGAACTATGACTGCTTTAGGAAAATAAAAAGTTATTGTTTACACATAATAATCAAGGTATTAACATGAGCTTTATAGCCAGCACATTACGGCCTTGTGCTATCCCAGTTTTCATGAGTGCTTTTGAGAATAAGTCCAATTCTCATAGGAAGCGGCCTACTTTCACACTCATATAGGTGAAATCTGTCGAGGGTGCTCTTGTAAGATTAATACCCCACTCATACGAGCTATAGAATTTCATTAAGAGTTTTTAAACTCAACCTTCACAAACCATTACAGGAAAATATGCACTCACATCATAGGGAGGGAAAAAGATAGTGCATTTCACAACATGTCATCATATGATTCGTTTTCCCCATTGAACCTGGTTATAGGATCTCTAGTCCCCAGGTTGGATTTCCTCATATATGACTATGAATTTATAGACTTCAATCCCATCTTCCTTAATGTGCTCCAGACCTTTTCTCTTGCTAAGGCCTTAGTCAGTGGATCTGCAAGATTATCACCAGATTTGACATAATCAATATTAATGGTATCATTAGTCAAATATGATCTCACATTATCATGTTTTCTCCTTATAGGTCTGAATTTACCATTATAATAACAGTTTTGAACTCTACCAATTGCAGCAGTGCTATCACAATGAATTAAAATAACACTACTAAAAAAACTGCGAATACCGACCTCAAAATTACCGACCTCCTATGGAAGTCGGTAATTTCCGACCTCCGGAAGTCGGTATTGTTAAAAACAAAAAATTATTTTATTTTCTTAAGAAAACCGACTTCAAGATGTCGGTTTATTTGGAAAAAAAAATGCGGAAAAACCAAATACCGATCTCCGATGGTCGGAAACTTTCCCAGAAAAAATAAAATAAAGAAAAACCGACCTCTTGTAGTCGGTATCGAATTAGTAAATAAAAAATAAAATTTAAATTTATCTCAATTAAATATAAAAAAATGAAAAAAAGAAATATTTTTAATAACTTTTAAATAAACCGACCTCCGGATGTCGGTTTTTTGAAAGATAAAAAACAAAAAAATAAATTAATACCGACTTCCTGATGTCGGTAATATTAAATTTACATAATTGATTTTATTTACCTTAAATTATTCTCATAGTGACTTTCCGAAGTCGGTATTTATTTTTTATTTTTTATTTAATTATTTTATTTATATTATAAAATAAAAATAATATTAATACCGACATTCAGAGGTCCGTATTATTTATTTAACATAATTAATTTTATTTTTATTAAAATTAAAGGTAATACCGACCTCCGGAGGTCGGTATTTTACTTTTATTTTCATTAAAATTAAAGGTAATAACGACCTACGGAGGTCGGTATTTTACTTTTATTTAATTATTTTGAATAAAATCGACCTCCGGATGTCGGTATTACCTTTAAAATATTTGTAATAATCACTATTTTTCTATTGTGTATAACACTAAGGGGTCGTTTGGTAGCTAGTTAAAGTTATATAGGTATTAGTAATGTAGATATTAGTTATGAGGTAATCTATATATTATTTATACATGTATTAGTCATGTAGAGATTAGTTATTCATGTATTAATTATACAAGTATTACTTATTCCACCTTCTATATCCTGTATAAGATAATACATAGATTCCCTCATAACTTATACATCGTCTTGAATATACATATGTCTCGTCTAGTGATGTATATACGTATATATATATATATAGTACGTATTCAAAAGCTAATTAACCGGTCGATAATACATATCCAAATACGTAGTATGGATACGTCATATATTACGTACATATGAGTTAATATACGATCATTGAGAAATGTAATTAACCAAGTCCTATATATTATATATAATAATGATCCATCGTCTTGAATATATGTCTCGTCTAGTGATGTACGTATCTACATAGTACGTATTCAAAAACTAATTAACCAATCGATATATAATCCATAACCAAGTAGTATGGAATATGTTGTATATTACGTACATATGAGTTAATATACGATCATTGAATATAATTAACCAAGTTATTCTATGTACTATAATGATCCGTCGTCTTGAATATATGTTTTTTTGTTGCGATATTGTACGTATATATATAGTACGTATTCAAAAGCTAATTAACTAATCGATAATCCATCCAAGTAGTGGAATACCATTGTATTACGTACACACGAGGTAATATACGATTGTTGAGTAATGTAAATAAGCAAGTCCTATATATATAGTAATGATCTGTCGTCTTGAATATATGTTTTTTTGTGGCGATATTGTACGTATATATATAGTACGTATTCAAAAGCTAATTAACCAATCGATAATCCATCCAAGTAGTATGGAATACATTGTATTACGTACATATATGAGGTAATATACGATCATAGAGTAATATAATTAATCAAGTCCTGTATATTAAATGGTCCATCATCTTGAATATATATGTCTCGTCTTTAGTGATGTATGTTTATATATATAGTACATATTCAAAAGCTAATTAACTAATCGACAATTCATCCAAGTAGCTAGTGGAATACATTGTATTACGTACATATGAGGTACTATACGATGACGATCGCTGAGTAATATAATTAACCAAGTCCTATATATTACTGGTCTGTCGTCTTAAATATATGTCTCGTCTAGTCATGATGTACATATATAGTACGTATTCAAAAGCTAATTAATTAATCGATTGATAATCCATTCAAGTAGTATGAAATACATTGTATAGTAGTATAATCATTGAGTAATGTAACGAATCAATAATGTATCCGAGTTTATGAAATATGTTGATGATTAAATAATTTTTATTAATTACTTTTAGTTTTTTTTAAAAAACCGACCTCAAGTGGTCGGTTTTATCAAAAAATACTTTATTTTTTAAAAATACCGACCTCAAGTGGTCGGTTTTTTTTTTTTTTTAATTTTATTACCTAAAAACCCTAACACCCTAACACTAACACTCACACTCACACCACCCTCACCTCCGGCGCCCCCTCCCTCCGAAAACATTCCCTCCGGCGTCCCCCCCTCCTCCACCTTCCACCGCTGCCGCTGCTGCTGCTGAAGGTTGTTGGTGCCTTCCACCGCTGCCGCTGCTGCTGCTGCCGCTGCTGCTGCTGCCGCTGCTGCTGCCGCTGCCGCTGCTGCTGCACATTGCTGCCGCTGCTGCTGCTGAAGGTTGCTGCCGCCGCTGCTGCCGCTGCTGCTGTTCGCTGCTGCCGCTGCTGCTGTTTCAGATTGATTTTGGCATGTTCGCACGCTTTAGACAAGTGAGACTCACTCTTTGTGTCATGTTAGCGCTTCATGTTTAATAGATACATTTTGTCTGGATAGATCATGGCTTTAATTGAAGTGTCTTAATGAAAAAGATTGACGATTTTAATTAGAGAGTGTCTATGTAGTCGGCCTAACTTGAAATAAAGTATAAAAATAAATAAATGAGATACTTAAATAATTCTGATAAATTAAAAAGAGATGAGGTGTATGTACAATGGCTGCAAAATTGGGAGGAGGTAGAATGAATACTTGTATGCACGTCTGATTTCCATAGTTAAGAAGCTAGGCACAGATGTTTATAATGATAATGGATACTCTTTAGCACAAGTGTATATTTGGCTCCAAAAAAGTTTATTTATTCCTTTCCTAGAAGAACTGGAGAAGTATTGTTATAATAAGAGAAGCTTAGGGGAAAAAATTGACCATTCTATATATTTGTTGATTTTCTCAGTTTCGGACACCTTGCTTTTCATTCTCATAATTCCTCTGAAATTAAGCACAGAGATATGGAAGCTGCACTGGTACAAGCAGGATATTCGGCCCTTGGTGTTTTTCTTCGAGTCTTGTTCGACAGGATGGCTACCTGGGACTTCCTGAATTTGTTCAGGGGTAGAAAGGGCACCAAGATTTTGAAGATGCTTCAGACAACATTGAAGACACTTGGTATAGTGCTGGATGATGCGTAGACAAGGGAAATGAGAGATGAGCATGTCAAAGAGTAGCTTGACGACCTTAAAGATGTTGTGTACCATGCTGATGACCTGTTAGATGAGGTCAATACTGAAGCATTGCAGATAAAAGTGGAAGGAGAAATCGGAGAAGAACAAGCCGTCCATACAGGTCAGAAGAGTCATCAGGTAAGCGATAACATCTGATCTTTAAGTGCTAACTTTTTTGATATGATAATGCCCAAGATAAAGGATACTCTTGAAGAGTTAAGAGTGTTTTGTGCAACAAATTGATCTCCTTGGTTTGCTAAAGGGATCAATAGCTAATGCTTGCCGCTAGCCATGAAGACAGTGGCAGGTCTTTTGCACTCAATGCTGGATATAGAAGAATGGGAGGACGTTTTGATTAGTGATATATGGAATTTTCCAAATGGTCCAAACAACATCCTCCCAGCTCTAAGATTGAGTTATTATTATCTGCCTTCTCATTTAAAAGGTTGGTTTGCTCTCTTATCAATATTTCCCAAGGATTATCCTGTTGAACAAGAAGAGATAATATGATTGTGGAATGCCAATGGCCTTTTGCAGCATCCTCAATATGATAAAACAAATGAAGATGTAAGGAACCAGTATCTCTCTGAACTAAGGGTTCGATTCTTTTTCCAAAGAAGTGGTAACAATAAGTTTTTAATGCATGATTTGGTCAATGATTTGGATCAAAGTGTTTCTTCAAAGTTTTGTACTAGGCTGGAGAATAGCTGGCAAAACTATTCAACTGAAAGAGTGAGGCATGTCTCATATCTTAAAGCAGATTATGATGTGTTTGAGAAATTCAAAACGCTTAAATATGCCAAGCATTTGAGGACGTTAGTACCGGTCCAAAAGGGTGAGGATATGTATTACTACTGGTTACTGGGTAATAAGTTTGTACAAGGTTTGCTGCCATTTCTTAGCTCTTTTAAGGGTCTTGTCTTTGTCTAAACATCATGGAATAAGAGAATTGCCTCCTTCAGTAATTGGCAGTTTGAAACAACTAACTAGTGACTTAAAATAGTGAAGTGTAGTAAGTTAAAATTTTGAACTAGTGACTTAAAATAAGTAAAGTGTAGTTAGTTGTTAGTTGGAATTGTGAACTAGTGACTTAAAATAATGAAGTTTATTAAGTTAAAATTTGAATTAGTGACTTAAAATAAGTAAAGTGTAGTTTGTATTAAGTTAAAATTTGAACTAGTGACTTAAAATAGTGAAATGTAGTAAGTTAAAATTTTGAACTAGTGACTTAAAATAAGTAAAGTGTAGTTAGTTGTTAGTTGGAATTTTGAACTAGTGACTTAAAATAGTGAAGTGTAGTAAGTTAAAATTTTGAACTAGTGACCTAAAATAAGTAAAGTGTTATTCAAAGTTTGTCACACAAAGACGCCAAAAAATTTCACAGATGAAAGTTGGTGTGAGACACGTGCTCAACAGACACATGTAAGAACTGCATTCAAACTATTTTTTTTATTCTCTTTTTTCTTTTATCTATTATATTCATATGCTAAGAGTTATTCATTTAAATATAGGATTCGTTTGTGCAAAGAATTCAGGAGTACCGTAGTACTCAACCTCCTGAAAGTCAGGACACACCGCTTACAGATGAACAAGTAGAACAATTTTGGCGAGAGAGTGCGGGTGAACCAGTAAGAGGTTCAGTCTATGGTTACACACAAAAGGCTTTTGCGGAGAAGAAACCCTGGTTTTATTGTCCATCATCTTCAGGCTTCGATAATGTGGATAAAGCGGTCGTGTCTGTAATGAAGGAGAAGATATCTATGCTCACTGCCGAGCTTGCTGCATCAACCGAAAGGGAGAAGAAAAGAGACGAGCAGATTGCACAGATTGCAGCATCAAAGGAGATAGAGAACAAGAGGTATGCGGAGCTTCAGTCCCAGTTAAAATCTCTTTTTGAGTCGGGAAAGATTATTCCTCATTGTGCTAGTGATAAACGTCGATGCCTAGTGGATGAGTCTGATATCGAGGGTGAGGAGGGTGAAGAGGATGAGGATGAGGATGAGGATGATGATGCTAATGATGAGTAGTTGTGTTGTACCTAACTACTAGACATTTTGAACTTAGTATATATAGTTTGTACACTTTTTAGATTGTTTGATCGTATTTTAAGTTTAATTTGAAGTAGTGAAACGTAAATATAGAAAAATATCGTCTTGACAGCTATTTGAGCGGTTTTGGTTGAATATATGCATTATCAAATATGCAGGTGGGCAATTCAAATTGCAGCAATTTACTGCCAATTTTATGGCAAAATATCGACAACAAACCGACCTCCTGAGGTCGGTATTTTTGGTAAATTTTCCAGAAAACCGACATCAGGAAGTCGGTTTTTTGAATAAAATTTTCCAAAAAACCGACCTCAATTAGTCGGAATCAAGTGAAATAGGAAAATGAAATTTAAATAATACCGACCTCAAGAGGTCGGAATATCAGAAAAATAATAAATTAAAATTTCAGTAATACCGACTTCCGGAGGTCGGAAAATCAAAAAAATAATAAATTAAAAATTCAGTAATACCGACTTCCGGAGGTCGAAAAACCAAAAAAATAATAAATTAAAAATTCAGTAATACCGACTTCCGGAGGTCGGAAAATCAAAAAAATAATAAATTAAAAATTCAGTAATACCGACTTTCGGAGGTCGGAACACCAAAAAGATAATAAATTAGAAATTAAACAATACCGACCTCCGGAGGTCAGTATATTATATTTTTAATAATATTTTTTTAAAAAGAAACCGACTTCAGGAAGTCGGAAATAAAAGAAAATAAAATATATATTAAATTCTTAATTTTTGGATTTAAAATTAAAACCGACATCCGGAGGTCGGTATTTACCGACCACGATGTCGGTATACAAAACCAACCAAGCCTTTTCCGACTTGGTCTTGTGAGTCGGTTTTGAGTCGGTATTTCAGGGAAAACCGACCTCCGGATGTCGGTTTTTTGAGGTCGGTTTTCCCTGTTTTTCTAGTAGTGTAAGAGGAATTGATTTTTCAAAATAAGGTATTTGAAATAATAAATCTCTCAACCAATTCGCTTCCTCGCTAGCTGAAGCTAAAGCAATTAGTTCAGCCTCCATAGTAGAGTGTCACGACCCAGAGCGCCGTGAGTGGCACTCATTCCCCTAACTTAACCATTCTAACAGCTCAAAACCAAGTGTATAAAGTAAACTAGCATTCAATAAATAAGGAAAATACTTCATTAACATTAACTTGTGAAAATTACCCCCTAGAATCTGAAAGTTGCAGTACCAAACAATCTACCAATGTCTAGAGTACGGGGATGCAACTCCAAAATATAAAGGAAATAGTTTAATCTCGAAACAAATGGGCTACAACTCTAATGATAGGTCCAAGGCAACTTGATCGAACAACTCACCCTTGAAGTCTGGGAACGCTGGTACTACAGACGAGGTCGCGTCTCAGCCGCTGGAAGATTTCCTGTACTCACCAAAAGAAAAGCAAGTGCAGTATCAGTACACCACCACTGTGTACTGGTAGGATCATCATCCAGTTCTAAATAAACAGTGTAAAGTTCAGTACAACAATCAAGTACAAGTATGGAAAACATGCAACAAGTAAACAGGCTCCCTTAGACTACAAGTCTCTACCTAACTTGTTCCCACATGAAATCCACCCTTAATATCCATAAGCAACAATCATAAACAAATAACCATCCTTCCTGCCTAGCCTGGACTCACCCTAGGATCCCCTCTAAACAACACCTAAGTGTTAACCAACAAGCCGGCCTAAACCAAGACCAATTCAATAGATATAACAGGATTCCCGATCACTCAAGGACCACCAACTAATATCACAATTCAACAAAGCAGCCCGGTCCACTCACGGAACCAATAATAGCCAATGCAATGAAATCAATAACCATGCAATGATACAGTAAAATAAACCCGTACCACACGTGGTACCCGAGCCAACCGTTAGTAATTCGTACTAGGCGTGGACCCGAGCCAACTATTTGTCATACCTGTGCCAGGCGTGGTACCCGTGCCAACCACCAGTATACCTATACCAGGCTTGGTACCCGAGCCAACCGAATGTCAATAATCCACAGTCAAATAATGAACACACAACTTGTAAACCAACAAGTAACAAATCGTTCAACTCACAGACTGTAAGACATGACCCTTAGACATTCTACACCATTTCATCTAAGCAATGCAATTCATACAAACACTTAGATAGGAGTACAAAACATACAACATTCATAGGAATCGTAAGCCATCACCTACCTCGAAATGATCCAAGCTCTACTCAACCCGAGCTTTCCCGTGTTACGAATTCCTTTCTCGTTCTTGGTCTAAAATAACATACAAGTACAAGAAATTAACAAACAAGGACTGCACATTACTCAGATTATAGCGAATCCCAAAACCCCAGGCCACTCATGATCATTCCACCCTTTTCCTGGGCTCTCCACCGTTAATTTCCCTAGTTTTATCATTTTTACGGATAAAAATAGAGAATTTAACAACTTATGATCATAATATCTTACTTTTAACAATACCCAAGAACATTCATGTTTTGAATCCCCTTCCTTCCCCGAATTCTACCATTCCTAGGTTATTCCAATCTTCCCCCAAGTTCCCTCCTAGCAATTCTACCGCATAGGTAAAGTATTACAAAGACTGGGGAGTAAAACCTTACCTTAAGGAAGAAAAATAATGGAAAACAGAGGAAAATCATCTGGAATCGCCTTGCCCTTCTCCCAAAATGAATTTGTGAAAACTGAATATTTTGGGGAATGTTTCAGCATTAAAACCCGGCAAGCCCGCTATAGCGGTCCGCTCTGCTATAGCGGTACCACCGTAGCGGAGGAGCCCGCTATAGCGGAGGCTGACCGACGTTGACTACCACTGTAGCGGTAATTTCTCCGCTACAGTGGAAGTCGCGTTGGCGGAGTATAGAGGTTGACACAGGATAGAAAGTCATAAAATCTCCAAAACTAGTTCATTTTACAACACACTTATTTTCCCGATGTTCCAAAATAAATCCTTCATGTCAACCTCGATTCTGGGAGTTCTACTTACCCAAATTCGATTTCAAAAAGTTTCCCAAACTCCTTTATGTGTTAGCTATGAGGAAAACTAGCTCAACACAAGACATCCGACCCCATCCTTACCCAGATGGCCCTAGACCATTCCTGGCTCCTAAACCGGCCGAGACTAGCCTAGCCCAGAATTTCAAACTCTCAAACTCGGATTTTTCTAATTCTAAAACTTGGCACGATTGGACTACCTGTAATGATGGACTCGGTCGTTATAACAGATACTAATTTACACATCCTTTATCCCCGAATGATCAAACCCGAATTTACGGAAAATAAAGGGAAGAGAGTATAGTACCTGAATTCTCAAACAAATGAGGGTACTTGCTCCGCATGTCCTTCTTGGTTTCCCAAGTGGCTTCCTCAATTGGATGATGCCTCCATTGAACCTTTACCATATCAATGACCTTTATCCTCAACCTCCGGACATCCCGAGCAAGAATCAAGACTGGTTCCTCCTCATAACGGAGATCCTTATCGAAAAATACCTCACCCCACTTGATGATGTAATCCCCATCTCCATGGTATCGCTTAAGCATGGATACATGGAATACCGGATGGACGACCGACAAATTGGGTGGCAGTGCTAACTTGTAAGCCACTGGCCCCACAATCTCAAGAACCTCAAACGGACCGATGAACCGAGGACTAAGCTTGTCCTTCTTACCAAACCACATAACTCTCTTCATTGGTGACACTTTCAGCAATACCTGTTCACCAACCTGAAATTCCATGTCCCGGACCTTGCGATCTACATATTCCTTCTGCCTGTTTTGGGCAACCAGCAACTTGGCCTAAATGCCCCTTACCTTTTCCTGTGCTTCCTTTACTAGTTCCACTCCTAAAGGCTTTACATCGCCTTCCTCAAACCACCCAACCAGTGATCTGCAGCTCCTCTCATACAATGCCTCGAATGGTGTCATATCAATACTGGAGTAGTAACTATTGTTGTATGAGAATTCACACAACGGTAGAAAATGGTACCAATGACCCCCGAAGTCTATCACACATGCTCTCAGCATGTCCTCGAATACCTGGATCGTCCTCTCTGACCGACCATCAGTCTGAGGATGGAAGGTTGTGCTAAAAGTGAGTTGTGTACCCAACTTTTCATTTAGCTTGCCCCAGAACATGGAAGTAAACTGCGTACCCCTGTCTGAAATGATGGATAGTGGCACCCCATGTAATCTCACAATCTCTTTCACGTAGATCTTAGCCAATTGCTGCGAATTGTAATCTACCCTGACCGGAATGAAATGAGCGGACTTGGTCAGTCTGTCAACAATGTCCCAAATTGAGTCATACTTCCACAGTGTCTTGGGAAGACCTACCATGAAATCTATGGCTATTCTTTCCCACTTCCACTTTGGAATTGGCATTCTCTGAAGTAATCCTGCAGGTCTCTGATGTTCATACTTTACCTACTGGCATTTATGACATTTGGACACAAAATCAACTCTGTCCCATTTCATCCCGGGCCACCAGTAACGCTGCCTCAAGTTCCTGTACATTTTAGTCACACCCGGATAAATTGAGTACCGCGAACCATGAGCTTCTGCCAAGATTTTTTGAATTATATCCTCAACCCGAGGAACACAAATCCTTCCTCTGAAATTTAACACTCCACCAGAGTCTAGAGTGACGTCCCTGGATTCCCCGGATATTACCTTACCTCGAAGCTTACTCAGTTTGGGATCCTGAAACTGTTTGGCCGTTATTTCTTTTATGAAAGTGGCTTTGACCTCAATACTGGCTAACAAACCACCCTATTATGAAACCCCCAAGCGCATGAACTTGGCCTCCAAAGCCCGAATTTCCCTTGCTAGTGGTCGTTTGGACACCCCCAAACAAGCCAAACTACACATGCTAACTATTTTCTGGCTTAATGCGTCTGCCACCACATTAGCCTTACTCGGATGGTACTGAATGGTCACATCATAGTCCTTCAATAACTCTATCCACCTTCTATGCCTCAAATTCAAATCCTTCTGAGCGAACACATGTTGTAGAGTGCGATGATCAGTGAACACTTGACACTTGACATCATAAAGATAGTGTCTCCAAATCTTGAGAGCAAAGACCACTGCTTCCAACTCTAAGTTGTGAGTCGAGTAGTTTCTCTCATTCACCTTCAACTTCCTAGATGCATAGGCTATCACATTCCTATCCTGCATCAACACAGTACCCAAACCAGAATGTGAAGTATCGCAGTAAACAATAAAGTCTTTACCTTCAACCGGCAAGGACAATATAGGAGCCGTGGTCAGAAGTGTCTTGAGCTTTTGAAAGCTCTCCTCACACTTGTCGGACCACACGAATGGTACATCCTCCTGTGTCAGCCTGGTCAGGTGAGTAGCAATAGAAGCAAAATCCTTAACGAATCTCCGGTAGTACCCTACGAGTCCAACAAAACTCCTCACCTCTGTCACCGAGCTAGACCGGTCCCAACTCTTGACTACCTCAATTTTCTGGGGATCTACTATCACCCCCTGTTCTGACACTACATGCCCCAAAAATGCAATTGAAGTCAACCAAAACTCACACTTAGTGAATTTTGCATAAAGCTTTTGGCGTCTCAATATATCCAGCACAATTTGAAGATGATTAACATGCTCCTCCCTACTCTTAGAGTAGATCAAAATATCATCGATGACCACGATAACGAAGGAGTCCAAGTATGACTTAAACACCCCATTCATCAAACTCATGAATGCTGCCAGTGCATTGGTCAAACCAAACGACATTACTAGAAACTCGTAATGCCCATACCGAGTCCGAAAAGCAGTTTTCAGAATGTCCTTAGGCCTAATCTTTAACTGATGGTCCCCAACCTTAAGTCAATTTTCGAAAATACCAATGCACCCTGAAGTTGGTCAAACAAATCATCTATACGGGGTAGGGGGTACTTATTACGGATGGTCACCTTGTTCAACTGCCCATAGTCTATGCACATTCGCATACTACCATCCTTCTTCTTTACAAATAAAATCGGAGCACCCCAAGGCAAAGCACTGGGACGCATAAATCCCTTATCTAGGAGTTCCTGCAGCTGAGTCTTAAGTTCCCTTAACTCCGTCAGAGCTATACGATACGGAGGAATGGAAATGGGATGAGTGCCTGGCTCCAAATCAATACAGAAATCTATATCCCTGTCCGGAGGCATACCAGGCTGGTCCGCTGGAAACACCTCTAAAAATTCAAAAACTATCGGAATTGACTCAATAGACGAGGACTCCACGGTATCATCCCGGAGATGAGCCAAGAAGGCTAGACACCCTCTCCTCACTAGCTTCTTAGCCCGAATAAACGATATTTTCTTAACTGGCTTAGGCCTGTACACACCTTTCCACTCTAGTCTATCCTTACCCGGAATCTCTAGAGCCACAGTCTTGGTGTTACAGTTCAACACAACATGATAAGGAGATAGCCAGGTCATACCCAAGATAATATCAAAATCAGCCATATCCAGAATTACCAAGTTTACCCAAGTATGCAACCCCACAAACACCACAGAACAGTCACGATAAATATGAGTCACAATCACAGACTCTCCAACCGGGATATAAATATGGATAGGGAAATCAAGGATATCACAAATTAGGTCCAGACCCAATGCAAAACTCACAGACACATAAGAATATGTAGAACCTGGGTCAAATAATACCGAAGCTAATTTATCGCAGACAAGAATGGTACCTGTGATCATCGCATCTGAGGCTTCTGCCTCGGTCCTCCCTGAAAAAGTATAGCAATGAGCCCGATCATCAATCCGGGCAACTTCTCAGCCCGGTTACGCTGCACCCCTGCCTGCGCCGCCATTCCCCCTATCTCCCCAACCTCTCTGAAAATTACCTCGCCCACTCTGTGGACGACCCCTAGCATTATCGCCTCTGCCTGCCGGGACCACTACTCTAAACTGCTGCTGACCCTGATTACCTGTCTGCCTATATGGACATTCCCTCTTAAAGTGGCCCAGATCACCACAATAGAAGCAACCACGGTCAAGTGTAGGTCTGCTAGCTGATGTATATGACGCTCCCTGGCCTTTAGGAGCTGAAGACTGAGCTCCCTAACGACCACCTGTAGTAGCTGGCAAAGCTGACTGAATAGGACGGGCCGAGTAAGCCTACTGATTTTTGCCCCTGGAGTATGAACCACCATAGTTTCCCTCATTCCGGGGCTTCTTGGCTAAAGCCTTAGCCTTCCCCGCTTGCCTAACTCCCTCTAACTTCTTCACATAATCCACCACATTATTAAAGCCCTTTCCTGAAGAAGTCATATGCACCGATAGTACCTGCAGTTCAGTATTCAGACCCTTGACAAATAACCGTTACCGTTCCTTGTCGGAACCCAACATCTGTGTAGAAAAATGAGACAAATCATGGAACTTAGCCTCATAAGCCGAGACTGACATGCTTCCCTGTTCCAAGTTCAAGAACTCATTTTTCTTCCGGTCCCTCAAAGTACGGGGGACATACTTTTTTAGAAACAAAGCATGGAACTGCTCCCAAGTCAGTGGAGGTAGAACAGAAGACCGCCACTCAACATGAGACCTCCACCACTGCTTGGCATCACCCTGCAGCTGAAAAGTGACAAATTCAACCCCATGCTGACATACAATACCCAACTTATGCAACCTCTCATAGCAATCCAGGATGAACTCATGGCATCCTCCTTGTCTGTACCTTGAAATGTCGGAGGTTTCAGTTTGAGAAACTTGATCAACAACTCATGCTCATTTCCTGTCATCACGGGATCTAGCATTGGCCTTAAGAAATCATTGGTGCCTGAAGCTGCATCCATCTTAGGCACTGTAGTAAATGCTGGCTTAGTATCCAAGGCTTGATTCACAAATGTCGCGGGTATGGCTCCAATACCAACCAACCCACTCAGAATACTCCAAGCCTGCTGAAAGGCTTCCGGTGTCATAGTAGGAAGGCTTGCACCCCTAATCGGTGCCGCCTGCGCCTGCGCCTCTTCATCCTCTACAACCACTTCTACATCTTCCGCAACATGATCCTGAGGTGGGAGAGGGGTTACTTCATGAACTTCAGCAGCAGCTTGAGCTCCACCCCTGGCGGGTGCGACTCTAGCTCGTCCCCTGCCCCTTCTCCTACCTCTGCCACGAACTGCCAGGCCCGCTGCCGGGACCGCTGGCCTTGCTCCATTGTTCCTTGTAGTAATCATCTGCGGACAGAAAAGAGAATGAGGTTAGATACCAATTTGTATCACCAGATACCAATTGGAGTCAAGTTACAACACGAAGGAAAGAAGGAAGAGATAGAGTTTCCTAAAGCCCCATAGCCTCTCGAAGAAAAGTACGGACGTCTCTGAACCGTTCTGCAAGACTCTACTAGACCTATTTGGTACGACGAGATCAACGAACCTAGGGCTCTGATACCACCTTTGTCATGACCCAGACCGCCATGAGTGGCACTCATCCAAACCCTGGGTGAGCGAACCATCACTTCCCCAAATTAACTGTTCTAACAACTCAAAACCAAGTGCAGAAAGTAAACTAGCATTCAATAAATAAGGAAAATACTTTATTAACATTAACCTGCGAAAATTCCCCCTCTAGAATCTGAAAGTCGCAGTATCAAACAATCTACCAATGTCTAGCGTACGGGGATGCAACCCCAAAATATAAAGGAAAAAGTTTAAGCCCGAAACAAATGGGCTACAACTCTAATGATAGGTCCAAGGCAGCTTGATCGAACAACTCACCCTTGAAGTCTGGGAACGCTGGTACTACAAACGAGGTCGCGTCTCAGCCGCTGGAAGATTTTCTGTACTCACCAAAAGAAAAGCAAGTGCAGTATCAGTACACCACCACTGTGTACTGGTAGGATCATCATCCAGTTCTAAATAAATAGTGTAAAGTTCAGTACAATAATCAAGTACAAGTATGGAAAACATGCAACAAGTAAACAGGCTCCCTTAGACTACAAGTCTCTACCTAACTTGTTCCCACATGAAATCCACCCTTAATAACCATAAGCAACAGTCATAAACAAATAACCATCCTTCCTGCCTAGCCCAGACCCACCCTGGGATCCCCTCTAAACAACACCTAAGTGTTAACCAACAACCCGGCCTAAACCAAGACCAATTCAATAGATATAACAGGATTCTCGATCACTCAAGGACCACCAACTAATATCACAATTCAACAAAGTAGCCCGGTCCACTCACGGAACCAATAACAGTCAATGCAATAAAATCAATTACCATGCAATGATACAGTAAAATAAACCCGTACCAGGCGTGGTACCCGAGCCAACCGTTAGTAATTCGTACTAGGCGTGGTACCCGAGCTAACCGAATGTCAACAATCCACAGTCAAATAATGAACACACAACTTGTAAACCAACAAGTAACAAATCGTTCAACTCACAGACTGTAAGACAGGACCCTTAGACATTCTATACCATTTTATCTAAGCAACACAATTCATACAAACACTTAGATAGGAGTACAAAACATACAACGTTCACAGGAATCGTAAGCCATCACCTACCTCGAAATGATCCAAGCTCTACTCAACCCGAGCTTTTCCGTGTTCCGGATTTCTTTCTCATTCTTGGTCTAAAATAACATACAAGTACATAAAATTAACAAACAAGGCTTGCACATTACCCGGATTATAGCGAATCCCAAAACCCCAAGCCACCCATGATCATTCCACCCTTTTTTCGGGCTCTCCACCATTAATTTTCCTAGTTCTATCATTTTTACGGATAAAAATAGAGAATTTAACAACCTATGATCATAATATCTTACTTTTAACAATATCCAAGAACATTCATGTTTTGAATCCCTTTCCTTCCCCAGATTCTACCATTCCTAGGTTATTCCAACCTTCCCCCAAGTTCCCTCCTAGCAATTTTACCGCATAAGAAAAGTATTACGAAGACTGGAGAGTAGAAACCTTACCTTAGGGAAGAAAAATAATGGAAAATGGAGGAAAATCACCTGGAATCGCCTTGCCTTTCTCCCAAAATAAATTTGTGAAAACTGAATGTTTTGGGAAATGTTTCAGCATTAAAACCCGTCGAGCCCGCTATAGCGGTCCGCTCCGCTATAGCAGTACTGCCGTAGCGAAGGAGCCCGCTATGGCGGAGGCTGACCGACGTTGACTACCACTGTAGCGGTAATTTCTCCGCTACAGCGGAAGTCGCTGTGGCGGAGTGTCAACCGCTATATTGCGGTTGACACAGGACAGAAAGTCGTAAAATCTCCAAAACTAGTCCATTTTATAACACACTTATTTTTTTGATGTCCCAAAATAACCCCTTCACGTTAACCTCGATTCCGAGAGTTCTACTTACCCAAATTCGATTCTGAAAAGTCCCCCGAACTCCTTTATGTGTTAGCTACAAGAAAAACTAGCTCAACACAAGACATCCGACCCCATCCTTACCCGGATGGTCCTAGACCATTCCTCGCTCCTAAACCGACCGAGACTAACCTATCCCAGAATTTCAAACTCTCAAACCCAGAGTTTTCTAACTCTAAAACTTGGCACGATTGGACTACCCATAACGACGGACCCTGTCGTTACATAGAGTTAGCAATAATAGTTTGTTTTTTAGATTTCCAACAAATAGCACTACCTCTCAAAGTAAAAATATAACCAGTAGTAGATAAAGAATCACATGATAAGGTATTCCAATCCGCATCTGAAAAGCCTTCAAGTACAATAGCATATTTTTTATAGAATAAACCACACGTTTGTGTTCCAATTAAATATCTCATAACTCTTGTTATAGCATGCCAATGTTCATTACCCGACTTGCTAGTAAACCTGCTAAGTACTCCTACTGCATATGCAATATCAAGCCTAGTGCAATCTGTCACATATCTCAAACTTCCAACTATACTAGCATATTCCTTTTGATTTATAACATCATTTTCACTTTCAACAAGAAATAAGTGAACACTCGAATCAAAAGGAGTTACAACATGCTTGCAATCAAGGAAATTATATTTTTTCAAATTTTTCTCAACATAATGTGACTGGTCAAGGAAAATTCCATCACTTGTTCTAGTAATTTTTATTCCTAGAATAATATTTGCTTCACCAAGATCTTTCATATCAAAATGACTTCTAAGAATATTTTTAGTCTCTCCAATAAAATTCATGTTAGAGCCAAAGAACAATAAATCATCAACATATAGGCAAATAATAACATGTGAATTATTTCAAGACTTATGATATATGCACTTATCACATTCATTTGTTTTAAATCCATTTTTAGTTATGCAGGAATCAAATTTTCATGCCATTGCTTTGGTGCCTGTTTCAAGTCATATAGAGATTTAGTAAGTTTACACACTTTGCTTTCTTGGCCTGCTTCAACAAAACACTCGGGTTGTTCCATATAAATTTTCTCATTAAGGTCTCCATTTAAAAAATATTTTTTACATCCATTTGATGAATTTGTAAATCAAAAATTGCAGCAATAGCAATTAAAAGTCTAATGGATGTAATTCTAGTTACCGGAAGTATCAAAAAATTCTAGGCCTTCTAGTTGCTTAAAACCTTTTGCAACTAGTCTAGCCTTGTATTTATCAACAGATCCATCCAGTTTTAACTTTTTTCTTAAGACCCATTTACACTCAATAGGTTTACAACCCGATGGTAAATCAACCAACTTCCAAGTTTTATTGGAAATTAGTGATTCCATTTCATCATTTACAGCCTCTTTCCAAAATATAACATCATGTGAAGATAAAGCTTCTTTTAAAGTGAGAGGGTCATTTTTAACATTAAAAATATGAAAATCAGGACCAAAATCTTTTTCTACTCTAGCTCTTTTACTTCTTCTTAATTCAAAATCATCATTTTCTTTGTTTCTCAAAACAGAAGTAGAAGAACTAGGTAGTAACAAAATATTTTCTTCAATCCTTTGACCCCCACTATTTTAGAATCAAAAGAAAATTTATTTTCATGAAAAATAGCATCACCAGATTCTATTATTATATTATCTTCAAGATTAAAAAATCTATAGGCTGTACTATTTGAAGCATAACCAAGAAAAGCACAAGTAGTAGCTTTTTTACTCAACTTAGTAACTTTAGGATCCATTAGCCTTACAAAAGCTAAACAACCCCAAACTCTAAGATATCCCAAATTTGGCTTATGACATTTCCACAACTCAAAAGGTGTTAATTTAGTCTTTTTATGAGGCACACGATTCAACACATAACAAGCAGTCAAAATAGCTTCACCCCAAAAGTTTAGAGGTGCATTTGACTCAATAAGCATGACATTAGTCAATTCAACTAAAGTTCTATTTTTTCTTTCCCCTACACCGTTAGATGCAGGAGAATAAGGAGGAGTAGTTTCATGAATTATTTCCAATGATCTAACAAAAGAATTAAACTCATTAGACTCATATTCACGGCCTCTATTACTTCTAATTTTTTTAAATTTTTTTACCAAACTGATTTTCAACTTCATGGAGAAAAACTTTAAAATTTTCAAAAGCATCACTTTTATTTTTCATTAAGTAAACATACGTAAACTTAGAAAAATCATCAATGAAAGTGATAAAATATCTATTTTCTTCACGAGTTAAAATTTCTCCAAGTTCACAAATATCAGTATGAGCTAACTCTAATAAATTAGTTTTTCTTTCAACTTGAAAATGAGATCTTTTAGTGATTTTGGCTTTACTACAAGCCTCACACTTTTTAAAATTCTTTTTAATCACTGAGATTAATCCTAAACTACTCATGATTCTCACATAACGATCATTTATATGACACAAACGAGTATGCCAAAAATTAATAGAAGAAAGCATGTAAACAAAAGTAGAAACTTTATTCATTTCAACATTCAACTTGAACATCCCATCACATGCATACCCCTTTCCCACAAAAATACCCCTTTTCACTATTACATATTGATCAGATTCAATAATCTGTTTGAAGCCTGCTTTATTAAGAAGAAAACTAGATATCAAATTTTTTCTCATGGAAGGAGTATAAAGTACATCTTTCAAAGTTAATACCCTTCCAGAGGTAAAACACAACTCGACATCTCCCTTTCCAAGAATTTGAGTGGTATGAGAATCACCAAGCATGATGGTTTTGGGCTCTTCAAATGGAGTATATGTTTCAAACCAATCTTTGTCATAGCAGACATGATGGTTTGCACCAGAATCAACCCACCATCCATCAATATTCTCTACCATGTTTTTGTCTGTTATCACCACCACAAATGATTCTTCGGTAACGTTTACCTGAGGTATAGGCCCATGTTTTGAAATTTGCAAAATCGAGCAATATGCCCACTCTTGCCACAGACCAAGCATGGTCCCTTATCTTGAACATGTTAATTTTGTGCTTGGTTATTTCCACCATTATTATTCTTGTGAGGTCTACCATTATTTTTCTTGAATTTTTTCTTCTTAGGCTTCAAAGAAGTATTTCTGTTAGTATCCGGGGTAGCATTATTTGAAGTAACTAAATTTAACTTCGTTGTGATATTGTTCTCTTCTGTTTGCAAAAGTGCATCTTGACCCCTTGCTTCATCTTCCATGCAGATTCGCATTATCAATGTCTCAAGAGAGGTTTCCTTTTGTTTGTGGCGCATAGTTTTTTGAAATTTCTTTCAAGAAGGTGGAAGAAGCTTATCAACTATGCCGCAAACAATAAGGTTATCTCCAATTTTGATCTCCTCGGACCTGAGCTCTCCAACAATCATTATAAAGTCCTGAGCTTGATCTACCACTGATTTGTTGTCCACCATTTAAAAATGAAAAAATCTGCTAGCAGCGTATTTTTTCGCTCCAGCCTCCTCGGTATCATACTTACTCTGCAATGCTTTCCAAATTTTCTTTGTACTAGAGTAAGTTCTATCATAATAATCTTAAAAATCATCAGATAGACAATTAAGTAAAAAATACCGACACTTGTAAGAATCACCATCGTACTTTTCAACTTTCTCTTGAAGAGAAATAAGTTCTTCATCATTCATGGAAGTATTATCTACTTCATTTGGATTCTTCTCAGTTAACACATAAGAAACATTGAGAAGACTTAAGTAGAAAAGTGCTTTACCCTTCCATATCTATAAATGAGTACCGTTGAATCGGAATGGCTTGTTAAGATCTCCCATCTTGACATCCGCGGATTTTTTAATTGGAGCCATTATGAAGTTCCTTAAAATTGTTGGTGAAATTACAATAATAATAACAATTACAATTGAAAAATAAATGAAGAAAATAAATTATCTTCTTGGCTGAGGCGCAGATATCTCGCTCTCTTTAAGGAGATTCAAGCCCACTGCAGCAAATGTTTCATCGGTCCAACATTAGTCTTCTTGACTTGTCCCCTCCAGGATACAACAGCCCACACACAAAGTATAACTCAACAAACTCTGGACAATAGTTGAGTCCAAAGCTCTAACACAAGAACACCTTCCTTCAACTAATAAAACTCTCTTTTTTACTAACTCTTTTACACTCTATATTTTCTTGTACTTAGAAAAATATGCAAGACCACCTCTATTTATAGGTGAGATATTCATCCTAGTATTGAATAGGAATGAATATGGGATAATAAAGGGGAAGATAAATGGCATATAAGTTACAAGAGTTACAATGATTATAAGAAATAATGGATAAATAAAGAGTGGAAGGTTACATGAATCTCAAGGAAAATGGTGGCCAGATTCAGCCACCACTAACCAAGAACGAAAGCTCCTTAAAGTCAAGATATGCAGAAACAAAACCATCACGTCCTTTTGCTATAAAACAGCCATTAACTCTAAGAAATAATTAGGCATAAAATGTCATTCAAGACATTAGCCTTATAATGACTATACTAACTGCTGAGAGTAATGGCATCAAATGCTAACAAACGGACAAATGGAGAATCTGCACAATGACTGCAATTTTGACACAATTTAATATAATAAAAATTAATATTAAAATGCTCAAACTCCATCATTATCATATTAGCTCCCAGATATGGTGCACAATATGAAAGAGTTCCCACGTCATAGATAGGTGGAGGTAAACAAGCTAGTTTCGCCACATCAATGCCCAAATGTGGTACAAAATAATAAAGTATTTTCGCATGGTGGACGAAAGAGGGTCAAAGAAATAGTCCAAGAGAGTGCTTATAAACTATAATATTGTGGAATAGATAAAAATAAGAATGTCGTAGGATCTTTGCACTAAGAGTACTTTTATGGGGGAAGAAGTCAATCAATGTAATTAGTAGCTATTTGCAAATAGGATTAGACGCAAAAGCTAAAGCTACATTTTGAGAGGATATGGATAACTTGCTTCAAGGAATACCAAGAGGCCAAAAAATCTTTACAGGGGAGATCTCAATGACTACATTAGTAAAAATAACGATGATTTTGGACAAATATATGGTCGTTATGGTTATGATTCTAGGAATGACAAAGGGAATGCTATATTAGAATTTGTTTTAACTTATGATTTAATGATAGCTAACACATATTTCAAAAGGACAAATTCTCACCTAATTACCTATAAGAGTAGGGGTAATCATAATCAAATAAATTTTATCCTTACAAAAAGACGAGATGGAATTAAGTAGTGCAAGAACTATAAGGTTATTCTAGGAGAAGCAATTACCACTCAACATATATATTTTTTTAATTCAAAGGTGGGCATATAGCCCCTATTATTAAAAGAAAATGTATGTACAGAGAGACCATGCCCAAATATGACCAAGCCTAAAACAAAATAAAGCAACAAATCAATCTGCTAAGGAAAAGGAAAGTAAAGGGAACTGACAAGTTCCTAAAAATAAGGGTTTCTAGTTAACATCAGGCAGAGCTACGAAGAATCCGACGATGGATGTCGAATCATCTTCCTCAACAATGAGAGGCTGAGAGGTTCCGACGAAGCAGAGTCCAGGTGATGGGGCGAATCGTCCTCTTCGATGATGTCTCTGAGCGGCTGTGGAAATGGAGCATTTTGAAGCACTCTTAGCTACTCGTATCTCATCTGCTTATCTTGAGGTGAATTGAGCATCTTCCTCTGCGGGGCTATAAGTGAGAGAGCTATGTAATTGTGCAGCTGAGGGGGTTACCCAGTTTCCGACGCGCTCTTTAGAAAGGTGCGTAGCTCATGTTCTTTAGCACCTGTCACTGATTAGGTTCCCTAAATCATAAATCCTTTCACTTGTTTATAACCCAGTGGATTGAATCTCATGCGAGATTGATACCACCACCAGGGTTGTAAACAAAGTAAAAAAATTCCTGATTTGTAAGCCTAATAATCTTTGTGAAAACCAAATGGTTGTATCGACACTATTAGTTCTGCAAAATTTAACCAAAATCTTTTCTAGTCTAATCCTGTAGTAACTGTATGTTAGAATTATCGAAAGGTCGATAAGGTGATAAAAAATTTCCTTCTTTAAGTCTTGGTTTAGTACCCATGTAACACCTCAAAAAGCTCTCACCAGGTGCAGGTACTGTCAACCATATGAAATTGCTTCAGACTATATGAAAATTAAACTTTAAATCACCTATGACCTTACTTCCTTTTCAGTATGCTGAGATCTGATCTATATCATGGCATGTTATCTGCCTCTGATCACTGTTTGACTCTAATCTTGAGGTGCTGTTTTTATCCAAGATGATTATTGCTTTGCCTGTACTCGGAACCTCCTGGAAAGAGTTAAATTCAATAGTACCTGCAAAACTAAAAACTAAGTTAGCAAAAAAATCAGCAAGAGTATTTCCCTCCCTAAAGGAGTGTTGTACTCTTACTGTGATGATCCTACTAATTCAGTGAATAGTATTAACCTCCATACTAACACTCCAAGGGATTTTCCAAACTCCATTAATGATGTTAACCATTGCTAAGGAATCAGTTTCAATGATGATATTGTCTAGCTGATTCTGCATGCAGTAAAAAATCCCTTCACTTATAGCCTTAGCCTCAACCACCAAATTCGTAGAATCAACAATTCTCCGTTCTTTAGCACTCACCAAATTCCCTTCATTGTTCCTCAGACAAAAGGCAATGGCACTAGGCCCAGGATTCCCTCTACTAGTCCCATCAGTATTGCATTTCAGCCATCCTATAGGAGGGGGCAATTTAACCATATTAATCTTACAAGTAGGTCTATGGTCTTCCAACATAGCAACCATATGAGGCCAAGTATTAGGGATATCTGTCAGCTTGAAGTTAAACCTAATAAACTTAGTTATGACAGAGTTAATGTCCCAGATTACCTTAAGATTAGAGTAGGTTCCTCCATGAAGAATAGTATTCCTTCTCTTCCACAAGAACCAAAGGATAATGTTAGGGATACCATGAAAAATCAGCCTTAACCTCTCATTACTATGTGCCCCCCACAACCTCCTCACAGTATGTTATAAGTGTGTTCTGGGACCAATAATTCCAGCAACTCTAGAATAGTGCTCCCACACAAAATCAGCCACCTCTCCAAAGACAAATAAATGATTAATTGTTTCTCTCATTGGTATCCTGCAACATTGGCACAAATGAGAGTTGTTAGGATTCCAAGAGGCCATAAGAGCAGCTACACGAAGTCTATGAGACCATGCCCTCCACCCTAAGAATGAGATTTTGAATGGCAAACCCTTCACCCAAATCTTCTTATAGTCCTCTGACTCAGCAGCCCTTTTTCTAATCAATTCCCAGACAGATTTTACAGAGAAATTTCTAGTGCTAGATTTGGTCCACCAATGCTTATCCACCTGATCTGATAACCTCACATGACTCATATTAGCTCTAATATGTTCAACAACATTGGTAGGCAGGTGCTCTTCCATAACCTCAAACTTCCATCCATCTTCATTCAAGAAAATATCAATATCATTTAAAGAGTGACAACCCTGCACACTTGTAGGGTGCAGGTAAAGAGGGCCTAAATTGGTCTAATTGTCAAACCAGACACTAAAAGTGCCTCCCTTTGATTCCCACCATAGATTTTATTCTACCATCTCTCTATTCTCCAACATATGTTTCTACACCTGAGAACCACCTTTCCACTGAACTAGATTAGGAATTTTCTTCTTGCAATATTTATTCCACAAAAAAATTGCCTATAAAGTGTTTTGAGTTCTAAATTTTCACCAGAGCTTTGCATACATGTCTTTAGAAACATCAAACATAGACCTAAACCCCAGTCCACCTTCAGCCTTGGGTAAGCACACCTTCTCCCGAGCAGCCCAATGCTTACTCCTGCCTATCAGCTTGTTACTCCAAAAGAATTTAGCAAAAATTCTATGTAGATCTGTTATAACACACTTTGGAGGTACTACAGCAGAAAGCACATGAATTGGAATGCTTTGTAATACACTGGAAATTAAAACTTCCTTACCTCCAAAAGAAAGCATGTTACCTTTCCAAGCTTGAAGTTTGTCTTTCACCTTTCTGATAAGGTCTGAGTAGTACTCCTTTCTCTTTCTAGTATGAGTAATAGGGCAACTCAAATATTTAAAAGGAAATTGACCCCTGGGAAAACCTGTGGACTCTTCCACCAACCTTCTTGTATCAACATCAGTGCTTTGATGGGTAAAAAGGCACTTTTCTCTTTAATAATCAATTGCCCAGATTGAACTTCATACTTCTGCAAAGTTGAAGTTATCTTCTTCAAAGAGTATCTGTCTGTAGAGGCAAAAATAATGGTATCATCTGCATAGGACAGATGGTTGATGTGTGAACTTCACTTTGGTAAGCCATATCCAACATATTGCACATCATCAAATAATGCATTAAGAGCTCTAGATAATACTTCAGCAGACAGAATAAATAGGGCAGGTGATAAGGGGTCCCCTTGCTTAACCCCCATTGTTGAGCAAAAGAAACCCTGAGTTTGCCCATTAATCAGAATTGAGTACCAATTATTAGAAATTAGGCTCCATATCATAAACAAAGCCATTTGAGAAACCCATCTTTCTCATTACTTTCATGAGGAAATACCATGAAACTCTGTCATAAGCTTTAGACATATCAAGCTTGATGACCACATTGGCAGGCTTACCTCTCTTTGAAATGTCTGTAACAATTTCCTGAGTCAACAAGATATTTTCAATGATGCTCATTCCTTTCACAAAACCAGACTGATTCCTTGAGATCAATCCAGGAAGAATAAATTCTAGTCTATCATGCACAATTCTGGAGATAATCTTATTAATGAAGTTACTTAAACTAATGGGTCTCAAATCAAAGAAAGATTGCACATTTTCTTTCTTTGGTAGGAGAACTAAATTAGTGTGAGTAACTGATTTGGGCAAAAAGTTCCCCAAGAAGAAATCTTGCACCATTGAGATCACATCAGCACTAATAATCTCCCAGCAACTTTGATAAAATCTCCCAGTTAAACCATCAGGACCACTAGCACTATCACCATTAAGATTAAAAACAACCTTTTTTACTTCTTCAAGCTCTGTCAGCTTGCATAGCTCTGAATTCACCTCTGCATCAATCGAGGAAGGAATGCGTTGTAATAAAGAAAATTCTGTGGCATCCCTCTCCTGAGTGAACTGCTTTTGATAAAAGTTCACTGCTTCAGCAGCTATATCCCTTTGTTCTTCCAGCCATACACCATGATTATTTTGAATTCTGCTCAAATGAAGCCTTTTCCTTCTACCCTTTACTGTGCTATGAAAAAACCTTGTATTTTTGTCCCCATCTTCAAACCACTCATATCCTGCTTTTTGCTGCCAAAAGATTTCTTCATAATGAAGGTATCTTTTAAACTCCGCTTGAGCCTTCTGTAAAACGGTTCTATTAATAGCACTAGGATCTTCTTCAAATAATTGTTCTTTGATCTTTACTATCTCCTCCCTGATGATCAATTATTTGAAAATATCACCATAGATAGACTTACTCCACCTGGTTAGAGCAGTTTTTACTCTTTTGATATTCTCCTTGAAAGCTATGAAAGGGTTACTAGAAACATTGGGAACCTAATTTTGCCTAACCACCTCCTTAAAATCCTCATGCTCAGTCCAAAACTTTAGAAATCTGAATGGTGTCTTATTATTGGAATAGAATTTTCACAAGTGAGCAACATAGGGGCATGATCCGATCCAGTTCTAAGAAGGTGCTCCACTTCAGTATGATTAAGCCAGTTACTCATCTCCTGATTGATGAGGATTCTGTCTAATCTTTCAAATATACGTTCGTCCCCAGATCTTTCATTCCACCATGTGAACAGACTGCCCTTGTAATGCACTTCTTCTAATTCACAAGCTGAAATACAATTTTCAAAGTCTTTATGATCATAATCTATAACTGGAAGCCCACCTATCTTCTCTTCTGCATTCATCACCACATTAAAATCACCCCTACTAGCCAAGGTGCATTAATATATTATGCCACATGATATATATCTCCCCATAAAGTCAATCTTTGATGTGCACTACACTTAGCATACACAATAGTTGTGTAGAGAGAATGGTGAAACATCTGATGCTTTAGGCAAAGAGTGATATGCTGATCAATATTACTAATAATTGTAGTGTCAAAATCATGATTTGTGAAAATCTAAATTTTTCCACTATAATTAGCAGTAGAAAAAGGCATTCTCAGCCTCCTTTTATATTTATTGATGTGTCTGCTGTTCTGAAAAGGCTCTAATAAAGCAATATAAACAAACTTGTGAAACTTGTGTAACATTTGAACTCTGTGAAAAGCTTTCTGAGACTTCACAGATCTAATGTTCCAAATAAGAGACTTTAACATTTGCATTTGTAACTTTTATTTCTTTTTGGATGAACTCTGATAGGTTGTGCACTGTCACCATCTCTTTGCTTTTTTCCTTTCCTGGAAGCTTTCATGACTCTTGGAGATAGGTCTGCCTCCCTAGCTATAAGTTCTAGAGTATTTTCTTCCCTTGGCTCTAAAGTGTAATCTTCCAACTCTAGTGTTGCTTCCACCTCCACATTGTGAGTTATTATATCATGTAGTACTTTTTTGGGAGATCCACTTTGAATTGCCACCAATTGGACTTCTTGAATGGCAGTGGGAACAACTACTATAGCCTTGCTATTATCAATGGTACCCACTGGACTCATTAGATATTTCCCCCTTCTTGCTCTCCTGTGTTAATTTGGGCACTGTTATCATTTGTGTCATGATGTTGCTGCAGCTCCTCTTCTTCAGAATATGCCTTGGACTCATTGGGTTGCTGCTGGACTAATGTTGCTATTTGCTGCAAATTAATGATGTCTCCATTAGCACTAATATCCTTATTTCCCCTGCAGGATCCTTAGCAATTGGAGCTGGTTCACTATGCCGTAATACCTTACCAAAGGACTTGGTGATCTAATCCTTAGTGGATAGATGTTTTTCCTCTCCACTGCTTTCAATATTTGTAATAGCTTTGTTGACTCCTTCAGTAGTGATATCTGTGTTATTTAAAGAGTTGTTTCCCCCCTGTTCTTGTTCTTCATGTGCAAAAGCATCAAATTTGTTCTTGGTAATGATAGGGTCATCTTTAATACGTAGGTCCTTCACCACCTTCCATAGACCTGGATCCCCCACTATTTTACCACTAGAGAGTATTCTAGCTCTTCCTTTCTGTATTTTGTTGAACACGGGATCCGGGGGAGAAATAAACTCCTGAACCCTTTTCCCTTTGTCATCTCTTGCTGCTGCTCTTTACTTTCTGCATATTGAGATGTTTAATTGCTATTTCTGCATTCTTCTTTACTATGTCCTTGCATCTTGCATTCATGACAGTACTTCGGAACATAGTCATATTTTATGGCAATCATGTTAGACCTAACCTCACCATTAGCTTCATTTTCAGTTTGCATCTGTACAGCCTTCGGAAAAGAGCCTTTTAAGTCCACCAACACCTTTACATGAGCACAACTAGGACTAGTTCTATTTATAGTAGCTTGGTCTAATTGGATAGGTTTATCCACTGCAGAGGCTAATGAGAACAAGCATTCCTCAACAAAGAATGTTGGTAACAGGTTAGGGAACGAAATCCACGCCATAGCCATTGACGTTTCTTCATTAAATTTGAACTTCGAATCATATATTAACGTATGCATTAGATAAGAATATCCATCCTTGCACGTAATATAGAAGCCCCCTTTGATATCAAATTGATGAAATCTTTCTGCTGATTTGTCTGAATGAGAATATGTTTACTTCTGAATAGACCAATTTGACAACCACCTTTTATACCACACTGTTGAGGAATAATCCTCCTTAGTTCCTCCAAATCGGCCTATTCAAACGTAAATTTACCAATTACTGCAAATTACAGATCTTCAATAATATTCATCCTTTCAACTTCCTTCTCTGTCCATTTAATGTGTGGAATACCTCCTATCATTGTAATTTCCTTTGTCAGATCGTCATAAGATTGTTGAACCGGTTGATTTAGTGATTCGGTGAATGAAACACCCTTAGGCAAACAAGGGTTCGTAGTAGTAGGATTGATGTGTAAAGGTGGAAAATCAGTACTATATTGGGGGTCAGCCACCAGGGGTGGCTGGCCGCCGACTATTAGTACCATTAGGGTTTTTTATGTTATCTGAAACGTTTGTTATTTCAACATTCTCTGTCAATTACCACTCAACATAGGTTAGTAGTCTTAGATGTAAGACTTAAGAGTAAAGTGAGAAAGTTGGCGACTGCAAACAACTGCGAATTAGGTGGTTCCATTAGAGGATAGTAACCATTTAGCATTTCAATAAAAACTACAAGAAAAGAAAACTTAGGACATAGAGAGACGCAGATATCCTGCAGAAAGAAATATTAGGTTGTATTAAAAAGTAGCAACGGAAGTGTTAGGTGCTCCTAATTAAAGGTCTAGGACCTCTACCAAGGAAATCTTGGTGGTGGAATGGAAAGTTACAAAAAAATATTAAAGATAAAATAGATTATCATAAGAAGTTTTCAAAAATAGAGGACAGAGAAGCAATTGAAGAATATAAGAGAGCTAAGAAGGCCACTAGTAAAGTTTGAGGGGAAGCTCTAGAATGAGTGATTCAAAAGTTAGGAATACGAGAAAAGGAGAAAAAATATTTATAATTGAACTAGCATGATCGACAGAGATGAATGGTAAGGATTTAAATAAGGTGAAGTGTATTAATAATGATTCTCAACAAATGTTGGTTGGAGATAAAAAGATCAATGAGAGATAAAGATACTATTTTGATCAATTGTTCAACTTGAACCATGAGAATAACATTATAGACCTCCACATGTCTATGATCCATGAAAACTTTAGCTACAATCATAGAATTATGCCGATACAAGAAAATGATGCAATGCAATTATTAGGATTAGAAAAGTTTGTGGTCCTAATAGTATTTCTATAGAGTTAAAAGTGTATCGAAGAGGTCAAAGTCAAAGTAGAATGGCCCACACAGATATTCGATGCTATATTATGACATGGTAGGATACACGATGAGTGGAGGAAGGATACCCTAATTCTAATTTATATGAACAAAAAAGATATTCAAAGTTGTGAGAACTATCGTGACATTAAATTCACGAGTCATATGATGAAACTTTTGAATGAAGGTACAAAGAATAAACTTAGAAATATGACAAGAGTGGAAGAGAATCGGTTCAGAATTATGCCAGGTAGATCTACAATGGAGACTATATTTTTGCTTAGCTGATTGATGGAAATCTAGTGTAAAAAGAATGATCTACACATGATATTTATTGATCTAGAGAAATCATATATTAGAGTACCACACAAGGTCTTCCTTTGGTAAGTGATGGAGAAGAAAGGAATTTCTATTAAATATATAAATAATTTCATAAAGGACATATATGAAGGAGTCGTTGCTAGCGTGAAAATGATATTGGGTAATATAGAGGATTTTCCCATAACAGTAGGTTTACACCACATATCAACATTAAGCCCCTACTTGTTTACCCTAGTTATGGACAAGCTAATCAATACAACACAAAATGAGGTCCCATGGTATATGACATTGCTGATGATATTGTGTTGACTGAGGAAATTAGCGACGGTGTCAACCTAAAGCTTGAATTATGGAGAAGTACTTTAGATAGTAAGAGTTTTTAAGATAAGTAAGAGTTTTAAGATAAGTAAGAGTAAGCTATGTATATGCATAGCAGGTTTAATTAGTCAGCATGAAAAGAGAGAAATTGAGGTGAGACTAAATGGGTTGCTGTGCTAAAATGCAAACAAGTTAGATACCTAAGTTCGTTGTTTCAATAGAATAGAATGATAGATGAAGGTGTTACTCATAGGATTAGAACTGGATGTTTTAAATGGAGAAGAGCTACCAGGATGTTATGTGATAGACCAATGCTTACCAAAGTGAAATGTAAATTCTATATAAGAGCTATAAGACCATCAATGTCATATAGTAGTGAATGTTGAGCTGCTAAAGTCTAACATATCCACAAGATGAGTATTGCAAAGATTTGATGCTAAGATAAATATGTGGTCATACTATATTAGATAAGAGTAGAAATTATCATATTTTTCAGAAGGTGCAAATACTACATATTTAGGATAAAATGTGAGAAAATCGTTTGAGATATGATTTGAACATGTGCCTTGTAGACCTATAAATGCACCGGTCCATAGATGTGAAACTATGCTATTCAAGTGTGTTAAAAGGAGACGAGATAGACCTAAAATCATGTGGAAGAAAGTTGTCTCGAAAGACCTACAAATCCTTGGTATCAATGTAGACTTAGCTAATAATAGGACACAATGGAAGAAAATGATCTACTATATAGTTAACGATAGGTTTTTGACTTGTTAGAGAATTTTTTGGTTGTTGTTATTATTATCATTATTATTATTATTGTTATATTTAACTTATTTTGTATTTTTATTTTATTTAGCATGTTAAGGATATAAAACGAGCTTAAGAATAGAAGTGATAATTCATATAATCTCCTTCCATTTGTTTGGGGCTAAAGTGTGATAATTATTGTGGTCATATGATGCATGACCCTAGCAAGAGGAAATGGTAGTAACAAAAATAAAAAGGATAATATGAAAAGGAAAAGAAAATCATGTATATATTTGAGGACAAATTAGTGAGTCCATGTACAAATATTGTCTTAACTCCATTGCAATAGTATATAAAAAAAGGAAGATTTACATGACAACTATATAGTATAAAGCAAGTACCATGGATTAAAAAACTTCAGAAAAACATATATAAAAACACACTGAGGATAGAGACTGCTACTCTTATATTTAAAATCATCAGATGAAATCTCAAATTTTTAAAAAACATAATTTGAGATTTCAAATCATGATTTTAACTTTTTAAAATGTAAAACTTAACCCATAAGTTTATATTTTGTAAGAAAAAAGACTCATCATATTATATTTTACAAGAAAAGACTCATGCTCGGCGCGAAGAGATTATTCGTACCATGTGAAAGGATTATATTAAAAAATAGATAATTATTACTGTATTGTTGACTTTCTTTATAAAATTATGTATATTTGAAAGTTTTTAATCTCAAATATTTATTTATAAAAGGAACATGGAGATATGTGATTTATCAATGCAGCAGCGCCTTAGAATATTCTGAATTATGATATCTTGTTTATGAACTATGATTTGTTCATTTGGTAAGATTATGTAAGAATTGAGAAAATTTTGATAGTTTTCACAACTTGCGTGTTTTTTATGTTTGTGAAAAAAAAATACAACTTAAGAAATCCAAATTGAATGTTCAAACAAAATTTCAACTTCAAGCATATCAAATAATTTCATATCATGATTTCAAATCATGATTTCATATCGCATGTCCAAATCAACCTTATATACACCTCATAAGAACCATAACCCTTTCTTTTATCTACAAATTAATTCCACATACACACCAACCCCCTAAGGGGGTGTGGGTGGGTTGGGGGTGAGTGGTGTGGGGGATGGGTAGGACTTAGGAGATTGACTGATGAAAAAAGAGTTACATACAATAACAGAGAATGGTGTGACCGGCAATCATTCCTTGAATAATTTCAGAAAGTAACATTTCATTTCATTAATTTCATGTCAATTAAATTTATTTCTGCAGCTACTTTTCATGAGCCACAATAAATATAAATCCAACCAACGGCCACATTTTATGCACACATTTTTGTCCTTATTATGCGTTTAGGGTTGAATTCAAAATTTTAAATTAAATTATAATTATTTATATTTATATATTACTAATAATACACCTTTAATCTTATGAGCATAGAAAGATTTAATGTAAATATACATTTTTTCCACCTAGTCAAGAACTTTTTGAAATTAAGATCCCTAACAAAAAGTGTATAGATATCGAGAAAAGAGCATGTTTGTAAAGTAAGTCGCACTCCACTAAATAACGTACTTTCATTTTCTCTAACTTTATTTTATATACTCCATTTATAAAATAAGATTTTTTTTTAAAAGATTTAAATAGAGATATTCTTAAAAACATTAAAAGTCAAAACAACAAAATAACATAGATGGAATGGGGGATATCACACCTTTAATGAAGAAATAAGATGATCAGCTAAAATTTTTGAATTCAAATAATATATATTTTCAAATGATTAGCTAGATTATTTGCTTTACTATGGAAGAATTTCTTTCTACGCTATATTCTTAATAAAAAGCTGTCATTCTTCTGTCGCTTGTTAATCACATCAGACCAAGAAAAGGCAAACTAATCAACCAACACTCAATCACGACCTTTGTAACCTCACAATCACTTTCTTTCCTAGAACTTACCGCCATTATCTTCGCTTTTCTTCATATTATTAAGTGTACTACTTTATTTAGCGTCACAAAATCAGGGATCTTCCCTTTAATCAGGAATCCTTTAATCAAAAATCAGGGATCTGTCTTATCACTAGGCTAGTAATTAAGAGACAATTAGAACTTCTTTCTTTGTATAAATTCGATGTATATCCTATTGTTCAAATCAGTGAAAGATAGACAATTCCTTCATCTGTAATATTCTGAATCTCTCTCTTTATTCAACTTGATATCAAGAGCCTCATTTTTTTTTTTGGTCAGTACACACCGACATGTTAAAATTAATACTTTTTCAGTTACATTTTTATAGATCTTGAACTGAGATGAATAATTTAATTCAGAATTCATCAATAATTAGAGGACCAAAAATGCAATTATCCCTCTATAGAAACATGTACAAATAGTGTCAGTAGTTTGCTTACATGCATTGCAGCATGTGAAATTGACAAGTCGAGGTACTTCATACATTAGGTGATTGTGTGAAATGGCATAACAGGATCTTGAATACTTTCTTTAAAAATTGATGAAATAGTTTAACCATAATTATTAGAGTATGAGTATTAATTTGTAGATATTGTATTTAATAAGCTAAATCAAGTGTATATTAAAATTTATTCATGTATTTTACAGTATATATTGTATACAACAATTTACTACTAAAAATTACTATTTTTTCACTGAAATTTTTCACTGAAAAATATTTAATAGTTATTCTCATAGATATTTTGATTGAATCGGTGGAAAAAGAAAAAAGTAGTAATATTTTAATATGAAAAAATTAAGAAGTTTTTCACTATTTTAATGATAATTTATTTTCCACCATGTATTTTCCTAATGAGCCGATCTGATAAGAAATAAGTGGAAAAATCATATTCTGTAACACAAATTTTCCACTAATTCACGGTGAAAAAAACTTTTGTTTCTATTATTTTGAGGGGAAAGACATTGTGACTTGTCATCTTGTTAGTGTATCTTATCTTCAATTGCTTCTTTTTTTCAAATATAGTTGATCAACATCAATAATAATAGGAAACTTACGTAGATATGCTATTAAAAAAATATTTATTATTTATAGCAATAGTATTTTTTTTTTACTAGACACTTATAATACATTTATAATACAGTTTTAATACATATTGTAAAGAACAATTTATAAAACACATATAATACAAGTTTTATTCATGGATAATACATTTATCACACACTTTAATGTACTTATAATAAATTGTGTCAATTTCTTACCAAACAAGCATAATACATTTTAAAACACTTATAATACATCTATATTGCATGCATAATTCACTTTTAATACATAATGCAAATTTATCATAGCATTCCTATGTATTGCTATAGATGGTAATAAATAAAAAGTATTGCTAAAAACAATAATTATTTATTAAAAAGTATTCATTCAAGTAATTTTTTCAATAATGAACTCACTATAACAACCGGTTCATAATTACTTTAGTTGCTTGTTTTTCTTTGTTACTTTTAAATTGTCTTTTCGCCTGAGATTTTCGGATAAGATTACTTACTTCAATAGATTAGTAAGTTATCTTTTCCGTTTTTAGACAAGAATAGCTCTGAAGAGAGAGATGAGCAGAATCAGGCATAAGAAGCAACAATCGCTAGTGATAGTTCTACCAAAGAAAATGTTAGTAGTAGTGACTATTAAAAAAATATCAAAAATCAATCTAGAAAATCGATTTCAGGTCCAAGAAATCGATCAAGAATCGAGCTCAAATCGAAAGTCGGCATACTCCTGTCTAACCTCTGGAAGTCTCTTTTTTCTGTAAAATATTGATTTTCAGAAGTCGATTTTTAAAATTACACAATTATAAAATGCACCATACGGGGATTGAAATCCCGTTTTTATTGTGATAGAAATTTCTACCACTAGACTATTGGTGAAAAAGAGATTCGGTGACCTAGGATTTATCTTTTGCTTAGAGGATACTCCAAATTGACCACTTTGGTGAAGTATGGTTAGGAATGTTATTTTTTAATTTATGAATGTTCCTTATTGTCACTTAATATATATAAACAGATTGATTAATACTCTGAGAAATAGTACTATCAACATCTTTTTTTGTCTATATAAACCAAATAAAATGGATATTTCGAAAATAATGACCATGAAAGCAAATTTAGTAACATTGAATGGCTTTTGAAAGACAATAAAGTTGAGCGACTATGAACATTAATTACCCAAAAATTGAGTGATTTTTGGAAGACAAAATAAAATTGAGTGACTGTGAAGACCAATTACTCAAAGTTAAGTGATTTTTAGATGACAAAACAAAGTTGAGTGAATATGGAGGATAATTGCCCAAAGTTAAAAGTGATTTTTGAAAGTGAAATATTCCCTCTACTTTCAATATTGTAGGAAAAAAGAAGTGTGCCGTGACTACGTTTCATAGGGTAACTTTTTAGAACTTAGGCAGTACTAGAATGTTGGTACCTATATAGTGAATGTGGTTGTACCTATTGTCTTTTTGCTCCAATTACATAAACATAATTGAATAATTTAATAAAAAATAAGTAGGCATTTGTACCTAAGGCCTAAGGCTGTAACCTAGTGGTCAATGAAGTGAGTTAAGGAATTATGAGGTCTGAGATCTCAGGTTCAAATCTCAGCGAAGACAAGAAAAACACTAGGTGATTTTTTCTCATTTGTTCTTACCTTGGTGGACAGCTGGCCCGGACCATGTTTCATGGTGAAAGTAGAAAAAATTTAAAGTGAAAAATAATATTTAAAGATTAGAGTTGTGTTTGGCCATTAAATAAATTAGAGTTATTTTAAATTTTTGTGGGTAATTTGGAGTGAAAATAATTTTTTATTCTTTTTGAAATTTTTGTAGCTTTGTAAAAAGTGAAAAAAGTAAGGTCACAATTTTTTAAAATTTTATAGTAAAACGTGTTTTCTAAAATTCAACTCCAAAATAAAAAAAAATTCATGATCAAACGAAAATGTACTTATGCTTGTTTTGCACTCGTGATAGCTAAAGTAATTGCCACTTTAGCTCAAAATATTGCAATTTTTTATTTTATTCTCAATCACTTTATGGGTATAATATATAACCGTCTTCCACTATAATGCATTGGACATCAACCTTTTCTTTTCCCTAATGGTTTTCAGTATTCACAGAAGGATTCGATTAAACTCGAATTCGCCCCAAGAGGTTTCACAATGGGTGGAGGTGAGGAGTAAATCACTCCCTAACAAATTAAAGGTGATCTTGTACCTATCAGGACTCGAACTTGAAACTTTTGATGAAAAATAAATGAGTATTTATCACTCCACCATAATCTTTGCAGATTGATTGAGCATCAACTACAAAGAGTTTCAGCAATATTTATTTCAAAAGTACTTTTTCATACATTTCTATTGTGAAAAGGAAACAATTGATATGATAATAACAAATTTCCTAGACCTTAGTACTTAATATGGGTGGGTGGTTGGGGGGTGTGTGTACTGAAATACTAGACAAATGGTAGTGCTTGAAATTACTTGTGGGGAAGTATAGTTAAAGGAACTAGACAAAATGAACCCGTAACTTCGAGAGAAAAATATTGAATCTTTAATTAGAAAATAACACACGACATGAATAAGCGATTATTTATTAAAAACACACGATTCTGGTAGAGTGTCCCTCTTGTAGTACCCCTTATATTTATGAATCAATCACATTACTTAGGACATCCTCATAGACACAATATGTGTAATATTATACATACATTGCTCTTCGAATTCACAACTGCCAAGAATTTATTAATAATCAATAGATAAAAGTGGTGGTACCTATAGTGGCTGAATCGTGGTTCTTAGCTGACCCACAGATAAGAATGGTAATTGCGCGGGTTAGGTTAAATTTGGGCGAATTAAAATGGGTTAATATAACAAACGGGTCAAGACCTAATTCGATCTAAATTTGCTTGGGAAAAAACAGGTTAAGTAATAGGTCATAACTTAATTCGTCCAATTTTTACTAAGTTTTAATTGCTTTATTGTTCTTTTAAATTTTTAGCATCTAATATTTTTTTTTTGTATTATGGATATATATAACATATCAAATTAAAAAGAAATCCTTTCAAAATATTTTGACAAGATTTTTCAAAGATCAATTCGGGCTACATATTAATTCAATTTTTAATGGGTTGAAATGTGTTGGACTGAAATAAGTTGAGCTAATAAATGGACAGATCAATAATCAACTCAAATTTAAACATATTGAACGAATTAAACGAATTGGATTTGATTTTGCCACTTGTACCATCATGATCATATACCGCAATTATTGCTGGAGAAGAAGCTGGAGAAGAAATTTTTAACTTGCAATTTTGTACCACATATAAATCAAAGGACCTTCCAAGTTAAAAGTTTTTTTTTAAAAAAATTCTGATGTACTAGCTACATATGCTATGCAACAGATTTTTTCCAAGTATGGAAAATAAATTGCTAAACAAAACAAATAAAAATGAGATACTCTCTCCGTTTTAATTTGTTTCTCTTATTTTTTTTAATCGATTTAAAAAAGAATGTCTCATTTCTTTTTCGATAACTCTTTAATTCTAACTTTCCACCTGACATATTTAAGAACATAAGATTAAAAAATATTTTGGTACATTTTACATATCTTTTATTTAAGTCCACAAGATTTAAAAGTCATCTTTATTTTCTTAAATTTTGTGTCAAGTCAAAATTAGATAAATAAATTGAAACGGGAGGAGTATGAAGGTAATTGGTCATAGGTGATTTGAAACTTTGTAATAAAAAAAAAGGTTTGGATACACAATTGCTTGAATCTTACCCGTTTGACCATGAATATTATTCACTTCATTTTGGAATATTTATTCACATTATTCTGAAATCTTGTTTGGCCATAAAAACACCAAATACAACTCGAAGTTATATTTGGGATTTTGGAAAACACCTCAAGAAGTGTTTTCACTTTATTTGGTTTCACTTTTTAATTTTTTTCTAAAAAAAATTTAAATTTTTTATTTTCATAAAATAACCCAATTTAAATTATATTATATGTTTATTTTATTTTTTAAAACAAAAAATATATTTGAATTATAAATATTAACTCCAAATACTATGGCCAAACATAACTCCAACTCCAAATGCAACTTCAAAAATTCTAAATAAAGTTAATATATTTTTTATTTTCATGGCCAAACGCCTATTAAGTAGTAAATTCAAATGAATTAGGAGTATTATATTGTCCATATGTATAGTCTGGCAATCTTAGGAGTATTATATGGTCCATATTTCAATCAAAATCAGTCTGGCAATCTTAGATGACATTTATGGATGAGAAAACAACTTAATTGGTCTTGTCTTTTTATTTTTTCTATGTATGTGCGAAACACATAAAACAGAAACATCCCTTTTACAGGTTTAAAATTATTATATATTGTCCATTTCATTTGATTGCAATATCACAATATAATTTTGTATATCACCAACGGTTCTAATGAGTGATGATGAGATGGATAGAATCCATCCCTTAATTAAAGATCTTGAATTCGAGACATTATTAAAATATTACTACTATTTTATTATTGAAATTTTTCATTAAAAAATATTTAGTGATTATTTTTGCAAATATTTTGATTGAATAGGTGGGAAGAGAAAAAAAATAGTAATATTTTCATATAGAAAAATTAGGAAGTTTTCCACTATTTCAGTGAGAATCTGCATCATGTATTTTTTCAGTGAGCTAGTTCAGTGAAAAATAAATGAAATAATCTTATTTTATAACACAAATTTTCACTGATTCGCAGTGAAAAAACCTTTGTTTTTAATAATGAGACCTACCAGAGGAAAAATATCTTTGTAGGGAACACTTTCTCTTTAATGAGGTTTACGGTGCGCCTATTCAAATTAGCCATGACTTCAAAATAAATACCGAATATCAGATATGAAAAACCTAAAAAAGAAAAATATACGTTGACCTTTTTATCACAATTTGATATTCAGGTGTAGGAAGTACGAATTGTCATTATCATAAATGTAAGGAATTAAATGAATCTAACATTATAGTTGCTAATCTGGTTAGGAGTTTTGTCGTCCTATCAATTGAAAAATATCTTTGTTTAACTCCAAATTAATAAATTTATTTAAGAAAGACATTTAATACTCATAGGACGCGTTTGGCATGAAGGATAAGAGATAACTAATCTCAGGATTAAATTTAGGATGAGTTTATCACATGTTTGGTAGGGATAAAATAATGGTATATCTTATCACATGAGTAGTTATTTCGGAATTCTAGTGTTATTTTTTTTCCACATTAAGGATGGATAACAATCCTGAAATTATTAATCGTTGGACCAACCAAACGAGCCCTTAATTCTAGAAGTATTTTATTTGGCCAAACTATTTTTATTGCTCTTAAATATCTCACTTAGCTAACACTTGATTAATTGGAAGTATTAAGAGTGAATTTGAGAAAAACTAATGAGTACTTTTTTTTCTAAAACATTAAATATTTTGAACCAATTTTTATTTGTCAAAACAAGACTCCATAGCGGATAGAACCAAGGACAAGGTCTGGACTGACGAGAAAGTGAAAAGTGATCTACACTATAACTTCTCCCATTCCATTAAATCGGAAGGAATATATTGTTGTAAGTAAAACTGTCGAAACAGGTTGACCTAGCCCAGCTCTAGCGTGCTGGAGATTTCAACAACCTAGTCTAACCCAGACCCTGCTCCAACCATTCATTTGAAAGGACCTCCAAAATACTAGCCCAAACTCAATAAAAATGTAAAAGAAGTTATATATATGACTGAATTCAAATACTTTTGCCTGAAGTTTAGATATAAATGTCTGAACTTTGTTCATATATGTATGAACTTCAGACAAAAATGATTAAGTTTATGTAAAAATGATTGGACTTCAATCATATGAATTCCAAACATTTTATCTAATATCAAGTTTAACTTCAAATATGCCAAACCATTTTGATGGCTTTGGCTATAAGCGTCGTAATTTCTTTATTTAATTAAACTTGGTGAGAACTAAAGAAGTTCGTTCACCCACAAAAATAGAAATATTCAAAAACTTATATGCATAAATTATTTGCAAAAGTTCTAATTATTTGTTCTTAAATAATCTGAAATTGTTCAATTGTCCCTTAGATTTTTTTGTCCTTTCATATTATGATTGGCAAATCATTTATGTGAGAAATTAGGTTGACTTTACATATCCAAATTTTATTCTTCAACTTTCGATTAAAAATTTTAAAAATATTTTCATGTAGTAGATTATCAAAATCATATATTATATCTTTTCGTGAGATTTTGAGGATTTTCGATGTTGGCCCTCTCTCTTTTGAGTGTTTTTTTTCTTATTATAAATTTATAATAAGATTATTATAACAATTCAACCCCTCATTTTGAACAATTTCATTTTACGAACATTCATGATACCATTGTAGGTTGAGTTGGGTTAGTGTACCCTTGTCTCCAAAGATGGGTTAACATTTAAGCTTGGACGATGTCTCATGACACCATCATAGTTTAGCGAATTCGATTATCTTTCTATGTAATCATTATATCAGTTCAGTTGCTTTACTCGTATATTATTTTTGTATATTTATTGTGTTGTATGTATACACTACTAGCAATTGTCTCAAATGAGTTAATGAGTTTGCTGACTTTTTTTATAAAGTCATAATTACAGCACAAGGGTGATTTGAATTCAAGGGAGTGATTTAAGCTATCCAGTAGAGGTGAACCATCATTAGATGATAGAGACAACTTCTTCTATTTTACCGAACGTTTCTACTTTTCTATTTTAAGCCACGTCTCATACTTTCTACTCAAATTTAATAGCTACAAGACTTCATCTATGTTGAGTTGTATGAGCAAATTCGAATGTTATGTATTTATACTTTTGCACTCTTTTTATATTAAGACAGTTGTTAAGTAGTTCCTTCTTCTTTATTCTTCATATATTCACATGTGGTGACTTAGAGGGTTCGGTAGTGGCTCACCGGATTTCTTATCACGACTTAGGTGTCAAATTTGGATCTCGTAAAAATTATTTGAGGTAGTTTATGCGCATATTAATTAATTCATAAATACGTATTATATATCTTTCACCAACACAAGTAATAAATAAATAAGTTTATCAAAGTTCAGACAAAAAAAATAAATCACCTATGCATCTTCCCCTTGTTGCCGGGGAGGATCTATGGGGTCGCAACAGGGTAAGCTAGCAAAGTCAGCGCAGAAACAACCCTCGAATCCACACATGATACTTTAAAGGACGTTATCTTTAACCTGTTGCTCAATAATTCAAAATCAAAATTTAAAATCTTTATTGGACCGTGTTCCTTCCCCTCCAAAAGGGGATTTTAGTAAATAACTAAATATGATACTCGGGCGAAGGGTCAAGTTAGTAATTTTTCTTATATCTCCTCCTCCCGAAGCCCAAGCTCAAACATTTACTTTTCTAGTTAGAGACCAACATCTTGGGGCTAACATGGGATCCCAGACCTCAGCGGAAAATTAAAATGTATATACAAGGTAATTTTTTAAATTTTTATGTATATACATAGATTTTGAATCCCCTAAACATAAAAATAAAGGTTGGCTTAGTGATTTAGGGAGTTTAAACTTCACCTTGAGATTTCAAGTTCAAGTCTTAAGCCTTACATTTTTATTTTTCAAACCCCTTTAGTGAAAATCCTGAATCAGACACTACCCTGCTGAAAGTTAAAGTTTATATCAATGACTGCTTGATCCTTAATTAAGTGAGTTTAGGCTCAAAAACACACCTAAATTATCTCAATTATTGAGTTTCATACCTAAACTATTGGGAGTGTGAGTTTCCTACCTAAACTATAACCCAGTGGTCATCGAAACACACCTCAACTAATATTTTATGGTGTGTGTACTACACTCTCTTTTGTTTAAAAATTCTGCCACGTGGCATTCCACGTGGAATAATAATTCCATCGTGACAAAGTTAAATAAATTAATATTAGGTTAAAAGTTAAAAATAATCACCGTATAAATTAATATTTTTCTCCATCACGACATCCGACATCTTCTTCTCCACCTTCTCAGTCGTGGTCTCATCGTAGCCGTGGAGAGTTTAGGATTTTAAAGAAATCAATTGAAAAATATAAATAAAATGTGTCAGCTAATAGAGTCGTTATACATGCCAGGTGGATGAAGATTTTGTGGCCAAACGCGCCTAGAAGCCTTTATAGATAAACATTTGATTTAGTTAGCGTCTAGGTGTGTTTCTCTTAATACTGGGTGATAGCTCAGCTAGGAAACTCACGCTCCAATCCCAATAATTCAGGTATGAAACTCAAAAAACTAGGATAGTTTAGATGTGTTTTTGACCCTTAATTATAATTAAGTTCACTAAAATTCATGATATATCTTCTGATATGTCAATTTTTTCTACATTTCTTTCTTTTGACATAAACATAGGTACAAAAGTGAATGAAAATGTTCAGATCCAAAGTAAAAGAAGGAAGTGGATCAAATAGTGCCAAATGGGCATATTAATGGTGAAAGAGATGTCTAATGGTGGTGAAAGCTAAGATGTGGAAATGTAGTGTGTCTATATTTGAAGGGCCATTTATTATGCCTCAGACATGGAAAACGACTCACCCTAACTGCTATGTCCAAGCCCAATTTACCAGCTTGGCACTCACCAAAGGAACAACACATCTTTTACTCATTATTATTTTTCTCTCACCAGCCCATATTTGGTAACCGCGTTAATAGGACTTCAACCTTACAAACAAGCCGAGAGCTGATATGGATGTTGGTCACAATTACTATCACAAAGCTTCTATGACTAAATTCAAATTCACGCTGGAAGTCTCACGTTGGAAGTAAATCGCTTTGAATTCGAAACCTCTAGTTACGAATAAAGAAGTACTTACCGCAATCTTTGTTGGTCAAAATAAAATCCTTCCATTTTCCAGATTTTATTTACGTAAACTTGCTCACATTGTTGATTTCAAACATGAAAAAAGAGGAAGGCTTTGCGCTAAGATTATACATTTACAATAAATACTTATGTATGCATTCGAACCGTACAATCAGTCACTAATACTTGCTTAAGAATTCTTACGTCAGGATACACTGTCTATATTATACTCTCTTGGGATTGATGTCACCCTTCTCTGGACCCTACATGATAATAATACAAAATGCGTTGTGCTCAAAATACTTGCTTCAGAATTCTTACGTCAGGATACAATATCTATATTATACTCTCTTGGGATTGATGTCACCCTTCTCTGGACCCTACATGATAATAATACGAAATGCGTTGTGCTCAATTTTTTTTAAAAACTTTTGTATGTAATACGATGGAGATTGGAGAGGTCATTCATTCATGAGCAAATTTCAAAAATATCAGCCCAATTGAAACTAATTGGGCTTTTATATCCATACTTTGCTAATTACAATCCATACCAATTATTTAAATGACAACTAAAAAAAAAAACGCCGTCTCCGGCAATTTCTGCCTTTGTTTGGCCGCCATTTTTTTCAAAACGGAAAGCAGTGTGTGTTTTGGTTCCTTTTTATATTGTTTTTTGAATTTTAATTTCAGCTATTTGCTTGTAGGTCTTTGAACTTTGCACTAATTATCATATAGACACCGTTATTTTTATTTTTTAAACATATAAATATCTCTATAACGATTTTGTTTGTCTGAATATTTTTCCGAAGGTCTCGTTCTCTGTCTCTCTCCGTTTCTCTTTCACTTTTTCTTTTCCTCTTTGTATTTTGTATTGTTATCTCTCTCTTTGTCTCTCCCCCTCTTTGTATTTTGTATTTTCACCCTTCTCTCTCTTTTTCTTCTTTCGAATACAATTGTATCAACAAATACAAATACAATTCGTATCAATGACGTACAATTTTTATTCAATTATATCAATACAAATACAATTCGTATCATCGAAATACAATTTATATCCAATTGTATTAACGAATACAAATACAAATACAATTCGTAAGTGAAAAATAATTTGTGTTCAATTGTATCAACGAATACAAATACAATTCGTATCAATAAATAAAAAATACAATTTATATCAACGAATACAATTTCTCTTTCTCTCCTCTTTGTATTATACATATTACAAATACAAATACAACTCGTATCAATGAAAGACAATTTGTATTCAATTGTATCAACGAATACAAATATAATTTGTAGCAATAAATAGAAAATACAATTCGTATCAACGAATACAATTTCTCTTTCTCTCCTCTTTGTATTATACTTATATGTTATATACAAATACAAATATATCATTTGAGAATTTTGTTGAAAAAAGATCCCTTATTTAGAGAAAAGGAGAGAAAGAGATGGAGGGAGGAAGAGAGGCAGCGAGAGGGAGGGAGAGGAGCGAGAGGGGAGCGAGATTGGGGAGAGAGGAAGAAGAGTGGCCAATAAGATTGGGAGAGAGGGAGGAGAGTGGAGAGAGAGATAGATGGGAGAAGGAGAGGCTATATACCAATAGTTTTGACTAATTGGCAAGGAGCGTAATTGATTTAAACTATATGCATAAAACGTAATTAGGCCTTTAATATTGGTGTGTTATGTAATTTTCCCTTCATTCATAGCAGAAAAAGCTTAAGACATATACTTGACAGTTGACACAAATGGTAAGCATATATAGACAGCAACAACTAATTTGGAGTGGAGATAGCAAATTACAACATTTGGCCATTCGGCTAATAATAATTATATTCGCTAGTCATATCTATAAACAATTATACATTATTTTGTAAAAAAAAATATATTTTATGTATTTCGTAAATTAATATCCAAAAAATATATATTTACTAACTATTATTATGATATACGACTATTTATATCAATTTTGGTTTTGTTTTCGGCTATATGGCTCTTATAAATAGGAAGGATTTCGTGGGAAAATTATGCTCTATGGCCACTTGGAGAAATATTTGCATGTTTTAGCCCATATTTGAGTTTGTTATCCGATTTGATTTATATTTGCGTATAAACATTTTTTATATATTATTATATATATATATATATATTTACATAAGGTTTATACAATTATAAGTAATACTTTTCCTCAGATATAATGTTGTATAAACTAAAAATATGATTACGTGACGTAAATTTCTTATGTTGCACGGTATATTTTTGAAAACTTCCCATTTTTTTCCCTATATATTATTAACTATCTAATTTGCCTTTTCTTGAAAGATTTTCACTATTCTTCCATGAAAGAGAAGATATATAGCTAGGGTGTGTTTGGTACGGAAGAAAATATATTTTAGAAGATATATTTTTTTTCTATATGTTAAAGTTGCTGCCATGTGACCAGGAGGTCACGTGTTCAAGCCGTGGAAACAGCCCTTTGCAGAAATGTAAGGTGAGGCTGCGTACAATAGACCCTTGTGGTCCGGCCCTTCCCCGGACCCCGCGCATAGCGGGAGCTTTAGTGCACCGGGCTGCCCCTTTATGTTAGTTGGTCAAAATATTTTTTCCAAAAATATAAGTCCCTTAAAATTGAGAAAATTGACTTTGTTAGCGAGAGTATGGAAAACAAATTTTATAAATGGCCTGCCTTCCAAGCACATCATCTCCAAATCAGTGTTTTAAAAGGCAGTTTTGGGACTCACTCCGGGATTCGCCCCGGGGCGGGGCACTGGCAAAATGTCCGGGGCTCAAGTGTGAGACTTAGTTCTGTGAGACTTACGCCCCCATCGCCTGATTTTACGTCCTAAACACGTCCAACGCCCAACGCTCGGGGCTCGCCTAATAATTCTTACACAAATTATATCAAATTCCTTAGCCAACACTATTGGTCCTCATAATTCTTTACTAAATGAATGATGCCTAGTAGTTTTTTTTCATCTATAAAAGTAAGAAAATTGAGGGTAACTCAAATAATAAGTCATATTATTGCTTATTTACTATTTGAGAACGATGTTAAGGTAAATATCACTAAATATTTCTGTTTGAAGTATATATCCAAATTTTTACATTTTTACTTATCATTGGTTTTTATGTTTTTGTCTTATATAACAAAATTATCATATTTTATTATTTTGTTCTTTGAAACTATTTTATTTTTATTCATAAAGAAGTGATATTTTAATTATAATAGTATAGTTAATTGATTATTACTTTTAGGGAGATAAATTGCATAATATGATAGTCATATATTTTAAGAAATTGTGATTCTTTTATTGTTTGAAAGTTAAGATTTTAGAGTTGAATTGTATCCCATAATAAATTTTATATCATTGAATTATTTTACTTGTAAAATGATGTTAGAAGTTTTGTTTTCTATGATTTTTTAAAATCATGTTTAAAAAATTTAAAATTATTAATATATTTTTATGTTTATTATACTATTTTTACTATATTATAAATTAAAAATTAAAGATCCACGGGGCTTACGCTCCATGTCTCGGGGCTTACGTCTCACCCCGTGATACATAAAATGTCTTGTCTCACGCCTCCGCCTTTTAAAACACTGCTCCAAACCACTCCCCACCCCATTTCTGCCTCCAAACCCCACATCTTGACCATTTTATCATCGCCCTATCGAACTCCTATGATATTTTTTCTAGATTATATATAATTATTCTTATGATAATACGTTTTTGCTTTACATATCAAATCTTAAAAAATAAATAAATAAACTCATTTTTTCCGTACCAAACACACCCATAATATTGCATTATTGCTATTTATGCAAGTTAGCCAATTCATTCATTTAGGATGGAATAGTTTGTCGAACCATTCACATTTCTTAGTTGCCTTTTTCTATCGAACTAAGCCGACTGGATTTATTTATTTATTTATTTATTTATTTTATTTGACTAAATTTTATAATTTACTTATTTGACTAGATTTTATAATTTATTTGTTTTTATTATTTTCTAGCCGACTAGGTTAGTTCCCTTGTTTGATCAAACTGGCCTATTAAATTTTCCACTTGTGGTGACAATAAAATTTTCTACCTTCAAATATGAAAACTCTCTGTTTAGTTTTCTGGATTAAAAAAAATAAGAAAAACAAAGACGCAAATATTTACTATTCTTAGTAAATTTACTTGGTTAATTTTTTTTAACAAAAAAATTAATTAGTTTAATTTTGAGGTTTTGAAATTATACAAAGCCAGGATTATCTTTGATACCTTCAAAGTCTTTTCAAGCTAGCTTGACCAAATGAATTTAACTCAACATGAGAAGATCTTTGTATATATGCTCAAAGGTATATACGTAGGAAATTGGCAAATCATTTGGATTGATATTATCTCATTTTATCCTCTATAATATTAGGGGTGCACATTGGTCGGTCGGTCCGATTTTATGTATTATCAAATTTGGTTTATTGATTTTTTTATTTATAAAGACGCTAAATTGATAATCAAATCAATCAGATATACGTTATTGATTTTCGGTTAATCGATTTTTAATCCTTAATAGTTTGATTTTCGATTTAACCGATAAGAAAATATTTCTCTAATTTTTTCCTTTCTCTTATTTTTATCTGTTCATATATACATTACATTCATGTATAAAAGTCTACATAAATTACAAGTAGAAGCATATTCAAATACATTATTACTAAAATAAACTTGTTTTCTTTCGGGTTAAGTAGCAAATTTGAATGCAATAGTAACTGTAGAAATCTCTCCATAAAAAACAACAAGTTCAGTTCATAGTTTACATTGATGGGTAGAAACCCACCAAGTCAATGACTTTAGAAAGAAAACAACAGCACTACGACAACAATTATAAAATGTAAAAAATAATAGGGTATGTATTTAAAATCTAAAATCACTGTTATATAATTAGGGATAACAATATAATTTTAATATAATATTATTAAATTATCAATTTAATAATTAACTAAATACTTAACACCGAAAATTGAACCGATAGCCCAATAAATTTTTTTACAAAATCATTTAAAAATCATTAACCCAATAATCTAATATCGATAAATATCTATTATATTTTTTCCAGTTCGATTTATCGGTAAACTATTTTTTGTATAACCCTACTCTATATGTGTTTTTATTTTTAATTTTATCCGTTTTTCATAATCGCACTGCAAAATGAAATTTCCATATAACAATGCTAATCATTTTATTGTTCACTTTATTTGGTACTTTAAGAAAATTATATCTACACTTCTTCTGCTCTATTTTCTTCTTTAATTTCTTTTTGTTGGATCCTTTCTATTTCATTCTGCATGCGTGCTAATCGTTGTGATAAAAGATTCACAAAAGCTGCACCAAATAGAAAGTAATGATTTAATTTGGGATATTATAAAATTATAAGTCTCCCACCTTTTGTACTATTTATTATTATTAATAGAAGTCCTCGTAAATGGGATTCATTAAAAATAATAATTAGAAAATAGTGATTTAATTTGGGAAATAATTAGGGATAGTTTCAAATATGTACAATAAAATAATTAATTTATAATAACTATAGTCAAGTTTTCTTTACAAGAAAATAGCCCAAAAATGAACTAGCCACAAAAAAATTACAAAAAAAGTAACTGCATGTATATGTAATGTATCGATATTGTACAAATGATGTATAAACGTGTATCGATATTGTATAAATAATGTAATAATGTGTATCGATATTGCATAAATAGTGTATAAACATGTATCAATATTTTATAAATGATATTTAAACGTGTATCGATATTATATAAATGTGTATATAATGTATCGATATCCATTTTCTTTAACAAACACTAGCACAGGAAAAAATCCTCTACAGGCCACCACCACTGCCAGCCTCCACTTCCCCCATTTTTTTCGACCAAGTTCCGGGCAAACAAACAACAATCAGTCTCCTTTTTTCGATGAAACAAACGTCAATGCTCCAACAACCATTCTCCTAATTGTTAGCTAACAGTATGTTTGTTGAAAATGCCTACAGGCACACTCGGATTGGCTATATATCGTACCATGGGGTATAAATAAAGTTGTCAACTATGAAAAAGAATGCTATGGAAATCCTACTATGGTTCTGGCAGAAAATGGTATGGTTTGTTTAACTGGTGCAATGTTTAAAGTCTATGTTGATTGTTACTAATAGTACATGATTTTCGGGTATTGAAGATGGTGGGAGATAGGGAAACAACAAGCTCATGAGAGGTACATGAGGCTGCGAGAACAAGGAAAAATAGAGCAAGCTAGGAAAGAACAAGGCTAATTAATGTAATAAATGGGTGATTTTTTTAAAGTGAACTATTTTGGGTGTAAATAAGTTTGATGAGCTGACATTCTGCCTAATTTCCCTAATTATAGTTACAAGTCTCCCTCCATCACCATATAACCAAAAGAAAACAAGGAATGATATAATTGAACCTATAGGCCCAGCCTCGATCAAGCGTCAAGGACCAACGGGCTGACTTGAGCTGGACTTATAAACTACAATTTTAACAGCGAAGTGCACGAATACCTGCTTTTGATGTTGCCATTTAACTAATACCTATTTTATAAAAAAAAATCGCAAGTTTACCTGTTTGGGGCAAGAAGTCAGATAATCACGTCTGAAACTTGATAATTTCACACACTCGTATCTGAAATTGTGGCTTTGTAAAAAATAAACATCAGACTTTTTTGCCTGATGTTTAGTATGAGTTGCAAAGGTAAACGTTTAGACATTTTTGACTGATGTGCATGTAAAAAATTGATTAAATTTCTAGTCATGAACGTTTGTATCTTTTCATGTATGTTTGTACCTAAGTCACACGTGACTGAAATGCATGTAAAAACAGGTTAAAATTTCAGACGTGTGCCTGAATAAAAAATAAAAAATTATTCTTCTAATTTCAATAATTCAACACACGATTTAGCACTCAAATATACTCAAAATAAGCTCAAATTTGAAATATAAGTTCCATATATCATAAAGAACAAATCGCAATAATCAATTTATCAAAAACACACAAATCTAACAAACTCATTTAGCACCCTTTTATTTTTTTAAATCTGCACTTCAGTCATGTATGCATGATTGAACTACATGTAAAAAGCCAAAATTTCATGAATCTTTACAGACAATGTTTGGTAATTTTAATGAAGAACTAGATGAAGAAGTAGAATATGATAATGAATATGATGGTAATGATACTTATGATGATGATGAAACAGAGCCTCCTACGGCTACTAATCTCACTCCTGCTCCCGCTCCCGCTCCCGCTCCCGCTCCCACTCCCCTTGTACATCCTACTAGGGCTAAGCCAAAGGCTGAACGTCCTAAAAAATCTGTTGTGTGGCAATTTATGACTCAAAGTGAGGATAAAACTCAAGCTATTTGTAAAATATGTAAACATATTTTGAATCATAAAACTACGGGAAAGTCGGGTGGGACGGAACATTTAAGAAATCATTTAATGGGATGTTGTAAAAATGAATTTTCGCAAGCTCAGGCTATAGCCTATGCAAAAAAATATGGTACTCCCCTTCCCGATGCATCTGTAGGAGTAGGGGCCTCTAACATGATCCAAACACAGTTAAACCCTTCTAATGTTTCTGGCCCTAGTACACATCGCAGTTGTAGTAGAGAAAGAGATCTTGAAGAATTAGCTAAAATGATTGTTCTTTGTGGCTTGCTTTTTAGTTTTGCTGAAAATTCCGGTTTTATTCATTATATTCAAATAGTGTATAATCCTTCTTTCACAGGTTTTTCAAGAAATACTATTAAAAAAGCTATTTTTGATTATCAAGGATAACATGTACAATATCTTCGTTGTTTATTTAACTATAATACTTGTAGAATGACTATCACTTCTGATATGAGTCGTAGTCCTAACGATAACGATTATTTCACTATTACTGGTCATTGGATTGATGAAAATTGGAACATGCAAAAAAGAATTTTAGGTTATAAATGTTGTGAAATGTTGAAAACCGGTAGTTACATAGCTCAAACTATTATAGATGTTTTACAATTTTATGAAATTTGTAATAAAGTAATTAGTGTCACCCTTGATAATGCTTCTAATAATACAAATGTTGTTGATAAACTAAAACCGATAATTTGCCCTATTTATAATGACGATTTTCATATTAGGTGTGCTGCACACATATAATTTAATTGTTAGAGATGGTATAGCAATGTATAATAATAGTTGTATAAAATGTGAAGCTGCATGCCATTTTATTTTTAAATGTCAAGTAAAGTCTAGACGTGTAGAGTTTGAAAATCGATGTCGTGAATTAGAACTCCCCCTAAAAAATTCCAAAAACAGTGTCTACTAGATGGAATTCTTTATATGAAATGCTTAAAGTTGCTTATTAATATAGAAAGCCTTTACAAATGGTTTAGAATACTCACAATTCAGATAATGATTATAGAATTACTGACACTGATTGGAATGAAGTATATGAACTTAAAGAATTTCTAAAAGTTTTTTATTTAGCTACAAAACAAATATCTGGACTTTATTATCCAACTATTTATTCAGTTTTACCAAATATATGTGTTATTTTTGATAAAATTTTTCAATACAAAAATATTTCACGGTTTAAAGATTCTATTAATGCAATGATTAAAAAATTTAGAAAATATTTTATTCTTATTCCTCAAATTTATTTAACTGCTTGTTTATTAAACCCAACTTACAAAGAAATAGGTGCAGCACGAATGGTTGAAAGAATATATTCAAATTTAGATATTTTAGAGATTATATATCAGCAAAGTATCCAAGGTGACGAAGTTGCCGAAGAGGAAAAAATACCTAGTTTGTCCGATATTAAAGATAGCATAAAAATTGAAGCTAGAAAATTGTATGACTTGTATAATTCTAGTAGAATAAATGATGAAGTACGTAATGTAGAACCTTCAAGTTCTAGGCGTAGATATCCAAATGAAGATGATATTGATGATATGATGAAAAATTATCTTGGTATTACTTCTAATGAAAGGAATGATTTTGATGAATATCTTAATCAGGGAATGGAAAGCATTAAGGATGCACAAGGCAAATCTCAACTTTTGGAATGGTGGAAGACTCGCGACAGGTCATTTCCAAAACTTCAACCGGTGGTTCGAGATTTGCTAGCTATTCAAGCATCTTCAGTAGCTTCGGAGGGTGCTTTTAGTGCAGCAAGATATCAAATTGGGGAGCATAGGTATTCATTAGCATCATACAACTTTGAGATATCGGTATTGTTTAGAGATTGGATCAATGCCGAGCGAAAGAATTATGGGCGTCCTAGTTTACCTGTCCAATTTGAATATGATATAGATAATATTTTGGTAAATTCTAGTGAAGACGGCATGGATGCATTGGAGGATCAAGCACAACAACCACTTCCAGAAAATGTTACCAGGGAATTGTTAGAAACTATACGTCAAGACTATTTTCAAGGATTCAAATATTAGTATAATAATTCGAGGCCTAATTCAAACAGAACCCTTCCTAGAAGGTGACTGCGTATATTAGGTCCTCTTCTAATATTTGTAATACAAATTGTATTATTTAATTTTTATGAATAAAATTATAGGCTATTCGCCTTAAATTTTTTTAATTATTGTCTTCAATTTAATACAAGTTTTTTTTTATATATTTCAATTTTTAAATATTTCAAACTTAAGTTACAATTTGAAATTTAAAAAGTTTAAAAAATGAAAGTTTGATATAGTTTAAAAAGTTTCAAACTTAAGTAAGTAAGTTATTAAGTTAGTTATAGTTTAAAAATTTAAATTTAAACTTTTAAGACTTAAGAGTTTAAAATTTGAAATTTAAACTTTTAGAGTTTAAAATTTAAACTTTTAGAGTTTAAAATTTAAACTCTAAAAAAAGTCTAATTTATTAAGTTAAAAGAAATATAAAATAACTTATATATTTTGAAACATTTTCAATTATAAATAATCAAATTTTAATTTAATTAAAATTTAAAAAAAAAAAACGAGACCCGGTATACCGATCCGGTCCTGGTCCGGTCCGGAACGAAAAGGGTAGAACTTCCCGGTACTACCAGTACCGGTTCTGTCTCGATTTACGGTCAGGCAGCGGAAGATGACTTCTATACCGGTCTGATTCTGGTTAATACCGGTCCGGCAGACTCAATACCGATGCCGATGCCAGCCATAGTTCCTAGTATAAGGTCAAAATTTGATAAGGCAATTTTTATTGTTAGTTAGGCTAGCTAACTCTTGAATAGAAGTGGAATGAGCAATAAGTTTCAGTTCACTTCATCGTTTGAGGAGTGGTGCCACTCTAAGTTTCTTTTTGCTATAAGCTCATTCTTTGTTTGATGGATAGTCTCTATCTTTGTGTTGTAATTAGATCTTTGGTATGAAATACAATACTCCTAGAAGACTGGATTTTTTTTTAAAAAAAAACTTATCTACAGAACTTAGGTCGATATAGAGACATAAGTCCAGTTTCAAATTAAACCCTCAAAATTATACCTTAAGAGGTATAATTTATTCCTACTAAGTTTTTGCCGGACAAGACAAAAGTTCTTTAAATGTGTACTTTATAAATTAAATCCTACATAATTTATGTCGAACAAATTCTTGCCTTGAGAAATTAGATCACAATTTTTTCATCAAATGAGAAACAGGGATAAAAATTAAAAAATCAGTAATTTAAAAAGAAAAAATTAAAGATCATCCTAAAATAGGGTCAATTTCAACAAAAACTTTGAATTGGAATATAGAAAGTAAAGAAGTACGCATGAACCTCTCTCTTGTCGTTAATTAGCTGTCCTATAGAAAGGAAAGCTAGTAATAAGAGTATCAAGAAACTAAGAACAATAAAAAGGAGTCAGAACAAAGAAGAGATGCTCTAGGAATAAAGCACAACAACAAAATTTAATAGTACTTTTTTCCCTATTAATTAGATCTCATAGTATATCTTGTAGGTATACTGTTACTACTATTTTTTAATATATATATATATTCTCGTATCACTATTTTTTCATTGAAATTATTCACTGAAAAATGTTGATCTCAGGCTATTCCAACAGATAATTTGATTGAATCAGTAGGCAAAGAAAAAATAATATGGAAAAATTAGGAAGTTTTCCACTATTTCAGTAAGAATTTATTTTTCATTATGTATTTTTCCCAGTAAGCTGATTCTGTGAAAATGAGTGAGAAAATTATATTTTATAACATAAATTTTTTACTAATTCACGATGAAAAAAACTTTTGTTTCTAATAGCATATGATGACGAGCGCTTCATATCAACAAAGCAAAATTACAAAGCCAATTGCACATAAAAAGTTAAGCACAATTTGTCCACAAATATACAAAGAAGCAAAGAGGGTCTACTGTTATAGTCAAAAAAATACTGTTACTGCAAGTTGTACATAAATCGTACACATATTTTTTATGAATTTAATTTTTATAAATTGACGGCGTAAAAATATTTTTACAGTAAATAGTTATATTACTTAAAGAAAAAATAGTAATTTTTTCATATGGTAAAGTTAAAAAGTTTTTCACTATTTCCGTGAGAATTTGTTTTCACCATACATTTTTTGAGTGATCTAATTTTGTTAAAAATGAGTGAAAAAATCATGTTTTATAGCACAAATAAAGCCATAGTGAAGATAACAATAAGAGTTACTGAAAAATAAAGCAGGTTACTTATTATGTATAAGAAATTAAAATACAATAGCCATGTACATAAATTAAATTCTAATGAAAGAGAAAGTGACAAATACATAGTAGAAAATAAATACAGTAATAATAAAAATAAAGAAAAAGAAATTTATATATGTATATATATATAAATTAAATAATTACTGGTAGAAATTTCGCCCCCCTCGTCCGCTGTGGTGTTGCAGAGATAGGGAAAGGGGAATGGCCACACCACACTTTTTTCCATCAACATTACAACTTATCGTAATGGCAACAAACAAACAAATAATACTGACCCCTCTACCCCCTACCCCCACCCCACCCCATCTTCACTATAAAAAAAAAATTTAGTACCTTTATTTTAATTTATGTGATACTTTGTTCATTTTTACGTGTTCATGTTTGATTTGGCACACCATTTAAGAAACAATAAATAGAAGGATAATTTTACTATATCACCCCTATTAATTATAAGTCATCTAAATGTTGGGAAATGAATAGTAATAGCAAGGGTAAAATAGACCAAAAATAAAAAAATATCTCTTCATTTTTCAAACTGGATAAGTAAAGATGGACGGAGGTAGTATTGTTTAACTGGACACGAAATTTAAGAAAAAAAATAAAATTCAATGAAATACCTAAAAGAAGAATAAAAAATCGTGGTCGGGAAGGTCGAGTAGTTTCTTGGTCCTCCGCAGGTACTTCTAGATTATGGTTTTTCTTTCACTCATACAACTATTGGGTTTAGTTGATCAACTCAAATGCTGAAGAAAAATGAAAATATATTAGTGGTATCGGAGCCTGCACCTTGTGCACACCTCAATTAGTTTTACCGTGTACTTACTATCTCTCACCAACACAAGTAATTAATAACTTTGCCAACCAAAGATCGATAGATTGGGAAGATATCACCTAAATTTTTTTCTCCATTGATATGTGAACCTAAAATCTCATGATTCTACCCCATTTCATTCACCAGGATGCCACATTCTTGAGTAAAAAATGAATGATTTTTGAAATTTGTGATACAAAATTAGTCATTTTAGACATTTGTTTGACTATAAATCATAAAACTTTTAGAGTTAATTAAATTATTTCTCAATATAAAAATGTGACATTATTTTAGATGTACTAACAAGAAAAATTGTGTAGAATAAACTGAGACAAAAAAAATTTACTAATTATATATAGTAGTAATAAATAATTTAACAAAATACACACACCCTCCCCCCTCCCCCCTCTCTCCTCTCAATCCACCTCCTCTTTCTTCTTCTTGACTTACCAAACAAGCTCTTATTCCCTTGTAGACTGTTAAGCTAGTATAATGGAGCCAAAAACTTTTCATCCCTCTTTCCCCCATGAAACCCTAATTATCTCTTCTATATTATGACACAATTCTGAAAAGAGCCCACCTTATTATCCCTAGCTTAAATTCCTAAAAATACCCAGTTTTCTATGTACCAAATATCCTCTATATATACACACTATATAATAGGCACTAAGGTGTATTGATCTACTACTACTTGTTTACTTTTTTTCTAGTATTTCCTATAGCCGTGGGCACTATTGCTCATATGATCCCTAGCTATATGTCAATTTTTTTCTTTTTTCTTTTTTTCGAGAGCTTTGGCGTAACTGGTAAAGTTGTTATCATGTGATCTGGTCACGAGTTCGAACTGTGAAACATCCTCTTGCAGAAATGCAAGGTAAGGTTGCTACAATAGACCCTTGTGGTCCGATCCTTCTCCTGACCTAGCACATACAGTGGCGGAGCCAGGATTTTCACTAGAGGTTCAAAATATAAAAAAGTAAACACACAAACTAGTCGAAGAGGGTTCGACATCTACTATATGTACATAAAAGATAATTCTAGTCATGTATAAATAGTGTAATTTTTCACCAAAGGGAGTTCTGAACCCCCTATCCCCAAGCTAGCTCCGCCTCTGAGCCCATAGCGGGAGCTTAGTGCATCCGACGGCTCTGCCCTATCCCTAGCTTAAATTCCTAAAAACCCAGTTTTCTATGTACCATATATCCTCTATACATACACACTATATAATAGGCACTAAGCTGTATTGATCTACTACTTTATAGTTTTTATCCTAGTACTCCATATTTCCTATTGCCCGTGGGTACTATTGATTATATGATCCCTAGCTAGGTCAATTTTTATTTTTATTTTTTGCTTTATTTTGTAGGCATTAAGATGCATTCTTAGGTCTATACTGTATAGGAGAAAGTGAGAAAGAAAAAAAGAAAAGGGGAAGTTTATGTTTGGTTTTTTTGTTTGCTTTCTAAAGATAGATGTATTTTGTAGGGAATAGTAATATGTCTTTCTTTATATATACACAATTTTTACTGTTTTTGATACTACATTATATTAGCCTTTCTAAAAAGCAAGCTATGTTAGAGAGATAGATAGAGATAGAGAGAGAGAATAAATAAAAGCTTTTTTTTTCTCTTTAGTGTCTCTAAAAAAAAGCTCTATATATTTGGTGTTTGTTCTTTCTTCTTCCACCTTCAATTAATCATTTCTTCTTCTTCTTTCTTCAAACAACAAAAAAAATCCATCAAAAATGGCAAGTTGCATTGATGTTGCTTCTGAACAACTTTGCTATATCCCTTGCAACTTTTGCAATATTGTTCTTGCGGTATCTATCTATTTATCTATCTATCTCTGTTCCGACCTTTAATTTTCTTGTATATTTTTGTAACCTATAGTTCAAATATACGAATTCAGGATCTAGAATCAGTGGATTTTGAATTAGTATGATCTTATAATTATAGGATACATAGTTATGAGTTCAGTTGAACCTACAGAACGTGCTCAAAATCCGAGTATTTTTTTTTTCTTTTTTTTTCTTTTCTTGTGCTTGAACTTTCTTTGTCATGTGTGTGAGAAGATAAAGCTGATTTTGAGAATCCAAGAGTTAGTTTAATTTGTGTGTATTTTTGTATTATTATTATTATATATATATATATACAACACACAAATCAAGTGATCTATAGTTTCTTGGGGTTTTCTTTGTTTTTAATTTGCTTTGAGAAGTCAAGTCACAATCCATATAGAGACTTTTCTTCTTTTTTTTTTTCTTCATCATTCTTTGATCTTTTGCAGTCAAGGAAAAAAAGTCATAACCTGAAAAACCTGAACCTTCCAATCAGAATTCTTTTTCTTTTCTGTTGATTTTATGATTTTTGAAGATAAATTTGATGAAGACAAGTCCTTACTAGTACTCATAAGAGATTTAATTTAATTTCCTTTTCTTTTTCTTTTTTCCTCTCTCTCTTTCTAGCTATAGCTCTGTGTTATAATTTACCTTTCTCTTCTTTTGTTTTTGTTTTTTACTGAAAAGATTGCACTAAGTGCAGGCACCATATAGTGTGTTGTCAAAAGGATGAGCTTTTAGTTTCCCCTCATGTGTGTGTGTGTTTTCAATAATCATCAATCTCTCCCACTTTCTTCAAGAAAACAAAATTCTTTGTATTTTAGGGTTTTCTTCTTGGGGTTTATTTTTCCTTCCAAAAATGACTCTTTTGAAATGTTGTTGTACACACAAAAAATAGGGCTTGTGTTAGGAGATTTTAAGATTTGGAAAACCTATCTCCATACCCCCTCTAAAACGGTGATTTCAAGATTTAGAGTCAGTGAATTCTGCTTTCTGTATATTCAAGATTTAGAGTCGGTGAATTCTGTTGTCTGTATATGTATGTGTATAACTAATCAGAGTTTGTTGAAGACATAATTGAGTAAATAAAAGCTATTCTATCTATCATCTTAAGTTGTTAGATGATATAGTCACACACTTCAACAGATCGTTAAACTCATGAGTGGTTCTATTCAACTTGTAAAACTAGTCTAGATTCGTAAATAAAAATGTATTTTCTCTAACAGTTTAAGTTGTTAGATGATATGGTCACACGCTTCAACATAGTTTAACTCAATGGTTCGATTGTTACACTATTCTAGATTTGCAACTATATATCTCAAGAATTTCAACAAAAGTTTTTAGTAATTTCAAGATCTTAAACTTGTGATGTTTTTTTTCTTAATTTCAAGAATTTTTTTTTTTTGTTGTTGGAAAATTATTGTAGGTGAGTGTTCCATGCAGCAGCCTATTTGATATTGTGACTGTTCGTTGTGGGCACTGCACAAATTTGTGGTCCGTCAATATGGCAGCTGCATTTCAATCCTCCTCTTCATCCTCCTCCTGGCAAAATCATCATCTTCAGGTTCGTTCCGAATCCAAATCCAAATCCAAAAAAAAAAAAATTAAAAAAAATTAAAAAAAATTCTCTTTTTTTTTTTGCAGCTCAAATTGTGGGCGTTTTGTTCTCTATGTATCATTAGGCTTCTGAATTCTAGGATTTTTTTTTTGTATTCTTTTGAGGGAATAAATATGTGTACAGACATATTAATACTCAGATCGAGTTTTTCAAAGCACAAAAAAAATTAAAAAATATATATATATAGCCGCCATAACTAGGAAAAAAATACCTATACATATTTATTTTCTATTTGATGTTTTGCAGCTTTTATAAATCTAAGCATTTTTCTAGGCTATACTTTTTTATATATATAGTATAGAATTGTTTTGATTTGATAGTTTGATTTTTTTTTTAAAAAAAATATTTTATTTTATATCAGGGTTTGTCCTCTACTGTGGAAACAAAGCCTAAAAACTAGGAATTTTTGGCCCATATTTTATTTATTTTTGTATGTATAATCCCTAACTGATTCAGTCACTTCAATGTTGTTATGACCTATCTTCTCTTCTTTTTTCATAAAACATCACTTCAAGCTTTTTTGGTCAAACCATAAAGAAACCCTCGTAGCCCCTAACCCCCCCTCCCCCACCCCCCACCAACAAGAACCTCAAAAAATAATTGATTGAATAATAGGAGTAATAAATAAAAGGATAAAATAAAGAACTTCTCTTATATATAGAAAGCTACATTGACATTTCACTTGTTTCTTGCTAAAGAATTTGGATCTTGAAAATTGAAAGGTCTATGTAGTAATTAAGAGTCTCTAAGTTATGTTTTGTTCATTCAATTTAATAGTTGTGTTCAGTGGCGGATTCAGAATTTTCATTTAGGGGGTTCGAAAAATAAAAATGTGTAAAATAACGCAATTCTTGAGAATCAAACTATGAAAATTGAGGTGCATTTTGAATGTCCTCGACTGCTGAGCCAACTTTTGCATGTTGTTCAGGAGATTCATAATCAAACGTTGAATGACTAGACTGATACTTTAAACGATACCAATCAATTAAAAGAAGTAATAGCAAAGTTTAATGTTTTCTTGATTATATATGGACAAGCAATTAATCATGTGTTATAAGTTATTATAGCATTATTATATTCTTGTTTTTATTAACTTATTATGACATAAATTTTTAGGTTCCCAACTACACTGCTCCTGAGTACAGGATGGATTTTGGTTCATCAACCAAATGCAACATGAACAGGATGTCAATGAGAACCCCAATCACAAACAACGTTCGTGAGGAGAGGATTGTCAATCGACGTAATTATATTTTACTATATTTAATTTTCAAAAATATACGGTCCAACATAAGATCATATTAAGCCACGTAACACAACATATAATATTATACAACATTATATTTTGGGGGAAAAACATTATACATCCTTGGCTATGTGGCGTAAATATTTTCTCTCACTAGACATAAAACGTAATTTTTTTTTGTTGGTATTAATGCATAGTGTGTTTTCTTTTTACAGCTCCCGAGAAGAGGCAGCGAGTACCTTCTGCATATAATCAGTTCATAAAGTATATATGTATCTTTATTAAAGTCTTTTTTTGCAGAAATAACCACTATCAATTTTTATTTATTTATTTTTTGACACAAAATGGGTAAAATGTGCAGAGAAGAGATTCAGAGGATCAAGGCTAATAATCCAGATATCAGTCACAGGGAAGCATTTAGTACTGCTGCCAAAAATGTAACTACTTTTTCCTTTTAGATTCTTCAAATATTTTTTTCTCGATTTAACTTATATATACTGAGTCGAGAATCTATTGGAAATCGTCCCTCTACCTTCACAAGGTCAGAGCAAGGTTGCGTACGCACTCTCCTCCCAGATTTCACTTGTAGGATTACACTGAATATGTTATTGTTATTGTTATTGTTATATTTTTTTCTGGTTAACTTATATACTGAAAAATTTAAACTTAGGTAAGTGTATTCTAAGCATATGAATTAAAAGAACATATTTCATTTAATTTCGCCCTTATATGCTTAGTATAACTAAATTTTTTTGTTTTCTATTAGCGGTTTTAACTATATTCTTTGTTTATTTTTACTATATTGGTGTATGATATTTAAGCTCTAATTTTTTTAGGAGTTGGGTAATGACTGATTAATTTCCTTTGGTATAGTGGGCACACTTCCCTCACATTCACTTTGGACTCATGTTGGAGAGCAACAATCAAGCCAAACTTGCTTGTGGTAATGTACTTATAACTCAAACTATATATATATTTGCATAAATGTTGTGCTAGTCATTTTTTTTTCTTTTGGTCATTTTGCATCATTTTTGCTAAATTGCATTGGGCATTACTCTTTGCATCAAAAGTTGTAAAGAAAACCAACAAATGCATAATAGTAGTATAAAACTTGTCAAGGTGTTTAATTTTGTAGATATTTAATTGAAATAGTTCATCAGCCACTAATGCTACATTAGTGTAGATGGTGTATGCCACACCTTTTGAGTTCGGTCTTTTCTCGGACCATGCATGAACGTGAGATGTTTTGTGCATTAAATTGTCCTTTAGTTCATCATTAGATATGTCCTCACATATGTTTATTTTCCGATGGTACTATAATTTCTATAATCCTATTATATTATCCCTTCATTCCCTCTTTTATTACACTATCAACATTATAGAAAACTAAAAGAAATCCTTTAAAAAAAATAAGAGAGAAAATTATTGTGCCTTATATTTATTAGAGACATTATTTTTTTTCTTCCAAAGCAAGTTAGTATAAGTTTGTGGGATTTCGTTATGTCTGAAATATATTGACTACTATTTTTATGTTATTGTACTATGTAAAATGATGGCTATATATATTTTAAAAATATTCTTTATAAGTAATGTTCCTTTAAGGGGTTTTATTTAATTTTCTTTTGTTACATTAATTTTCAGGGAGCAGAAAACTATAAGCTGCTTTGCTAGACAAATAAAAGATCTTCATTTTATGAAGCTGTGTGTTGAATTGAAGACAAGATTGTGACATCAAGGTGTTCTATGGAGTGTGGACATAAACTATATATTATAATTAAGCCTTTCTAATTAATTCGTTGTATTTCAACTTAATTATATATTGTTGAAAAACTAAGTTCCTTTATTGTCTACCTTTATCAATTTGTCTTTCTCTAATGAAAGAAAATTTTAGAGAGGTTTCTCATATCATTGTTTCTTTAATTTCTTCCATTTCTTGATCCAAAAATCCGCTTTCATGTTAAGTTAGGTTGTTATACACGACCTCAAAAGAAAAGAATGGAAAAAAAATGATATTTCGAGCTTTTGGTCGTTGACATAAATAAATAAGTAATAGCAGGTTGTTTTGGACGTTTTCTAGGAAAAGAAGGAATCGCTATAATAACCATTATGTGAAAAAGTCTTTTTGTCTTGTAAATGAATGTTTTTCCTATTTAGAGAGTTGAATAAAAAAAAAAACTAAAGGTATCAAGAAATGAAATTAAAGCTAGCAACAAGTGGTCAGTGAAAGTTTGCTAATTGTAAATGTTGAAATATGAGAAAGTTTGTACATAAATGTTGAAAATGTGAATAAGTTTGTAAGAATTCATGAATGTATATAGTTGTAAAACGTCTTCATTTTCTAAGCTAAACACATTAGTGAAATTGTTCATTATTCATCCTTAGTCTAAAAATTAAGGACAATATAATAAAAATTTATCAAACCATTTCATTAGCAAATACAACTTGATTAACAAATAAAAAGGGTAGTCAGTTGCACAAAGCAACTCATATTAGCAGGATCCGGAGAAAAGTCGCATCTCAAAGGGTGTGATGTAGACAGACTACCCTGGCTACCTTCATGGCTCGAACCACTTGATTTTCAAATATTACATCCAAAAGTTCAAGTATGTAACCATGTTATGTTAGATTTGGTGTTGCAATTTGAAGTCCAAACATAGAAAAACTTTTTACTATATTATAAAGTTATAAAAGTGAATTTATTTATGTCTTGTAGCTTGATGAAGGGTCTTATCTTCAGTACTTATTTATCATTGTAAACTTCCTCTAAAGTCTTGTCAATGTGACTCCAGCCTTCACAATTTAAATGCTGCAGTCTGCAGATACCACAATTAGAAAAATGTAACTATTCCATTTTGGTTACTTTTTATCTACTATATATCCTTCATTCAAATCAATGTCCTATAACATCATAACCAGATACTGAAACCTTCATTTAAGGACAAGCAAAAACCTAAAAAGCTTAAAAGCTTTTGACATGTGTCAATTAACTAAAGTTAGGTCTTATTTTTGGTTGGACAACAATTTGTTAAAGTAGTGTGTAATGCCCCATGGTAGGATTAGGGTGTTACATAAGTGTTAATATTATGTTACACAATGAAAGTGATATGCTAATAAAAGCATGAATATGGATGTTTGGAAGGGGAGAGAAGTGAATTGGAGCAAGTTAGGAAAATTTTGGATATTTTTATAAAAAGCAACAATCAGCATTGTGGAGGATGAAAATTGAGTGTCGTGACGATTTCATCATATTTGTTGGAATATTAGAAATAAGAATTGACAAGTCTAAGTCATGCTTATAGATTGTGGTTGAAAATTGAAAGCTAGATTGAAGGGAGAAAGAAATTCAATTTAGCACAAAATCGAAGTAAGTAAAGATTAATGCTTTGCAAGTGAGCTTTTGAACGCAAGCATGTCAATCAATTGTTTGACAAAAAGTCTGAAAGAATGTTTTGAGGTTGAGCACTTGTGGTGGAAAGTAAGGGCTTACATCTCCATGGTTGAAAATGTTGGTAATATTTCTTTAATGTAAAGAATAAATAATATCTTGTAGCTCTTTATAATTAATCTGTGCAATATTTCTAAATCGTAAGTATATGTGGAGTGGAAGAATAGTTACTTCTTCATAAATACTACATATTTATTCAAATGACGGTTTCTTAATTGTAACTTTGAGAATAAAAAGACATTATCTTTTCAGAAGTCCTCAAGTTACTTGTCATTTTACGTACATTAACTTTATTTGGTTTCTTTCCGTATTTCGATAAATGAAAACATAAATGATTTGTCTATTTAAGGAGCATCATTTGTAAACTAAATATGCAGAAACAAAATACTTTCTTTCATTTACTCTTTCTTTCAACAATTCTCTCATTATCTCAAATAGTCATTCTTTTTTTTTGGTCGAACAAACACATTTCATTTATAATACTTCAACTCCAATTACACGCCCCAAAATTCATTAAGCTTTGGATAAATTATTTTTTAATAAAATTTCACTTTTGCTCTTTCGGGCTCGAGGTTGACTTTTGAGTTGACTTTTGGGTGTTTATAGTTTTACTTTCTCATGTAGAATGCGTATTTGACTAGATTGGGCTCATTCGGAATCTCTACAAAAGGGTAAAGCTTCGACTTGACTTATCGGACTTCTCTAGAGGCAAGTAGAGACTTTTTTTGGTTCTCTTTCGAAGTACTTACGTATTAGTTACTTGTATGGGGAGTAATAGGAAATGGGAATACCATATAAATGAGGTGAAGAGCATCTATGCAAGTACCGGCGCATTAAAAAGGATTAAAATAGGATATTTGTTTTGATTTGGCTATTATGAATTCATGATTTGCATGTCCGATGAAAAAATATTTTGAGTGGGTATATGGATCTTGAGAGTCCCTCATGGGTCCCACCTAGCGACACAGGGCAATGAGTATATATTGTAGCATATCTTGCATCATATTGCATTCATCTCATCATTTGTATATGATTGTTTTTGTTGTTGTGGCATATTGTTATTGTTCCAAAATGAGAATTTGTGGACTTGGACGGTGTTAATTGCTCTATTATTGTTGGTATTTGCTAGCCTAGGTGTGATCGTCCTATTTGCAGGTGTTTCGAGGAGTATTGTTGTAGTTGTGGGTTAGACGGTTTTTGCCATCACTTTGAATTAGGGTCAGTCGATGTTATTGTTGGTACACGTGGTTTGATACTCACACTTATTTATTTCTACACTTTATGTGCAAGTGTGAAGCCTATTATCTCTGGACGCTGAGTTTGTGTCCGTGTTTGAGTTTTTCTTGAGATTTAGAGGTAGTGGTTGATCTACTCTAGTGCCTACCAAATCTCTTCAGCTCCTTTTTGGTTATCTTCTATTTTTTGAGATATTATAGACTTGTGATGTATTCTCTTTTATTACTCTTAGAGGCTTGTACCTTGTAACTACCAGATTTTAGGATTGCTTATTGTCTTTCATACTTCTTACCTATTTGATTATGAGATTTAGTGTGAGACTTAGTATCATTCTTACTTCTTATATATTTATTTAATTTTGTTATGTATATATTGGGTTGACTTACCTATCGCGGGGGTGTGGTAGGTGTCATCATGACTCGAATTTTGGATCGTGACAAGTTGATATAAGAGTGCTAGATTTATTGGTCTCAAAAATACAAGCCAAGTCTAATAGAGTCTTACAGACTGGTATGGAGACATTTGTTATCCATCTTTAAGAGGCTACAAGACTTAAGGAAATTCCCTTCCTTCTTTCTTATCGTGCAAAAATGGGATTCACTAGTTACTGATATCCTTATTTTATTCTCTTATAAATTATAAGGACTCATACTACTTCGAAAAGAGGTCAGGATCCCATTCACACACTCGTGTCTGCTGCCCATGACGGGACTCGCGAATGAGACAGGATGTGGTAGGGGTCGTGACATAGCTCATGCTAGTGGTAGAGCTTAGGAAGCTGCTCATATTCCATCTAGAGCAGAGTCTCTTGAGGGTAAGTATATGCTTGAGTATGATCAGGTTCCAGTTGAGGAAATAGGCCCAGATCAGGCTTCACCTGAGTTTGTGGCTGCTCTAGTACTGCATGACACCTCGATTCATGTGTTGGGTTTGTCAGAGGGTATGTCTAAAATAGATGGTACTCCCGAGGTTATGTCTTAGATAGCTGGTATTACAGGACACCTTGATTCATATGTTATGACTTTCTCATATTGCATCAAGACACATCCTAGGCCAACACTCAAAGCGTCACAATAGATGGCATACCCTTTTATGCCCTCCGATAAGGCCAATATCGGAGTTGTAGTCAATTTATCTTTTAGCTTTTGAAAGCTTCTGTCACAAGCTTCAGACCACTGAAATTTGGCTGCTTTTTGCATTAATTTAGTCAATGGGGCAGAAATAGAGGAAAAGCCCTCCACAAATATCCTGTAAGAATCGGTGAGCCCTAAGAAAGTACGTACCTTTGTTGGAGTGGTAGGTCGAGGATAGCTCTTCAAATCCTCTATCTTCTGAAAGTCTACTTTAATACCTTCACCAGAGATCATATGGCCAAGAAAAGCCACTGAGTTAATCTAGAAGTCACATTTAGAAAACTTTGCATATAACTGGTGCTCTCTAAGAGTCTGTAGCACTGATCTCAGATGATCTGATGATTTGCTTTATCACCTAAATATATCAAGATATCATCTCTTAATACAATTACGTACATATCAACAAAGGGTTTAAAAACCCTATTCATCATATCCATAAAGGCTACTGGGGAGTTTATTAGTCCAAATGGCATAATAATGAACTTCAGGTGCCCGTATCTGGTTCTGAAGGCTGTCTTTGGAATAGCTATTTCACGTATCCTTAACTGGTGATAACCAGATATTAAGTCAATCCTTGAAAAATATTTAGCTCCCTGCAACGGATAAAATAAATCATTTGTTCTGGGTAGGTATACTTATTCTTTATTGTCATTTTATTCAATTGCCTATAATCTATATACATTCGCATTGTGTTATCCTTCTTATGTACAAATAGTACTGGAGCACCCCCAAGGCGATATGTTGGGGCAGATAAAACATTTATCAAATAGATCTTTCAACTGCTCCTTTAGCTCTTTCAATGCTGTTGGTGTCATTCTATAAGGCAAAATAAATATAGGCTGGGTACCGAGATCTACGTTGATACCGAAGTCAATGTCTCTAAACAGAGGTAATCTAGAAAGTTCATTAGAAAACACATTTGGATATTCGTTTACAATATGTACGGACTGAAGAGTTGGCACTTGTTTCTCAACTTTAAAGTCTCTGATATGGACTAGGTGGTATAAACACCCTTTTTCAATAAGCTTATGTGCCTTAGGATAGGAAATACACATTCCTCTAAGCATCATAGCATTTCTTTTCCACTAAAAGACCGACTCACCTAGGAAATGGAACTGAGCAATCTCGGCAATCAACTGTAGCATAATAAGAGAACAGTCAATCCATGTCCATAATGACATTAAAATTAACGATTTCCAGCTCTATCAAGTTAGCCGATGTATCATGGCCACATATTATTGCTAAGTACTTGTAATAGATTTTTCTAGTTATAATAGACTCTCCTACTAGAGTTGATACTATAAATGGCTCATGTAATAACTTTGGCTCTACTCCAAACTTTTTAGCAACAAATGGGGTAACAGATGACAGGGTTGTCCCTGAATCTATCAATGCATAGACATCATAAGAGAAGATTGTTAAGGTACCTGTAACCATATCTGGGAAGCCTCTGAATCATGATGACCTGCTAATGCATACATTTAATTTGATCCAACTCCTAAACTAGAACCTTTGCCTCTACCTCTGCCTGTACTGCCTACATATGCCCTTGTAAGCTATTGTCTCACCAACTAGCTAATCTCTGAGGCCACCCATAAAGTGATACATCCTCTCCCTCTAGGTGTTGACCATCTCTAGAGCAAACCTGACCAACTAAGTAAATCGCATAGTATACTCCTTGACAATGAGGTTATTCTATCATAAGGATAGAAATTCTTTCACCCTCACTTCCATTAGCTCTAAAAGTAAAAAGTGATCCATAAAGGCCCTTGATAACTCTTTCCAAACTGTTGGGGGGGCATTTGGGCCTTGGAATTGACCCATATCCCATGACAGACAATAGCGATATCTTTAAGCTGATATGAGGCTAATTCAACAGCCTCTATCTCAAAAATATGCATAACCTTGAAGATTCTGTTAATCTCATCTATAAACTGTTTAGGGTCCTCTGTCATACTAGATCCTGTAAACACTGAAATTCATTCTGAGGAAATCTCAGACTCCGAATCCAGCACTCTCTACCTGAATAGTGTTACGTGCAGCCATATTTTATTCTTGGACCTGAGCAGCTACTAACTGGGTGAGTAATTGTATTGCTCCTCTAAGATCCTGCTATGAGGCACCTGGTGGTGATACAGCCAGTGTAGAAACTCTTGTACGCCCTTCTATTCTAGGCGCCTGAAGGCCTGGAAGCATAGGACTCGGCAAGCTCTCCTGAGCCCTGGTCTAATCTTCTAATATTGGAGAAGGCTCTGTAGTGGGTACCTCTTGAGTAGTGCTGGTAGTGGTCCTCTGGCTTACTTTATCCTTATCTTGAGTAGACATGATCTGTATCACAAATAAGTAAAGTATGAGTCAAAAGTAACTTTCTATGACTTAATTTTATTGCATAATCTAGATTTTAATAGAATGTCAGATTCTTAAATGTCTGAGTAGTCCCTTATTTATAAATGTGGCACGCAACACATTCATAGGAAAGGTCCTACTAGACATAACTTCTTAGACTCCCTGGGACACTTGAACCTTGTGCTCTGATACCAAGTTTGTCACACCCCCAGCTAGGAGGGGTGTACGTCGAGGAGTTATATAAACATCTACTAAACATATATACTAAACTCATGCTAAAGTTGTAAACCGATAAGCAGCAGAATAGACATCAAGGTGTGTTTACATGTACTGAAACATAGATAACTAAAGAGCTCACTAGGCTAACTGTAAAACTGAAACAAAACTAAGTTTAAGAAGCCTCTAAAGAGTCTGTAACTAAGAGTCTGATAACTAATCAAGACAAGGCCTTGACATACTCACTATAATATATGTACATGAAGCCAAAACATAGGATTAAGGTATGTGATTGCTCCAGAAAGAGGTGGATCTTACCAACTGATCAACTGGGAGGCATTGGTCTACTGTGAATATCAGCTAGCCTGAGTACTTGAGCCTGCATTCACAAAAATGCAGCAACCCCGAAAATAGGGATGTCTGTACATATAAAACATGTACTTATATGTAAAGCAGACTGAATAACAAGTAGACATGTAAAAATGCTCAATGAATTAGATATCAAGGATAGGAAAATTTGAGCATACACATACATGAATATAATTTGAAACTGATACTATGATCGATATCAGGGGTCCTCATTTAACGTCCTACGCATTATTCATTTAAATATATTTAAAATTCCTAGAATTTATCTAGGTGAAATCTTTACCTTTTTATATCGCTTTTTTCTTCTTTCTGTAATACCTAAGTGTTAGGAAATTATAAGATGGACTACTATCAGCGATCGGTGACACTTGTATGGCATTTGTAGTCAAGTATCACAATAAATTTCATAGTCTGGATAACATGGTTTGTTAAGATACGCCCCCAGAGATCATGTAATGTCTGCCCGCAGACCTGTGTAGTCAGGGGAATCTATGATGGGAAGTTCCTGACTTTCAACTGACTCTGTCTGAATCATGTGCATAGAATAGTGCCACATATAGTGTCCCTAAAATACTCACCTCACGATGCAGAGTAGGCTATAATCTCATCTTGACTGTAAAGGTTTTTAGTAAGTAACTCATGAATCGCATAACTCGTCATCTAAATATCAATTACTTTCTTTAGCTAAAGAATCATATATATATATATATATATATATATATATGTGATCTATATACATATGGCCAATCTATGGCCAATTACTTTCTTTAAATTTTGTGATATTTATGCTCTATAACTTCTAGGAGTTTCAACTGAAGACACATACGGTCATGTGAAACATATGACTTCCTTGACTGGAAAAGAGTGAAATTCAAGTCTTCAACCTCTTCTCTGATCTTCTTTGCGATGTTAGAGGCCTGGTCAATATGGATAGACGAAATTTATCTTCGTCACAACCAAACCAACAAAAATTTCCAACATTATATATGAACCCCCTTGATCAAACCCTACACACTTTTTTTCCCCGTTTTTTGTTAGGACAAATCTAGTAGTCACAACTTAATAATCATGTATAAAGTTTGGAATGCCAAATTCAATTTGTATCTTTTTGTATATCAACAAAAAAATTCAACATTATATAAAAAGTTTGGAGAAAAATAAAACTTGAAAGATAGAGTATTTCAGTTTCAAATTCCTCAATCTTCAATTGCTTCAAAAGAAAATATGATATCCAATTGAGAAAATTAACCACCAAAAAATCCTTTTTCTTTTTGTTATTTTTCTTCTCTAATTAATCTTATGAAATATCACCAATAACACCTGATACAGTGTTGTACAAACATCAATATTTGACTTGTGTGACAATGTCTCTGTATGTATGTGTGAAATTACATTTTATGTCTGTATTCTCTTGTAAGTTGGACTGATATTGATGGCAAAAGTTGTTTTCTTCTTTTTTTCACCCAAAGGTGAACATATCTAGTAAAAGACCTTTTATTTCCAAGCATATCATATAGATTACAACTCTCCCACAAATGAAGCAATTATGTTACCTATGTGAAACACAATAGCATGGACCACAAAATGCCCTATTGGCCTGGCATCCAATCTTTGTAGCCATACCCCCACCCCCACCCCCACCCCTCTACACCCAATATTTGCCTCAAAGCACTAAGAACAAACACTTTTAACAATTTGCTTCAATAGCTTGCTCAAGATTTTTCTTTTTTCTTTCATTCAACTTTTCAAAAGAATAAGTGGTCCAAAACTTTTACATGAATGTGTTTACCAATAAAAGGGGAAGATTGTATATGTCACCAATTGTTTCCCACTTTTGATGTGCACTTGAAAGATTGCATCTTTCATCATGGAGCACTTCACTTACTGTATTTTGAGTTTAAATTTTTGTATATCCAGTGTACAAAAAATTTATTAGAAAAATCACAAATAATCACTTTTCATTAATTATATTTTAAAAAATAGTCATTATTCTGGAGTTTCGGTATACATTAGGAATATTTCAGGATAATGGCCAGTGGCTGTTGTTTCTACAAAAAAAATTCACACTATCAAAGTTTACTTACAATTCATAATAACTTAATATAGTAAACTAATAAAAAAAAGTAAAAGCTTATTACGTTGCTCGTACTCTTCAATCATATACTGCCATGTGTGTGTTGAATTCTTCAAAATCTATGTATTTTTCAAAGATTCAATACGAGTGCAATAATATTTTGAAGAATCTGAGTAACATAAACAGTTTCTTATGGTCTGATTTAATTGTAATGACAATGTAATAATACTTTATATTGTCATTATGTATAGTATATCCTTGATTTGTTTGGCCTAATAAGGTTTTAATATAGCTATTTGAGATGCCATCTTTGTTGTGTGAGCTTGGAACACGTCTCAATAGTAGTTACCTTGAGATAAAAGGGTGATTTCATAATTTTATAATCTTTTAGACAAACCAATGGTTCAAATATCTTGTACATATTCTTGTGTGATACGGAGGCAGATTTAGGATTCAAAGTTTATGAATTTTACAATAATCTCAAATTAAGTAAGTGTTTGATCGTAAATTTTAAATATTTTTATGTTATTTGAAATTTATGAAATTGAAGTTAAAGATGGAGTTGTGTTTAATCATATTTTATTCTAATATTTATCCATCAACTTTTGATTAAGATTATTTCAAAAGAATCAAAATTAGAGATTTATTAGGGGTCAGGACAAAAGTAAGACTTTTTTTTTCTAAGAATTAAACCCAAAAAATTAGTGGAGAATAAAACTGGTAAATTGATTGGAATATATATAGTACATGACAAGTTTGACCATTTTACTTTTTATTAATCATGATGGTATTCATTTCCTTATCTCCTTTTTTGTTTTTGGATTTTTGGTTTTGGACTCTTTTGATATTGATATATAGTACAGATATAACTGATTTGACTATTCATCCATGGAATTAAAAATTTGAGAATCCAGTCTGAACATATAAATGATAAAAAGGTCCTTCATCTGTTTTAATTTGTTCGATCTATTTTTAAAAAATATATATTTTAAAAGGCATAATTTTTTTCTTTTTTAGTAACCTTTTAGGTTTAATTTTTTACATGATTAATTTAAGACCATAAAATTCAAAAATTTCCTTATCTTAAATTCTGAATCAAGTTAAAATAGGTCAAATAAATTAAAAGAAAGGAAGTATTAATGTAATTTAATATATTTCTATTAATAATGCCTTGGGTTTCTTAGTCTGTCAATGTCACTAATAAATTGTACTAATTCTTTCCCGGTCTTATATAAGATTGACAAAAGCAAACTGAATTGTTGGCCATAAAAAATATTTATTTTTCTTTGGAATAATTTTTTTATTTTATTTAAAAATTAATGTGTGATCATAAAAAATTTAAATTCTATTTGAAGTTGTATTTCAAAATTGAAAAACAACTTATAACATATCTCTAGTTCACCTTTCACTTTTGAAATTAGATTTAAAATACATTCAAGCATTTCAATATGTGAAGTCCACCTATTTTAAACTTGAGTTCCAAACAACAAACAACAACAACATACTTAATATATTCCCATAAATTAGGGTTTGGGGAGGGTAGAATGTACGCAGTTCGTACCACTGCTTCAGAAGTGAAGTAGAGAGGTTATTTTCGATAGACCCCTGGCTCAAGATAATAACAGTCTAGAAAAGGACATAATATAAGAACAAGAAACAATACATAGTAACAGAAACAAAATTACCACAAAATAATACTATAATCGATCTACCCGAAATAATTTGCTAACAATAAACTATATGATTAAATTGAACAATATTTTTCATATACATGAACAAATTTAAACCATTTTCTTTAACTAAATGTAAGAAGAAGAAAAACTAAAACTAGGAAATATGAAAAGATATTTATGGTTGCCACTTGCCACCAAGAATTTGTGAGGTACATGTTGTTATAAACATGTAGGTCCATTTAGGTAGCTAGCATCTTTGAACCCTCTGGTTGATGACTTATAGACCAAAGGATGAGACATGCATTTATGCAAGTGAGTACAATGTACATTGGCAGAGGTAGGGCATCCATCAAAAAATTACATTATATATATACATATAGGATTAAAATTAGTTTTTATGTATACATAGTAAGGTATTAAATTTTCTTGACCTCTTTATACATTCATTTTTATGTACTTTGTTCATTCTAAAATAAGTGTTATTTTAGCCTTTTCCTTTTTTACGACCATGAAGAAAAATAATAAATACAAAGAATTATCTACATAGTTGCTCCTATTGATTAGCTATTTCTTGAAAATTATATTGAACACTCTTAAAAAGAAATATTTTATCTGTCTCATATTAATTGTCCACTTTTTACTTTACACGCTCATTAAAGGAAGAATTTGTGTGAGAGAGAAGAATCTAAGAGCAACAAGAAAGGCAGTAAAAAAACAAGGAATGATTGAAACAAAGTCTCCTTGGGATCTACAAAGCTTGGTTAGGAGTTAGAATAATTTAACAAATAGACTACTAGAGTAATAGTTGTAAAAAAATTCATCAAGCTGGCAAATTTCACTTTTAGAGAGAAAATATATACTCCCATCACCGTTTCATTTTACTTGATTTTTTTAATTAAAAATAGATGTTTTATTTTACTGGTATATTTTAATAAATTAAGAGAATTTTATTATTTTATTTTAATATTATTTTTAATATTAAATAATTATATAAAGTGATAATAGTTAAATTTAGAGTTTCAAAACATCATTAATAAAATTAATTCAGTAAAATACTCTCTAATTAAAATCTTCTTAAGGAGCATGTCAAATCAACATGGATCAAGTAATATGAAATGGGGAGAGTATTCCTTCCATTTCAATTTAAGTGTATAACTTCTTCTTTTTTATTTGTCTCACAAAAGGCATCTCTTCCCGTATTCAATAAGTTTTTCAATTTCAATATTCTATATAATTTTAAAATCACAAGATTTAAAGGATTATAAAAAAATTTAATTTAAAATCACAAAATTCAAGAAAAATCATTATTTTTTAAACTTTGTGCCTACTCAAATTAAGACACTTAATAAGGTGTGTTCGATTTGTAAACAACACTATTATCCTAAAAGTATTTTGTATATAATTTAGACAAATACTATTAGAAGTGTGGTATGGAGGTAGGGGTGTGGAATAGTGGATATAACGGCTATGGGAGTAGGGGTGAAAATGAGGTGTGGTGGAGGATGGGGAGAACAATCAATGTGGAACGTCACTTGTAGAACTTGTTTTCTCTACTTTCATCAGGAAGCTCATTTTCTTCATTTTTAAGAGGGGACTTCCATCATGTAGCTGAAAATAAGCCAGTTAAAGACGAGTAGGTAGGGCGTTAAGCTAATGACAATGGGGTACGTAAACAAGTGCAGATCACATAATTTTATACTGGTCAGTTTTGAGCTGTCGAGTGATGATCTTTCAAATTATTTAATCAATCAAACATGAAAAAATTAAAAAATATTTTCCGTCTTACTAAACACACCCTTAATTGAGACGAAAATAATAATAATATATATGTGGGAAAATATTATAAATGATAACAATTAACAACTTGAAATATCTAAAAATCATATAAAAAATTTAATTGACTATCTAAATTCTATCTGTATCACATAAATTAACACAAAAAACGTAACATATATTGAACCCGTGCTGAGCACGGACTTCGATATCTAGTATATATATATATATGGGAAAGTGAAAATACAAAGGAGTAGTGTTAAAACAGAATCTGAAATGTCAAATTCATGTCTGCTTAGCATTCATTTCATTTCTTGTCATTTCATCACTGACTTGCGCCCCTTTTACACAGAAGCCCATTCTCTGACTAGTGACCCTTCTTTTGCACACATTTTCTGATTAAATTGTTGTATATTATATAAAAATTCATATACGTACACACACGCATTTATTTTATTTATTAGTATTAGAATATTATTCAATTATTTATTGGGTGTGATTTAATTAAAAAAAATATTTCTTTCGTTTTAATTTGTTTGACCTATTTTGACATGATATGGACTATGTAGTTTAAGAAAGTAAAGAAGACTTTTGAATCTTCTAGTTAAAAATTAAAGATATGTCAAATGTACCAAAATGTCCTTTAATCATGTGATCTTAAACATGGAAAGTTGAAACTGAAAAGTTGTTAAAAAGGAAAAAGACATTCTTTTTGAAACGTGCTAAAAAGAAAAGTAGGCCAAATAAATTAAAACGGAGGGAGTGTTTGTTTTGCTTATTTTTACTTGTTCATTTTGGACTTTACACATTCTTTAAAAAATAATTATTGATATGAGTATTTTATTATGATACACATATTAATTGATATTTAGTAGGATTAGGTCTTGAAAAATGATTTGGAGAATAAGTAATTAATGTTAAAGATAAAATATGAAGAGAGAAAAATTATTTTTTCTTGATATGTTAAAAATGACAAGTAAAAGTGATGGACAAGTAAAAATAAATGAATGGAGTAGAAAGAGGAAAGGTCTAATTTTTTTCATGAGTGTTCGTTGGTCGGTTTGATATAGTTTTTTAGGTATTTTGGTTCGATAATTTCAGTATTTAATTTCTTAAAATGCTATATCAATTTACGTAATACCTGGTTATATTCAATATAGTTCGATTTTATTCTTTTTGATTTAAATTTGTTCAATTTTGTAATTTTGATTTGTTTTAGTACTTGAATAGATAATTATAACTTCGTTTGTCTTAAGACTTAAGAGGTAAAAGGAAAGGTGAAAATTGAAATTGTAGATTTTTTAATTTCTAAATCCTAAAGGTGGAAATTAAAAGGCAGAAAGATAAGTAGGTGAGAAACGTTAAAAAATAATTAAGGATAAAGGAAGTGTTATACAATTAGAGCAAATAAAAAATATAGACAAAGTAAATAGAGAAGATAAGAGAGGATAGTGTAGAGATTTTTTATTCTTTCTAGTCTTTTTAAGTTTGTAAATGTCTTTCAAGTATATAAAATATGAACTCTTATATCTCTATTTATAATATTACATATAGGCATATAAAAAAATAGTCACGATGAAAATTATGGGGAAAATTAGGGGAAAAGGTTACGAAAATGTGAGAGTTAATATCATAATAGTAAGGAGTAGTGAAAAATTTATTTTTAGAATAGTGGACATCTATAATTATTAGTTTCATAACACTCCCCCTTGAATGTTCATGCCTTGATAGATAATGGGAAAAGGATATAGGCTGTCCATTTTGGCAAACAAATGTCATCTAAACTAGCCTTTTTTAACTTGGCTCATAAAATGATCACTCGGTCATTTTAATTCCTATAAATGGTCATTTTCAAATTTGAAACGTTTGGGCCATTTCGCCCCACTTTTTGAATATTCTATTATTCCTTCTTTTTTTTAGAGAAATTTTCAGAAATAGCATACTTGAGCCCATAATTAAGGAGAAGATAGCACAACTTTGCTTATTACAGGAGATAGCAGTTTTTAAGTTAAAATATTGTTATCTCTCTTATTTTCTCTTGATTTTCTCTATATCTCTCTCTTCTATCTCTAGCCTCTCTTTCTTTTTCTGTTTTCTTTTACTTTTTTTATAGTTTATATTTTCAAATCTCTCCCCCTTTTGTATTTTATATTTTCACCTCTCTCTCTCTCCCTCTTTTTCATTTTTTTTTTGTATTTTATATTTTATACTTTGACCTCTCTCTCTTTTTTTTTATTGTATTTTATATTTTATATTATTATTTTTGTATCAAACGATACATTTTATATAAATTTATCATTTGGATGATTTAACCGTGTCATTTATATTTGTATACAAATAAGTATATGCATTATTTGTATTTGCTTGAGTCTATCATATACAAATGTATTATTCATATTTGTATGGTTCAATTTGTATCAATAAATACAATTTATATCAATGAATAAAAATATAAGTATTCATAGAAAGAGAATCAACATTTCTTTTTCAATTATTTAAAAATACAAATGATGCAGTCAACTACAAATACAAATACAAATACAAAAATAAATAAAATAATAAAAATACAAATGATGCAGTCAATTACAAATATAAAAATAAAGCAGTTCTTTAAAAATACAAATGATGCAGTCAACTATAAATACAAATACAAATACAAATATAAAAATAAATGAAATAATGAAAATACAAATGATGCAGTCAACTATAAATACAAAATTCAAATGATGCAGTCAATTACAAATACAAATACAAAACAGTTTTTAAAAAAAATAAATGATGCAGTCAACTATAAATACAAATACAAATACAAAATACTTATTTGGACTGGTGGATGGGGCCAGCCAAAATATTGTTATATCTGCTGTAGATGGTAATTTTTATAAAGTGTTGTTATGGATCGTAATTATGGGCCCAAGTTTGCTATTCTCTGTAGTTTTCTCTTTTTTTTTACTATATTTTTTGGGCTAAAAACTGAATTTTTTAAAATAATGAAATGTAATTAAATAAAAGTTGTATAATTATCGTATAGAACATGTATATTTTACAGGATGCGCATAATTTTTTTTATTATTATTCATTTTCTTTAACAATCAGATACAATTGTATAGAAACTGTATATATAGTTGTTATATAGAATACATATCTGTATCAGATTTATATAATAATTGTATAAAAATTATATAATTATTGTATAGAATGTTTATAAGAAGTGTATAATTATTGTATAGAACGTGTATCTGCATATGATGTGTATAGATATTGTATCATTATTGTATAAAATATGTATTTATATAGAATGTGTATAGAAAATATATCCTTATTGTAATAAATTGGATCATCAATTATATTCACCCTATTGAGTAAAAAAAAACTACAAAATCATACTTAATGTTTAAAAAATAAAATAGCAGATTTTCCTTTTAAAAAAGAGCAATTTTTTAAAAAAAAAATAATTGAGCAGATTTTAAAAAAATAAAAGAGCAGTTTTCTTAAAAAAAATGTAAAAAGCAGTTTTTTTAAAAATAAATAAATAAAAGAATAATTTTTTAAATTAGTTGTAATAATCATAGATTTAACCCTTTCTTATTTTTGTTATCATAGTTTTACATACCACTCGAGGAAAAAGAATCTAATGAGAGAGAAAAAGATCTCATCTCAATGACTATGAAAACCTTGGTAGTAGGTCACATCAAAGATCATTCATCATTCGTAAAGTGCTAAATATTTCTTTATTATTAATCAAAACTTTGAATTCGATCCCTATGAAATAAATTGATTTTGATAAAAAGTATTTTATCTTTCAAATTGAAATATTTTGGTGCAATCCAAATTAATTAGACTCCAAAATAAGAAATTAGACACCAGATGAAAAAATAAAAGAAAAGGTCACATGATCACATCAATGACAAGACTCCATATCTTGATATTAGTATAAAGTGATTCATGTATGTTAGTTCATTTTCTTGGATAGATAAGAGATCAGCTAAAATTCTTCTCCTCCATTTGAGGAAGATATATATTTCAGATATTCAGTTAAAGAGAAAATATGATCTAGGTCGAACAAGCATTCAAGTATGTGGTTTAGTGATCTGAAAATGACGAATATATTATATGAGAGTGATTTATTCAAAATCTAATTGAGAAAAAGAAATTAGGTAAAAAAAAATTATTTATCCAATCTAATCGATTATTGAAGTTACTCAATATATACTCTGAAGGAAAGTAATTGATATTCGATAAAATGGTCGACATAGTCAAAAGTTGATCCAAACACCATCTTTTAAAAAAAAAGGTTGGTTGAACAAAATCATGTGTGAGTAGGGCCATCTTATCAACAACTTGGGATTTATATATCTTCCTAATGACTTACCTAGCTAAAGGGATAAATTCTTTTCAGTTTGGATTTTTTTTTTGAATATTTAGTACAATCAATGCATGATTATTAGCTTGAGGCATCATGTTCCCTAGTTGTGTTAAAACTAGATAGTTCAAATTCCTTTTTATGTGACAACTAGAATTGGTGTTCCTGAAACTAGATAGACCCTAGTTTTGTAACTGAATAATTAAGGATATTTGGTGTTGATTTAGTTATATAAGTTTGGTTGGGGCTAAAATGAGGGGTCTGTCATGAATAGGAGAAAAGGAAATAAAACAAGAATATTATGAGTCATTTCTACTTTGTAGGGGCGGAGGAAGAAGTCTAGATACGAGTTTGGCTGAATCAAGTAGCTTTGACTTAAAGAGTGTATATGTGTTGAGAAATTCATTATGTATAAACACATATTGAATTTAAGACTCAGTTATCAACACTTGAAGTCGTCGTTTTACAACAACATACCCAGTGAAATCCCACAGTGAGGTCTGGGGAGGGTAGAGTGTACGTAGACCATATCACTACCTCGTAGAGGTAGAGAGACTGTTTCTAAAAGACCCTCGGCTCAAGTGCAACAAATCCAAGGTCAAAGAAGACAGGAACTTGAAGTCGTTGTTTTAAAATCCAGAATCCATAAAAGAGAAACCCTAGCTCCATATGTGTTGCTTTGTTAAGAGAGTGATAAGTACTCGTTTCATCCTTTTATATAGAATAGGAATTTCACTATACACAAAGTTTTACGTTATTAAATAATTGTGAAATTTGGTAGAGAAAACATTGTACTTAACTTTAAATTATGATTAGTTAAATGAATTCAAATTCTTGAAATAATGCTTTGATAAACGAAATACACAATAGTCCTAATACGTTCTCTTTAGTACCAGTATTTGATGTTAGATCATTCAAAGCATTGTTAAACTCTAGCTTGACAGAATATGATCTTTTGATTATTGACTATATTATTGTTGATTTAAAAGGTTTGTTAAATGAACTACACATAGTTCCAATATATTGAACCCATTTGACCATAGATATCTTAAGTTGTTTTTGGAAAAAAATTGGCAAAATTTGTTTGACCACAGAATTTGTCAATTTTTGGCAAAAAAACCCAAAATCCCAAAAAGTAGAAAAAAGTGATTTTTAGACCAAAATCTAGTTTTGGGGTTTTTTTTAAAATTTAAAACTTACTCCAAACTTTTAGATTTTATAAGCAGATCCACTACTCCAACTATACCCAACCAACCTCTCATTAAACCATTTCTATCTATAAAGAACAGAAGAAATTACGCTCAATATACAGAGCAAGTTGCGCCCAATAATTTGAGACAATCCCTTCATTTTCTAGTTGATAATCAAGTGTTATCAGCTGATTTTTGTTGTTTATCTGCCTTTTCTTGTTTCTTTGTTTTGCTTTGTTTTTGATATAATAGATAGTTGTGATCATTGAAGCTGAGATAATCAGAGGTTGTGTCAAACTTATGGGTATTTTTAATAATTTTTAGAACTTATGAATATAAATCATATTTCATGTTTTTTTTTTAAAAAAAAAGTGAAATATGTTTTCGAAATACTATGATCAAACACATATTGAAACTTCACCCAACTGATTGCCAAAAATACTTGAAATCTATGGCCTAACGCTAGCTATATTTACTTTATTACTAGGTTTTGATACTGGATCATACATGGCATATTAACTTTTTCCATGCCATTAGACTTGTCAATCCATTTGGCCAAGTCTTAACTTGACCTTCAACAAATGGATAGTCAATTTTCCCTATATAACTAGCAAACATTGCAGAAGGTACCACAATTTCACAAAAAAGCACCAGGCCTTCACTCTAAACCTGAGATGTATAAGAAGACAACCATAATCAATCAGCAATTTTGTGTTTATACCAAAACTTTTAATATCAGGTATTCATCCATCCATTAAAATGAAAGTTGTAGCAGATAACAAGTATCAAGAACCTAAATGCAGGTGAGAAAACCAAAAATTATGAAACAGTTTCCATCATTAAGTGAATCCTGCAGCTAGAGTATTGACAAAGCTTTCAACTAGCATGTTGCTTTTCCTACTGCACCAAAAGATAGTCTTGATGTCCTGTCTGTTCCAAAGCTAAACTTAAGATCTGAAGCATCCACAGGGACAGATGCGTTGCTCGTAGAGGGAAAAGAGAAGACCAGGCGTTCAGCTGATTTCCCACTGCCGAAGCTGTATACTGGAGAAGTGGATGCATCCACCGGCTGAGAGAGGATACCAGCTGAGGAGGATGGCATGATGGACGGTGTAGGTGGTTCTGAGAGTGCACCAGATGACGCAGAGACTGGAAAAGTGAATGCAAACCCATTGTCGGGGGAAGTCACATTTCTAGGATTGGGTTTATTAACGAAAATGGATGGCAGATTAGGTTTTGCCCCAGAAGCCTGTCCAGGAGTGTTTCTTGGTAGCTCAAAACCCGTGGAGTTTGATAATGTTGCAGCATTCTGCCCATTACTTTGATTATGGAAAGGCCACTGTGGGATAGAATCTTTATCTTTCTGTCCATCATCAGTGGCTACGGAGTCCTGCAGCATAGACATCCCATGTTAAGTGGTGACTCTATATTATTAGCAATGCCTAAAGCAACATCCCCAGGTGGTTTTGTGCTCTTGCACCCTCCATCTTCTAATGCATAAATATAATTTTAAACTGTAAAAAGAGTTATGTTTTTAACAACAAACTCAAGAATTATAGGAAGGTGCAGATTGATGCCATTTGAAAAGGTAACTTCCAATAACAAAGAAGTACCTTGCGCAAACTTGGAGTGTGAGAACCAGAAAAGAAACTTTTAACTTGGGAATCAGCACCCTTAGAAGTGAAGGAAGGCACAGTATTGGCTTTAGTCGTCGTAACAAACACACTAGCTATACTAGCAGCTTTTGCACCAGCATCCGTAGCAGTGTCAGCTTCCCGCGTAGTTTGCGCCTGAGATATCTCCACGCGATTGACTGTTCCAATATCTCCTCCTTTGGACGATTGGGCAGCAGCTGCCAGACCATTATTCATACGCATACCAAATTCTCCTAAATGTGATGATTTCATTTTATCATTTGGATTGGAATCAGAGATCTCTTTGCTGGGATATTTCTTCCATTCGCTGGCCAGCTTCAATTCAGCTGCCTTTTCTGCAGGAGTGGGCTTGTGTCTATCAAGTTGCTCTAATATTTTTCTTACAGTCTCATTTGAAGAACTTATGAGCGGCATAGCTTCTTCAGACCTGCCTACTCTTTGATCCACTGACTGGTACTTCTCAACACCACTAGTTTGACCAACTTCCAAATTCTTTCCGGCAGCAGGCAAGAACAATTTAGAAGCACCAACTTTTTCTAAAGGTAAAGAAGCATTTGGCGAATTCAGGAAAATGGATCTCCTAGGGCGAGATTCTGAGCCAAATTTATTCCGTATGCGCCGAATCGGTCCCACAGTTCCATAGCCTGGAAGAGGTAAATCAGTCCTAGTCCTCTCCTGAATTTTTTTTAGCATGAGAACATTCAGAAAGATCCCATCTGCTCCTTGAAAGTGTTCTATTAGATTAAACTAAAGAGTAATGATCACAGAATTCTTATATATACGCAAGAACCTGTATATCAATAGAGGAAGCTTCTAACAGGAAGTCGCTTAGTACACAGGATTTTTGTAATTGAATTAAATTTAGACTGCTAAGATAAACATATACCTGGCTGTAGATTGATGATTGAGATTGTTGGAAGGGTTCCGCTGAGGGATCTAGCCACCTGCTACCAGCCAGTGACTGAGTCTGCTGGCAAAATTGAAGTGCAACATGAATAACTATTCCCATATTAACAGAAGTATGCTTGAAGCACAAGTTAATTTAGTCACAATACAAACCCTATCTCTGGATTTCGGCAATAAAGTTCTAGAGTATGGAGTCCTCGGGAAATCAACAAGCCCATATCCTCTCTGATTCAGTGGAGTAAAATGAACATGCTGATCTTGCACCATGGCAGCAGGCCAACAAGTCGATGACTTAGGTGAAGGTGGCGGATGAAACCTGTTTTGTGGAGCTTGTTCCCCCTTTGATACAAAACCATAAGAATCATTTCCCTTACTTAACCTACGACTTCCCATGTAAGCTCTCGCAATATCAATGGGTGATGCGCCAACTTCATCTCGTACCTGGAGTAGTGCAGTAATTTATCAGTACATCCTAGAATCAACAGAGAAACTACAAAAGAAGGGTGCATCAATGAGGGTATTTCATAAAATAATTATTTGCACTTGTTACTTCCAAGCTATTCCGAACTTTATTCACCAGTGCATTTTTCCTATTAAAGCTTCATCCAAGACCATCTCTTGACTAAATAAAATGTAATTAATCAATCAAGTGTGACTCAATTTCAGACTAGCTGGCTACCGCTACATTAATCCTCTAGTTCATCCTGTTATATTTGTTTCTATTAGAGCTGAGATGAAGTTTAGCGCACTAAAATACTAATATTTTGGTCATTTCACAAAACAAATGTGTTCTCTATGACAGGGGTTAATAATGATAATTAACTCACGTTTGTTTGTGGAAGAGGCGCTGAAGTTCCTGGCATAGCAAAGTCTGTTTCATCCTGCCTCCTGTCAATTGGTCTTCTTGGTGTCTCATGTGTTAAATGAAACCTTCCCATATCTGCTTCAGCTGTTCTGCTAGCCTTCTTTTCTTGTTCATCGACAACCCTTGAGTTTAATATCTCTGTCAAACGCATTATTTCATCCCTGCATATAGTGAAGACGGCTTTTGGATAAGCAGGTTTAACTGACAAAATTCGGATGCTGCACCTGGTCAAAAGAGTTTCCTGAATGAACCCAACACGTAGAGATCCAGCATCTGGTTTGGACATGCACAACGTGGAGGATCCCCAAACAGGAGGAAAGGGTTACTAAGTCAAAATCTCAGTTCCTAGCACTTAAAGAGAACTGTATTCTCAAACCACTGAGGGCTATGAGGAAGATACCAATTTTTAAGATGCATGCATCTTTCATCAAGTCCGTCGCGTTTTGCACCCCTAACGTAGGTCTTCTTTTGTGATTCACACCTTATCCTTTTTTTATGATTCGCACCTTAACCTCTTTATTTTTTCGCAAAACCATGAAAACATTTTTTTAAAGAAAATTCCAAAAGGGAAAAACTGAAAATACAAATTAATAAAGAAAGAAATGATATAAAATTAAGGAAAAGCTAAATAAGAAAATGATGGAAGCAAGTCCTTTCGTTCAATAAAGTTTGAGTCGTCTTTTCAACAGAATATCAAAGTGGTTATTCAAATGGGGGGTTCTTTGCACAAAAGTCGATATTCTAAACACAGTCTGAAATTTATATATTTTCTGCACCAAAAAGCCGCATCAGATTACACTTAACACCCAAATGTATTAACCCATTTTATACCCATTTCCTCTACAATGGCAATATACAGTTTTTTTTTGGTTCCAAAACAAAAGAAACTCACTTGTCCCTCCTGGCTCCTGCTGTGTTGTTTAAGAAGGAAAATAATTGATACAGCAAGTCATATAAAGGACCAGATAAATGCAGTTCTTGGCTGCTCCAATTCTGCACTAGGCTATGAAGGATATAATTACAGGGAAAAAAAATCAATGAATGTCCAGAATTTCTAAGAACATGAAGCAGCCATATTAAAGCATGGTGAACACGGCTGCAAACATGCATGCTTCCTGCAACATTTACAGTTCAAAGACACTGAAGTAAGCAGCTTCAGGTTTCCCAGAGTGTTCTTGTTCAGGTACACAACAGATGTTTCAGCCGGGAAACGAGAAGCATACGTAAAGCACAGCACCAACAGCTCCGCAAAGCACTTGATTGCACACATGAAATTTTTACGCGTTCATTGACTTTTAAAATATTTATCAGCTTCATTTTCTTATTTAACTTTTTCTTAATTTTGTGTCATTTCTTTCTTTATTATTTGTATTCCCAATTCTGCCCTTGTGAAAAATTTTAAAGTGTTTTTTCATTGTTTTGTATAAAAATAAAGACGTTAGGGTGCGAATCATTAAAAAAAATAGGTCAGGGTGTGAATCACAAAAGAAGACGTAAGTTGGGGGTGCAAAACGAAACGGACTCTTTTTCATCTTATAAAACAGGAATTGTTTCCTAACTCTTCTTCTCTTCTGATCCGAAGGTCTACAGGAAACAGCCTCTATACCCTGCAAAGGTAGGGATAAGGTCTACGTAGTACGTACATTCTACCCTCCTCAGACCCAACTTGTGCGACTACACTGGGTATGTTGTTGTTGTTCCCAACTCTCTAATGAGGTGTCACTGCAACAACATGATAGCTGGCTATAACCAGAATTACAAAAAGAACACAGACATGAAGAATGATTGCTACCTTGAAAATGATTTCCTCTGCATGAGCAGCTCAATTCTGGAAATTTCAGCACTATCATAGGAATTTTTTGGTTTCTCTTCTTCCAGCTTCTCTGCTTCGGAGATCCCATTTGATTTCCCCATACTTGGATCCCCTTCCTTTCCTTCAGTAGAGCTGATATTCTTTGGTTTCTCTTCTTCCAGCTTCTCTGCTTCGGAGATCTCATTTGATTTTCCCATATTTGGATCAGCTTCCTTTCCTTCAGTAGATCTGGATATCACATACTGCATAAACATAATATCCAACACTTCTGAAAATACTCTCTTTACTAGAAAACCATCATAAATAAAAATTCAACTTTTTTCTCTTCATTTTTGTTTTTTCCCACTTGGGTTGGGTATGGTTGGGGTTTTTTGTTTTTTTTTTTTTTTTTTTTTTTTAGGGGGGGGGGGGGGGGGAGGCACTAATACTTCGTTTGGTTGCTTTTTTTATTTATGGAATAATTTCATACTGAAATCTTGGTGTAAGTTTATATAACACCCAACATGGAATAAAAATCCAAGGATTAGCTATACCTTGGTAAAACAATATAAAGACAAAAATTGCCCTTTTGCCTCATAATGTTATTAAGAAGGTCAAGGTTAAATTTGGGGACCAAAGCTTATGCAAGTTAACTCAGTTTAAAACCAAACATATCTTTTAGATTATACATGTACAACTCGTTTTTAAATGCAATGAAACAAACAAATCATAAGTACTAAATAATTCAAGGATTATTAATAGCAGTATTATAATCCCAACATAATTTTCGTCCACGAACGAACCAAAGACCCTTAACTGATCCCTGGAGATATTCTCTGTTTTATATCACTTAGCGTGGATCGCCAACCTAATTTCCTTACCCACCTTTTTTCTTCTTTGCTTCTTCATTTCCATTTGATATCCTCTTCACAGAATGACATCTGATATCGATACAGAGTGTCTGTTTGGTGACTATAGCGACAAACATATTCCTCCATTTCAAACTAAACTTATTAGTACAATTCTAAAATTTAATTTTAATAATATAAGCATAATCGTTGTCTAAGTCACCTAAAAGCTATGTTGCTCGGACTCTTCAAAAGTGTTGCGGGATGTGTGTAGGATCCTCCAAAAATACTGCATTTTTGGAGGATCCGATACATGTGCGGCAACATTTTTGGAGAGGCCGAGCAACATAGCCTAAAAATGGCGAAACAGTATAAAATATTTATACTTTAATGTTATTTGGGGCCTCTTACTAATTTGTAATTCTTAAAAGTAAAAGAATCAGATATGTTCTCATGAAATTGTATTCTTAATAGAAAAAGAACTTTCAGTTTATTGTTATCACTAATAGAAGCATGTAAAATACTTCATACTTTCCTGGAAAAGAAATCTTTTCGTAATCTTATTTAGAGGTACAACTTCAAAAAAAAAAAATCTTTTCATAATCTTATATAGAGGTATTATGAATTCTAAAATTCTTTTGACGTTAACTTTGTGAAAAAGTTCCTCCCCTAATTTGACGATAAAAATCATCATGATTTACTTGTCAATCCATGCAAAGATTAATTGTGGAAAGAAACTGTGGAGATTAAAGCTTTTTAGTAACTTAACTACATAGTGTTTGTCTGGTTGCTCTGGCATATGATGTTCAAAGCCTTTTATATGGTTTTGTGATAAATCCTTCAAAGGACCTACAGTAGGTTTCTGCCTAGCCTAATTTAATCCTCTAAAGTTAATATTTCCGTTTACCTATGCATAATGGATCTGATGAAACTTCATGAAGGTCCAAAAGTAGAATGCCCCTCTCTGAAAGTCAAAGTAGGCCTGTGCAATGTAAATACTGTTCTTTTATGCTATTAATGGTGGTCTGTAGCAGTGGCGGCACCACTATGTTCTATGCATGTTACTCTCTGCTCCATCGTTTTTCGCACATAAATGAAGAAAGCTTAATAGGTTAGTTTTTGATCTTGAATAGGTTAGTATGTAAGCTTTTGTCAATATGTGTTTGAATAGTTTTACAATATTTTTGAAATAAGAATGGCCCAGCCACCACGGTTATCAAAAAAAATATTTTTGAAATGTGAATTCCTTAGTTGAAAAGATCAATGTGTTTACTTGTCAAAAGAAAAGTGCATATTTCTTTTTTGAGAAATTTTTATTGGATACTGGGTCTGCCCCTCTACCGTTCACTTAAATACCAGACTCTTTACATCTGCCTAACCACACAGAGTGTATTGCATTCTTAACACTAGACCAAACCATGGGTGTCAAAAGAAGTGCATATTTCAATGGGACTTTGATGTGCTCAATGAAAGGAAGAAGATGAATTTTAGATATGTGCTCAATGTGAAATAACCATTACATTTATCTTTACAGGAAGAAGATGAATTTTAGATATCAAACTATTGACTCGTTTTGTCTAGCACCACTACCATAATATAAGCTCTAACCCCGTTTCCTGGAGCACTTCCGATTGAGATATCCCGGTTTCACAAAATCTATGAACAAGAAAGTATAAAGAATAGACAAAATTAAGATTTCAAATCACAACCATGATATGATACTGGATTCTCTCTAATTCCCCAGATAAATTTTTACAATTAATTTGATATTTTCTTTCAAATCACAATCATGAAATGATACTGGTTCGTCATCAATTCCCCGGTAAAAGTCTACCAGCTAATCTGATATTTTCGGGAACTATTTTTTTTTTTTTGAGAACGACAACTAATCTGATAGATTCTTAGCAATTAGCACAGAAAAGATAATACACAAGTCAATTGGCTTCTTAGACATCAAAAGATCAGCTGTGAAGTAAAACACCCATCAATTTTGTAGTTCTCATTACCTAACGACCACATCTACTCTACTCTTTATCATGTTCATTTGGGAGTCTTTAATATTTCCGGAGCATCTAATCAGGATGGATAATTGCCAACTGTTTTCCCAGAAAGTAAGGCATCACACTGGATGGAGTTTACCCCTTTTTTATAAGGAATTCAAAACTTAACAATCACTTCAGCAGAGATTTATTAGTAATGCAACCCTTGTCTTCAAGTTTTCAAAGGTCACCTTTGCCAACAAATTCTATTCTCGCCATTTTACTACCATCCAAACTAAATGTTAGATCTATTTATTACATTTCATGCTCCTTTTTCTCATGTAGTAAGACACACATGATAACAAAGCAACATCTTGATCCACACTACTTACCAATAAAATGGAGAGATAATAGAAGAATTTACCAAACTAAAGCAAGAAGAAAAAAGTTGGCAAAGCTTACACTTGAAGTACATTTGTTGTCATTCCCTACATCCTGTATTGTTGCTGGATCTTCTTTATCTGTCCCAAAATTTTAAAAAAATGAGATTGACTATCAAACAGCAGAAACAAAATACAAGATAACAAGTTCAATGATATCTATTTCTAATTAGCTCGCAATGTTTGATGTATCAAGCATGCATCCAATCGACTATAGATTCTTATTAGCTAAAACTCCTCTATCAAGTATCAATAAATGCTTTTTCTTATTGGTACTCAATACGACAAAAGTTATTTTATTGGCCAAACAGTATATAATCGAACATTGAATCTAATGGAGGTACTTCTCACAAATTGTATTAGTAATTTCCCTTTTTTAAGGCAAGCAAAATTGTATTACTAACATTAGCAAGAAGGTACACTTTCAGCCTATGTTGCTCGAAGCCTCGAACTCTCCAAAAATATTGTCGCATCCGTGTTGGATCCTCTAAAAATACACTACTTTTGGAGGATCCGACACGTACCCGTCAACATTTTTGAAGAGTCCGAGCAACATACAAAAAAGTTCTTGCACTCATATTCTCTAACCATGGAGATCTGGGAAGACCACACCTTCAATATCATTTACAAAATTCATCCAATCCCAAAAATTCAAATAATCAATACATCTACACTATACGAAAGAAATGGGAGCTTGCTTTATCTTCAAAGCATTGAGCCAAATATAGAAAATATTGATAGAGGAATGTTTCTCCCTGACTGTTTCTATTCCTTAACTCTCATATTCTGCAATGTCGGAACTACTATTGTGGGGAATCTGGAACCTAAATAATAGACAAAAACTAAAAAGTAACGGATGTATCACATGTTTTTAAAAAGTATCCGATGTATGAATAGAGCACTAAATTAGTGCGCTATGTCAAACTTTTCAAACGGCTGGAACTTGACGTCGGTTAAGTGTTATTTGAGGTATAGTGCACTAAATTAGTCCGCTATACCTGTCTGTATTGATGAATGTTTTTGGTTTTTTGCAGGCTTTTATCACATGTTTTTCTAACACTTTGTAGTTGATTTGACATATCATTATAGTGCTCTAAATTAGCGCGCTATGTATTTTTATTCATCCGTTTTTTCTACTCCAAATCTCTTCTATATAAAGAGGCCCCAAAGTAGTCTAGAACCACTCCAATCTTCACTATCTTCCTTCATCTCTTAACAAATCTCTCTTATATTTTTCTTCAAAGTCTTGACATAAAAATGTCTAGTGAACCTATTATTAGGGTTTCCTTATTTTGGGATGGTAAAATCATTCAAGAGGTTAATACTATACATTTAGTTGCACGCCTCAGAGCAACGTTAGGTTCCTCTGATCTTGGTTATAAAAGTTTTCTTGCTAGATTATATAAAAAGCTGAATGTTAGTAAGGAGGATTACAAATTGACTGTAATGGGGCAATACCCAAACTCCTTTACACCACATGGAACAGCAACTTATGGAGAGTTTATTATTTATAATGACGAGTCTATGACTGATTTTTTGAATGCTCCAAGTGAATATATTGATCACATCAAGATCACTATGCTTCAAATCTATGTTACGAAGGAGCCTGGGACTCGTCGTCAAAGTTCTCCCTCACAGCATGAACTCTTTGCACAGACTTCATAAGCATTAGATAAAAAAGGACATGAGCATGATCGAACTTCAAAGAAATTACCATAAAATAATAGGGGGACGTACAATATTAAAATTAATTAATCTTCGTCAGTTTCGAGAACCACGTCGTCGTCGTCATTATCACTATAATCTAAACCCTAATTTGCACCATTTTGTTGTGTTAGCTCACAACAAGCACTTAATTGATTTATAGATGCAAAGACTTCAAGTCTGTGCAAAGACTTCAAGTCTGTGCAAAGACTTCAAGTCTGTGCAAAGACTTCATGCTGTGAAGGAGAATGTTGACGACGAGTCCTGGGCTCCTTCCTAACCTAGATTTGAAGCATAGTGATCTTGATATGATCACTATATTCACTTGGAGCATTCAAAAAATCAGTCAAGACTCGTCATTATAAATAATAAACTCTCCATAAGTTGTTCCGTGTGGTGTAAGGGAGTTTGGGTATTGCCCTATTATAGTCAATTTGTAATCTTCCTTACTAACATTCATCTTTTTATATAATCTAGCAAGAAAACTTTTGTAACCAAGATCAGAGGTAACCAAACGTTGCTCTGGGGCGGGCAACTATAATGTATAGTATTAACCTCATTAATGATTTCACCGTCCTAAAATATGGAAATCCTAACAATAGGTTCGCTAGACATTTTTATGTCAAGACTTTGAAGAAAAATGTACGGGAGATTTGTTAAGAGATGAAGGAAGATGGTGAATATTGGAGTGGTTCTAGACTATTTTGGGGCCTTTTTATATAAAGTTTTGAAGAGCTTTGGAGTAGAAAAAAAATGGATGAATAAAAATACAAAGCGCACTAATTTAGAGCACTATAATGATATGTCAAATCAACTATAAAAGTGTTAGAAAAACATGTGATAAAAGCCTGTAAAAACCAACAACATTCATCAATACAGACGGGTATAGCGGACTAATTTAGTCCGCTATGTATATCGCACTAATTTAGTGCGCTATACACCTCAAATAACACTTGACCGATGTCAAGTTCCAGCCGTTTGAAAAGTTTGACATAACACACTAATTTAGTGCGCTATTCATACTGCGAATACTTTTTAAAAACATGTGATACATCCGTTACTTTTAGTTTTTGTCTATTATTTAGGTTCCGGATTCTGTTGTGGCGTTATTAGGTATCACCCTACTATATCCTAACAAATTCAGGAAACCGCACCCAATCTACCAAGTGCCACGACTCATTGCAGTGAAGGGAAAAAGATGTCCCTCTGAGTCTGAGTCAGTTCACACAGGAAACATCAATATACATATCAAAAGTTATTTTTTGCAGGTCTTTATGTGTCAGATCTAAGTTGCGCGGACTCTTCACTTTCGATGCCGCACCCGTGTCGGATTCTCCAAACAATACACTGCTTTTAGAGAATTCGACAAGCACCCGCTGACATTTTTGAAGAGTCCGAGCAACATAGTCAAAGATGGCTCATGAACTTTTTTGATGAAGCCATGTAACCTTTTAGGAGCTTTAGTTTTTCAAATCATCTGACAACACCCCTGATTCCCTTTGTGCCTTTCCTTTTCAACCGATGATAGCATAAACCCACTGTGATTATGCCGTCCTCACAATACACTATAAGTTGTCCGTCTTTTGTTCAACTAATGGAATCCTTTCCAAGCAATCAAACAGCAGGATTATACTTCATATCTCCAGCCTTTTATATCCTTCCTCAACTTCGCATGCGATACCCCTATGACATTCTGTAACTTGCAAAACTTGGAAGCTGCCAGGCTGTATGTCTTGATAGATCTCTTTAAAGGGTACATCAAACATTCAAATATATTGGCACATTTTCACAAAAAAAAAAACATCTTGGCACATTTTCATTCTACTGCCATCTCTAACTTCTACTCTCGTCAAAGGTTGGAATTCCTCCAACAAATATTTGATTTGCTTCCATATACATAACATTTGAGGCCTTGACTGGTCTCGAACACCGGTGGTTTTCCATCCATAGCTCCCTATTATGACCTTCCATATATCCTTCTTGCCATCAATAACTTTTCATAGCACCACCGGTTTTCCATCCATACCCACAGTATGGTCTTCTGTAGATCCTCCGTGCATCAATAAGTCTCCATAGCCATTTATATGGAGACCTTTTGTTACTTGTAGAAGAAGAAAAAAAGGGACTTCCACTATGTAAGCTTAAACTTATATTCCACAAACCACCTCTTTTACCATTTAACATATAAGACCACTTAAACTTATATTCCACAAACCACCTCTTTTACCATTTAACATATAAGACGACCACTTAAACTTATATTCCACAAACCACCTCTTTTACCATTTAACATATAAGGCCACTTAAACTTATATTCCACAAACCACCTTTTATGCATGGTCCCCCCTCCCCCGAAACCCCCCCAAAACCCAACCAAAGGAAATTCAGTCTTATCCTGTCCAGTTGCATTACTACTTTTAAAGTGTGGTTGTCACCAAAGATATAAAGTATGTTGGTGTTCCATCTAGCAAACTTTGTACTACTTTAGAGGTGTGGCAGTCCCCAAAGACAAGTTATGGTGGGTTTCATCTAGCACACTGTTGATGGGTGTTAATATTCCCACAAAAAGATAGATGAAAAGCCCAAAATCATCCCTTATCTTTTGCTTTAGACTCAAAGTCATGCCTCTTCTTTCAAATGGAGCACTAATAGTCCTCCATGTCGTTCTAGTGCACTTTTGATCTCCTTCCTAACAGTGTCTATTATTTAACGTCGCATATGTGCACGTGGGACTCAAGTGAGAGCCATTACTCTCCTACCAAAATCACAGAACAGCTCTGCTTGTTATGTCTAAATAAGTAGCTTGTAATTGGTGTATAAGCATTATATAGGTAAAGGCAGCAGGGTGCCTTAAGCAGTAACAAACACATGAGATAATCAGAGACGCAACTATTTTTTATTGAAAGAGATGGCCAAGAAAGGGGGAACAAATTCTAGTGTGCATCTTGTAGATTGCGAGAACTCAAACTAGATACAACTCTCTGTACATAGCTTTTTTTCTACAAATTCTTCAAAAAAAAAAATATCTTTCTAAAGAGGAATTACTATAAAGTAAAATCTAGACGCCGTCATGTTTGAAGGAAACATTTTTTTTGTATTTTGCAGAAAACAAAGTTATTCCACAGAGAGAATGTGGAAGTGCTAAATCAAAAAAGAAAAAAAATAAGGTTATTATGGCATTAGCAAGGTACTCTGATAGGAATGCTATCCATGGCATCAAAACAGAGCCAGATGATTGACTTCCATTTTGATATCTCAGGAGTTTCTTGAAATTGTACTGCACGCAGATGAAACTTGGAGCAAGTGCAATGGAGTAAGATCACAAGCATATACTGGTCCTCGCAATCCGTAACATTGGTAAAAACACATTTCTGGACATATGAGAATGTTAAATAAAAACTGCAGTTGGGGAAGGGACTAAAAGTGCACTTATATTCCAAAAATGAAGGACTGTTAGTGCTCCATGACTTTGAGTCTAAATCAAAATATAAAGGACTATTTTGAGCCTTCTTTCTTCTTCCAAGGAGCAAGTCTGAAAGTCTCCTTTGAGACTTCTCAATCATACCTTTCCATACTTTTTTGTCTTTGTATTTTGGCTCCGATGGGAAGCCCAAATATGTAGTTAAGAAATCTCCACCTTACAGCCCAATATATTGCAAGGATTTGGCTGTGTGCATTAACAAGGAAAATTCTACTTTTCACTTAATTTAAAAAGAAGAAAAAAGATCTTCTTTTCACTGGATTAATATGAAGCCTAGGAATTGCTTGAAATAATAGCAGGCTCAAGTACATCAGTTACTTCTTCCTCAGCGCCACACACTATTCAAGTGTCATCCACGTTAAATATGTGAAATATCCATTGAATGTCATCATTTCCTCTAATCCTAACCCCTGGATATCAAACCAAGTGCTAATGCGCTTTTGAGATGTAACCTAAGTTCTTCCACCACCATTAGTTTAAGTCCCCCATACAGCTAATTAGTATAGACAACTACAGACAACCTTACAGTGGAAATGCAGTAACTTATCCACTTGATCCACCTATCTCCAAACCCCATCACAGAACCCATAACGTTTAGCACCATGACCAATTTAAATGGTAGTAAGCTTTCTCCAAACCCATTCAACACAAAATCCATGAGTTCATCGTCTCAGCCTATAATCAATGCAGTCATCGGAAATTAGTGCAAAACTCACTATTAGCCTTAATTTGATGAATAAATTTTGGTTTCCCACGATCACAGTATCAATCACTCTTTTTAAACCTTTCAATAAGAACCTGAGTCCTGAGAAATTATCTTATGTTCTTTCTGGTAACTTATCTTATAGTAGGTCCTCGTCCTTAGCAGCTTCTTTTTTTGTGAAGGTGGTGTTCCTGATAAATTTACATGCATCATGTCTAATCCATAAAACAACCTGAGCTCACAAGCATGGGATCCGTTAATCCTGCTAACAAAAGCTAATGCAGGCAGGCTCACATTAACTGTTGTAACTGGGGTTCAAATCTAAAACCTTCAAGTTGTTTCTTCTATGCCTTGACCACTGTTTCCACCCCTTGGAGACCTTATGGGTCCAGCACTAGCCTGCTTGATACCATTCTCTTATCAGCCAATGGTAGCAAAATACCAAATCTAGGTTTGTGCAATCATGGGCAGACCATTTACGATAGATAATAATTCTGTCATATGAGTTCTCCCATTCAAGCAAAGTAGCAAATACAACTCCCAAGCTCACAAAGTCAAAGTTCTTCCAGATTTTACCAATTCAACTAAAGAAACTACAAAGTTATTACACTTCATGCACATTTACAGCAAAAGGAATGTTATTAAGATACAAGTTCACGAAAAGACAAAACTGGAACGCACCAGGTCTCAAGCAAGGTGATAATGATATCAGAGATGAAAAAACTAGACTTTGCACCTAAACAACAAACACACATGCAGAACTCCAATTTTTTTCACAAAACCTACTACATATCCAAGAATAACACTGCAACCTAGGAAACCAAAAAACACTTTTTGCTTGACTAGATTGTAACCAAAAGCTACTAGAGTCACATTCCAACAGATCAGGTACAACTAAAATAACCAAAAAGGTCAGTTCTTGCAACCCCAATTCACCAAAAGACCAACATACTTATAGCCTATTTAAAATCAGCTTACATTGAAAAGTGATTTTATCAAAAAAGAAAGTACTCTTGGTGTGAAGCACTTTGTGTTTGGCCAATAAATTAAGAAGCACTTTTAACCAAACACCAATTGCTGCTCAAAAACGTGTTCTAAATTTATTGGTCAAACACAAACTTAGTGGGCGTTTGGCCATGGAAATTTTTTGCTTTTTTCCGGAGTTGAATTCCGGAAAAGGTGTTTGGCCATAAAATTTTGGAAAATTCCAGAATTCAATTGAAAAACAAGTAAAACTTGTTTTCACTTTTTTCACTCCCACTTCTCTCACAAAAATTCAAAAACAACTCCAATTTATATTCATAGCCAAAGACAACTCCAACTCCAATTTGTATTTGGTTTTCGTGGCCAAACGGGGTCTTAGTGTTTGGCTAAGCTTTTAAAAAGTGTTTTTAAGTGTATTTTTCTCAAAAGTGTTGTTCAAAGAAAGTTCTTTTCGGAAAAAGCTGCTCTTTTTACTTCAAAAAACACCTTCTGTTACTCTAGAAACACTTCTTTCCTCCCAAAACTCAATCAAACACCTCATTTTTTAAAAATAGGCACTTTTAGCATGGACAAACAAGCTATTAATCACCAATAGCAAAAAAAAAACCATAATTATTGCACATTCATAAAAAACCCTAATATTTCACATTAACATATTCAATACAACCAATGTTACTAATCTCAAACCTAGTTCATCATCAATTTGTTCAAGTGGAGGAGGATTTCCAGCAATTGCATTCGATATGAACGACGGTAGAATTCTGTTGGCGCTGCCTGATATGATACGGTAAGCCGGATCAACCAGTTTCGATAACCAGCTAGTCCGACCGGACTGGTGGTTCGACGGTGGACGGTCGTAAGGAGTCGCCGGAGGTTTCCTCGCCGGCGGTTTTTTGAACTTACCGCCGGCGCCTCTATCGCCGTGGATGACAGCGTAACGTGACGGCGTCGTATTGAACTCCATATTTCACTCGCCTCTCTACTATGGAAACAGTGGGAGCAAAGCAATAGAGGTTTGTTTTTTTGTTGTTGTTTATGGCTTGAAGGAAATTACGTTTTGGTCCTTGGTCTTTGTTTAGACTCATAATTGATCAGGAGTCTTTTAAACACCCAAAAAAAAATAAAAAAAAAATCGAGTAAAAAGTAATCACTACTCAATTATTTGTCAGATTTTAATTTGGCACGAAAGTTAAGAAAAAAAACTTTTGAATACGTCAAAATTAGAACTAAAGAGTTATCAAAAAGGAGAAAAAAATTATTCTTTTTAAATAGACTAAAAAAATATAAAACAAATAAATTAAAATGAACGAAATAAAATTTATCATCCATGAATATAAAATATGTCTTTAATACACAAGTTTATCACTTAGCTTTATAACTTGACTATAATAATTAACTAAAGTTAAAATGGTTTTTAAAAAAATATTCATATTCGACGTGAAGAAATTGTTCGTACATGGAAGAGGATTTTATCAGAGAATGTTTAGTTATTATTATTGTTGACTTTATTGGACCATTGAATCTTTATAAAATTATGTGTATTTGAAAGTTTATAATAACATGTATTTCAAATACTTATTTATAAAAGAAACATAGAGATGTGTGATTGATTAATTCGGCGCGTTAGGACATTTCGATATCTTATTTATGAACTATGATTTGTAAGATCGTATAAGAATGGAGGAAGTTTTGATAGTTTTTATGAACATGGGGTTTCATGTTCATAAAGAAAAAATATAACTTAAGAAATTTAAATTGTATGTAAAAACAAAATTTCAACTTCAAATCAACCTGATTTCAAATAACTGATTTGAGATCATGTCCAAACGAGTCCTAAATATTTGATGCGGATAAATATTATCAGAGGGTTTGAAGTTCTAATATTGAGAATGAAATTATTTTTAATACACTTTACTTTTAAAGTGGGAATTTTCGATGCAATTTTAGACTTAACGGGTCCTAAAATGAATACTGGGCATTGGATAGAAAAATTAAAAATAGAGTCAATCATAATGATATAAGTATTAATAATGCAGGGATTGTAACGTTAATATTAGTAATATATAAGATAATTTTATTTTGTGAGCCACATAATCAACATTACTCATGTGGGGCTACCTTATTTCTTGACAAGTGGACATTTTCGTATTTTAATTGAAAAAACAAAAAAAATAATGTTAAATTCAATGTTTCCTTCCCTAATTAAAATGCTTAGCTAGAAAAAAATAAAATATATTCAAAATCTACGATTAGAAATGATTTTTAAAAAATGGCATTAAATTTTTTTTCATTGCAATGTCTCTGAAAAAAATCCTTTTCTTTCACTATTTTTTTTACTATCAAAGATTAAAATAGATTATTTTTCTAAAATTTTGATTATTTAATTAAATATATGATTGTAAAATCTTAACAATCATCATATACAATTAAATGTATCTACATACTTATAAGTTAGTGTTGATTCGCGATCATGTAAATTTTTTTATTTATAATTTTATTCAATTAAAATCATATATATTTTTAGCATTTATCAAGAAAAATGTTAAAGCAATTAAAGTTTAATTTAAAAATTAAATTTACACATACAACCGAGTGGTTATCATTTTTTTTTAAAAGTACAAGACCATAACTTTTAAGACAAAATTTTGAGAAATTAACAATTATTATTTAGAAAAGTTGATTCCTCCATTATATAGCAGAGATGGATAATGATATATTAAAAAGTAAAAAATATAATATAAAAATTAATATCATTGTTAGCATTCTCTTATTAACTAATTTGGAATTTTAGTTTTTAAATATTTTTTTTTCTTTTTCTAGCTAAGCATTTTAATTAGGAAAGAAAAATATTGAATTTTAATATTGTCTTTTCTATTTTATGCTTAAAACAAGAAAATGTCGACTTGTCAAGAAATAAGGTAGCCTCACATAAGTAATGTTGATTATATGACTCACATAATAAAATTTTGTCTAATGCATGTATTATTCATTGTTGAATTTTTTATTTGATATATTACAAATTAGTGTATAATTTATAATTAAAATATATATTTACTATTAGATAAAATAATTCTCTTACTATCATGAGGGTTAATTTTAATATTTAGTTCCCTTCATCTGTATATATTAATATTCATATTTTTATGCCACATTATATTTCACATAAAATAATGTACAAATCCTTACCTAACTTATACATTAGTTATTAGAAAGGAAAAAATTAATGATCATATATTGTATAAAATAATATAAAATTGTATGTGGAGATTAAACTTCTAACAACATAAACAAAATGACCTTTGAATATTATTTTTTCTTATAATATATTTTGTAAACTGCAATTTGCAATCCTAACAAATTTTTATCCTCCCAAATCTGTAAAAAAAATTATTATTATTTATAGTTTAGTATTGTGCCTATTTTTCCTTTTCCTTGACCGCCTCTAAAAATACAACAAGAGGGGCTTTTATGTCTTCTCACCAAAAACTAAATAATTTTTTTCCAAATTTTGCTCTATTCATCATTTTTTCCTTTTTACCTTGTAAGAGAAAGGCATAATAGATAAGCATATTTTTTAACTTGATGTCAGTTAATATTTATGTCGTTGCATAAGTAGACACTTAAATTTATATAAAATTATATAAGTAGATGTACACGTCTTACGTGATAATTTTGTTTAATTTATACAAGTTTAAGTGTCTACTTGTGCATATTCAGAGTTAAAAAGTATAAATGTCAGCTTAGACCAAATTAAATGACACATTTATGTATTATGTGTAAGAGAAATGATGCAAGGAGAAAAAAAAAAAGAGAAATGATGCAAAATAAAAGTATAGAACATTTTACCTTTTTCTTAGTTAAGTGGATACGTTGATTTATATATAAAGATTAACAAAATATGCTGTGAGGGGGGCAAGGCATTTTCTTGCACTTGAGTTAGTCCTACTACCATGCTATTACAAATCAAAATAGACCTAGTAAAAGTAATTTCTAAAATGTATGTTCAAACGATCTATATATTATGAAAACTAATATAAAAAGAAAATATTAAAACTATAGAGAGAAAATCTCCCCCTAAACAAAACTCTCAAATCCTAAAGGACTACATTCTGAATGGTATTGTGTTATGTTTGAGAAAAAAAGATCTTCTATTTATAGAAGTCCAAAACTTCTCCTCGAAGAAAGAATTAACCAACTATGGAATAGATCTTTTCCTACAAAGAAACCTTTAACACCAAGAAAACCTTTTTGAAGTAAAACACAACTATGATATAATTCAGATAAAGTAAAAAATTTAGGGCAAAACCTAACATGGTATTCCATGTATTGGACCAATTATAGAACTTAAAAGGGTTGGTTATTAAATTGTTGCCACTTTTTTGCCAAAAGCCCTAGTGTCAGTAGTTGGTCATATGATTAACTAAAAGTTGTAACTATTTTTTTAGCAACTTAATCTATTATTATTGACAAGAAGGGGTTGCTCGGATAATAAGCACCTTTCACTTTTAATTTTTTGATTGTGAATTCAAGTTATCAAGGAAAAAAAAGGATGAAAACTCTTAGAAAGAGATTAAAAAAAAACTATTAGTATCAAATCTCAGTTCAAAATCTTTCTTTAAAATTTATTTTTTGAAATTATTCCGTTCTTATAGGTCAAATTTAGGTATGTGTGGCAAAGTAGACGAATCAAAATTTGCTTAAATTTTCCTTTAAATCTTATGAAAATTTTCTTGTGGTTGAAACTTTTCAGATCTCTTAATGGTGAATGTACTCAATTATGTCTTTGTTTTTTAAATTGACAATTAATATTTTAGATCATTTATTTTTAGTAAAAATGACAAATAAAGTGATTTGAAGGTAGAAAACCAGACTGTAAATCATTACTAAATGTAAAAATATATCATTGAAACTAATTTTTAAAAAAATATCACATAAATTAAGACGAATAGAATAATTATTACAGTGTCAAAGTATATAACTAGAGTTGTCAATACGGGTTAACCCAATTTATTTGGGCTTTGAAATTTGATGGGTCAGGCCGGGTTGTCCCATCAAGATGACGGGCCAAATAACAGCAAGCCCAACACATCACTCTATGGGCTGCGAGCCTCGACGAGCCAGCCTACTTTTTAAAAAATATAGTTTTTTATAATATTTTTAATTTTAATTTTAAAATATTAATAATATAAATATTTACAAGACAATATTATATGGTGTTACTACTTGCTAACCAGGTCTCAAATTCACACATTTTTTTTTAATAATCTGCAAAATTAAATAACTTTTGTCATGATATCGTTCGAACCAAATGGAGATATTAATAAGCAAACTAAATAGTTAATGAATAATAATCTAACTAGCTAAATAAAAATATTAACCTAATTTTGTTTCAATAGATCACAATAAAACACAAAAATATGTCAATATTTCAATATCCATTAAAAGTGAAAATGAACAAAAAAAAAATCATGGCACTTACATAGTATCCAACACCACTGCATCATCTTCATTAAGTATATCTGAATTAATTTGTGATTGGGTTGTCTCAAAATCTTTATTTTCACCTATAATCTCTATGCAATACTCTCTCCATCTCAATATATGTGGCACTATTCGAATTTCGAGATTCAAAAAAATCTATCTTCGACCATAATTTTTTCATATATCTTTTAAATATTTTGAATTGTCAATTATTGAGACTATATAAAAAAAATTACTTAGTTTTTGAATACATAAATTTTATTTCAAAAAATATGAAGATTTCATGCCCAAATTCACAGTCAAACTTAAATTGTTCAACTCTCAAAAGCAAAAAGTGTCACTTAAATTGAAACAAAGAGAGTATTAATTAGACTTTGAGTTTTGAATCCTCTTGTTATTTTTAGTACTCTATTTTATTTTTATTTTTAATTATTTTTTATTTAACCCACGAGCCGGCCCAACCCACATTGCCAAGTTCCTCGGGCCAGCGGGCTTATTCGGACCGGACTAAAGAGCCCTAATCTTAAATGGGTCGCAAAATTTTAGCTCAATCCTATTAAAATATAGACTGAATCGAGCCGATCCAACGGGCCTGACCCATATAAACGGCTCTATATATAACAAAATGAATAATTCAAAACAAGAAAAGTGAAAAGGCTATAATACATAATTGAAGAGACAATGTTCATGTATTCTCCAAATTCTAAGTCGTGCCGAAAGCAAATGACAGTCATTTCATTTGTATTTTGAAGAAGGCGAAGTCATAATTTGAAGTTTGGAAATTTTAAATTTTAAGACATGACAAATTATCAAATTAACAAACGGGCATCAATATTTAACATATATTTAAAAAGCAACAAATATTGTATAAATATAAATATTATCATTATAATTATTCTCGACGTTTTATCATAGACTATATGAGACAATTTTAGAATCAAAGATTAAAAATCTATTTTCGAATAGGTATTAGGCATTATAATATCCAAACAAATTGAAAATAAAAGGAGGATGAGAGGAGAAAGACCGAAAGAGTTTCTTGCACTTACCAGTCACGAGGTTCAAACTCTGGCAAAGGGTGAATGGCGGGTGGGCAAAGAATTTTATAATTTTTGAAGAAGAAGAAAATCGAATAGAGTTTGGGTCTTTGTAGAAATTTGATTTTGAGTTTGATGTTTGTGAAAGAAACGAAAAGTCTACACAAAAATTATTGGGTTCATTCGAACCCTGCTTTGCATTGTAACTCTGTCCCTGATTTTGAGATTGGGTATAAATTTTGTACCCTTGACATTTTTTTTTTTTTTGTATCAGCAGATCATTTTAAAATTAATTAATGTAGTAGCAGATAATTCTCTATATAAATATCAATTGGTATTTTAAAAAATAGGAAAGTAATCTTCTATGAAATATATTGATAGTATAAAAATTATTTACACTATTAATACATACTAGTTTAGTGTATGCGCGTTGCGCGTATGTGTCACGTCAGTATAAAAAAATTACATATAAAGATGAACGAAGTATATAATATTACAACTAATATTATAATAACATTATATTCACGAAAAATAGTCATATTTGTCTTATACATACTTTACATGTATGTATCATGTTATTAGATTTTTACAATGAAAAGATAAATTTTATTCTCTCATTATGAGATAGTCAGAGATCAAGTTATAGGACATAAAATTAAAAGAAGACAAATAAATAAGAAAATCTCGTGTGAAATTGCTAAATAACGTATAGATAATACAGAAAAGGTCAAATATACCCCTGTACTATCAGAAATGGTTTAAATATACCCTTCATTATATTTTGTGTCCAAATATACCCTTTCTGTTATACTTTAAGTCCAAATATACCCCTATACTATTAGAAATGGTTCAAATATACCCTTCGTTATACTTTGGGTCCAAATATACCCCTCCAGATATATTTTGAATCCAAATATACTTCTCATTATACTTTTATGCTTATTTAACCCCCCTCCTCTGCTTTTTTTTATAAAGGCGATTTACCTTTATTTTTTTTACAAATGGACACATGATGATGAGCTTCAAAATAAAAATAAATCATCACCAAATGTAAATATTTGCGCGATTCACTTTACAAACTCACCTATTTAATTCATCTCCAGCCCACTCTCTCAATTCATACAAAAAATAACACACATATTCACAATTTATACTCCTGTCATCTAAACCTTTTTTGACCTCACGGTGAATAAACTTCATTACAGAGAAAATTTAAAGTTTCGATATATAAGAAAAAATATTTTCTTTCTGCAATCATCTCTTGGTCTATTATCATATGTTAAAACTTATACTTGAAATAATCAGCTAAACAAGATTGTCATATATAAATGCAGGAAAAAATTCAATATCTGATAAACGGATCATTAATGTCAACGGGAAAGTATTCAGCAATAGGTGGAACAAAAACTTTAAAGAGGTTGGATTCATAAGAAATGGATCATTAAAAAAGAGAAGAAAAGAAAATAGAAGACTGCAAGAAAAGAAAAGAACTTAAAGTACAGGGAATTGAGATGGTTTAAGTGGGTGAGTGTCAAAAATAAAGATAAATCAGCATAAAAGTTTAATGGGAGGGATATATTTGGACCTAAAGTATATCAGAAGGGGTATATTTGGACTGAAAGTATAACAAGGGGTATATTTAAACTATTTCTAATAGTACGGGGGTATATTTGGACTCAAAGTATAACGAAAAGGGCATATTTGAACCCAAAGTATAACGAGGGATATATTTAAACCATTTCCGATAATACAAGGGTAGATTTGAACCTTCTCCGAAGATAATATTATAGTAAAGAAATTTCTAAAAAACAGGAAAAAAATTAACTTGAACCACAACATATAAATCTATTATAAACAAATGAAAGCACCCACCAACTGATCATTCAATTAATTAAAGTAAAGCAACTCCAACAATAAAACTATCAAACTTTAACTTCGAAAAATTTAGAAATATATGTTGATAACGTGTCACGAAATAGTAAAATAAAAATAAGGAGAATATTGATATAGAAAGGAGAAAAGAGAAGGCTTCTTATTTCTCACGAGGGATTGATTATCATGAATAAAAACTTTTTGTCTATAAGGAAAAATTTGTTTGATCCCAAAGTTAGGGTTCTTAACTTTCCTCCAAAAAAATATAAAAAATAGACATTCACTATAATACAAATATATTAATAACGATTAATTATTATTATTATTATCTATAAATATGTCATATTATATAACTCAAATAAGGAAAAAATTAATACCAATAATTAAATTTTAAAATTGACCTACACAATCGAAATCGTGCCACATAATTATATGCTTCATCAACCATATATATCCCAAGGAAAAACAAAATTGTTGCTTTAATATTATATTATACCTATAAAATAGATAAGAATCAGCACAATATTGTATACAACCAAAAGCACGCCTATGGAGGGATATTAATTAAGGTATTAAAAATAAATATGTATTTTAGGTTAAATTTTTTTTATTTTATTAGGATTCTTCTTATATTTTAGGAATCAATATTATAAAGAGAAAATTACACTGTATAGACATTGAGATAAAATTAATACACTTTTTAGCCTAATTTTTTAAAATTACATGACATAGCTCACTTTTTCGTTGAAATCATAGTTGCTTAACAAGTGCTGAGATTGAGCGATGATGAAGAATCAAGATGTGACCATTATCTGCAGTTTTCTTTGACAAAGATGAAGAAGATAACCGCAGTTATGCAACTCAAAGTTTTTCAATTGAAAAGAAACAGTAGATGCAATCCAATTATCAAAATAATCATACAAATAAAAAAGAGAACCCACATCTTAAAATTCAAAAAAATCTTCACTTTTTTTGTCAAAAACAATCAACATTTTTTGTCTAAAGAGAGCAAATCACAATTTCAAAGAAGAGTAATCACATAAAAGAAGAAGATAGAGAGAGAGAGTGAACTCACTAGAGAAGTTGCCGGTGTTGCTTTGATGAGAGAAGGCTACAGGTTTGAGGGGTTTGAAAGGGATTTGGGTTTTACTTATCTAATATTCATTTTTTAGTGGACTTCCTATCAAATTATCTGTTAATTTGGGTTGTTGTATCACCGGAGAAGTTATTGCTGGCGTTGATATTTGAGCTCGATTAAATTCGAATTCAAACTTCTAACAAGATTATTTTTTTTTATGATTATTATAACCAGATTTGTAAATATTACATGTATTTTTTATTTTTTTTTAAAAGGATATAAGTGAAACTCCATTGTTGGAGTTCTTAAAAGCTTGAAAATTTACAAATGAATTTCGAATTTACTGAAAGTTTTCAGAAATTGATGATTGTTATTTGTTGGTGGTGTCATTTTAAAGTTGTAGTTAAAATTTGAAGCTATTTGAAGAAGGTTCGACTCATTTCGAATGGAGTTTCGTAGTTGAAGTTCGTGGGAGATCAAACACAACTTTTGTATAAGTTCGTATAATTTTGTATAATAGCGTAAAGTATATATACACACTTTTTATACACTATTATTCACGTTTATACAAGTTTATACATTTGTATACAGTAAGTGTATAATAATGTATAATATTGTATAATGATGTATAATATTGTATATTGATGTATAATGTTGTATATCGCATAAAAATAGGCTATGCGGGTGTAATTATTTGTATGGGCTACGTAAATGTAATTATTTTTCTTAAATGGTTTATTTTTGAGATTATCCTTATAATAAATATAATGGTATAATAATTGAAAGAAAAAAAGTGAAAAGACAATTTTGTCTATTGCGAAATCTTTTAATAAAGGACGAAAAGTTCAAATCACATTATAAGGTCCTTCACACTTTTAATATAGTGTACGTGCTTTGCACGTTTGTCTCACGTCAATTAATAAAATTATATATCAAAAAATAAATTTATTAAAAAGTAGCGATTGTCGTTAAAATGAATGTCATGTCTTTCTAATGATATAAATAAATATTGTACTCAAATATGTTATTATTTTAGTATAGAGTTTTAAAATAAAAATCCTAATATTTATGACTTTAAATCCAATATTAAAGAATAAATATAATACATTTATTTAGTTATACACATACGAATAATAAGAAACACAATAGATAGTAATATAACAGAAACTGTAATAAAATAATATGATAATCGAGATATCAAATCAATATGATTAAATTCCTTGGGATTAACATCAACACAAAAGCCTAAAAATAGGTTGATTCGAGTGATGATCACCCACAACCCCTCTTTCCTTTTATAAAAGCAAAAGCCCTTATTTACGCAGACGCATTGAAATGTTTCACAAAATTTTCAACAATTACGACTTCTCGAAATTATCTTGCTTGACTTTAATATGCTTTTATATGACCCTTTATGACTTTTAGGGGTCATTTCGTTGAGTGCATTAGAAAAAAATAATGCATGCATTAGATTTGTATATTATTAGTATCTTGTTTAATACATTTTTTAATTCATATATAATACTATAATTAATGCATTCTATTTGGTATTAAGATATGTATAACTAATATATGAAAATTCGAGGTATTAGTAATACAAAGGGTTTAATGCATGCATTAGCATGGTTAAATGCACAATTCTCCCTCAAAACTTTTTTTGCATTCTTTTCACCATATTTTTGAAGGATATTTTTGTAAACAATTATGCAATGCACGTTATTTATAATACACCAAATCACACAAATAATATCAGCATAACTAATGTAAGCATAACTAATAAGTAAAGGCATAGAATCCCCCTTGAACTTGTCTTGAAAAGTCAAATACACACTCAAACTATTGTTGCGACCTATTACACACTTGTACTACTTAAAAGTAAATTTATTTCCACCCTAATAGCTGATGTGGCAAAAAAATAAAAAAAATAAAAATATGAGCGCGTAAATGCTAAAAAAAGACCTATTTTCTTTCTTTTCAGCCACCACCCTCCTTCTAAACCCCTCCATGCTCCTTCTTTCCCAATTCTCTCATAAACCCATTTCTTTCCCAAATAACCATCAATTAAGTTCAGTAAAATGAGAAAATAATGTGTTCGATGAGAGTGTTGTAATCCATTTGGATTTTGTTAAAATAATTCTAAAAAAGCCATTGCCATGGTGATGAGGGAGAAAATTCATTCTCCTACTCACCAACTATTCCTCTCTTTTTATCCTTTTTATTATTATTTTTCTAAACAGACAATTCTATTTGACGTACGAAAGTTGAAAAGTTCAAAATTTTTGGGTGTTGGTCGAAAAGTTTATCTCCGGCCATCATTTTTTTCAATGAAGTGGATATCTTTTTCTCTTAAAAATATTGTTCAAAATAACTTCTTCGGATCTATCTCTTTGTAATTTTGATCTGTGTTTGGTGGTGGATATCAAATTTGTGGTGGTTTTTTTATAATTTTTTAATGGCGGCAATGATAACAATGTTATTCTAAGGCGAAATGGCCTGGAAGATCCCTGTACTTGTGTCCATTTGTCATATGGACCCTTCTACTCACGACTTTGCCAGCTGAACACTTAAACTCAATAAAACACAACATTTTAAACCCTTTTCTTATCTAATCAACGTGCGTGTAATAAAATCGCCTAGACGTGGAATTCCACGTCATTTTGTAATGACACATAAGAAATTAAACGTAAAAAAAAAAATATAAAAAATAAACCATGTTTGCACATTCTGAGAATTTTCAAGGTCATTTTTTCATACTTACTCACAAATTGAGCATCAAATTCATGCCAAATAGGTAGAATTCTTCCCCATTTGACTTGAAATTTCAACTATAAATTCACAAACACAAACCTCAATCACAATTTTTAATTAATTTCATAAATTCACAAGACCCATTTGTTATTCTTCAAGCTTAACAATGGAGTTTTTTAATCTTTCAATACCCACATCACCCTTCACAGTAACCAATATCCACACTTCTTCTTTGAATCCAACTAATTACACAAATGACGGGATTGGGATTTTGAAGGGGGAAGGGGGAAATAACGAAGGGGTTAGGGTGGTGTTTATTTGCAGCAAAATAGAGGGAGCATTTAGGAGTGGGGGAGGCTGAAGAAGAAGAGGGAGTGGATTGGAGATTAAGAAGAAGAAAGTTGGGGTGTGGTGGTGGTGGCAGGGGGAGTATTTTAATTATTATTTTTATATAAAATATTTATTTTCACTCGCTTTTCAACGCGTGCAAACGTGTAATTTTCCAACTCAGCAATATTCAGCCACATAAGCTAGGTCAATGGTCAAAAGAGTTTAAAATGTTGTGTTTTATTGAGTTTAAGTGTTCAGCTGGTAAAATCGTGAGTAAAAGGGTCCATATGACAAACGGATACAAGTACATGGTTCTCCTAGGCCATTTCGCCTTATTCTAATGATGAGTTTGGTTATGAGTGTTGAATTTTATGGTGATTTTTTGTAATTTTTGTAGTGACAATGGTGATGGTATAATTCTGATGAATGGTTTGATTGTAGATGGTGAAATTTGTGGTGGTTATTTTAATTTTGATGGTGAAATATATGAATTTGGTGATGGTGTGGTGGCAATAATGGTGATTTTATATATAGTGGCTTTGGTGGTATACAGTGAAGAAGAAGCAATTGGGTGACATGGAGGAAAAAAAAATATTGAAATCTGACATAACATTTAATGTGGCAGTGACATGGCGATGATGTGGCGCAAGTGTAATACACCTTCCATCATGTGACTGGTTGTATGTGCGCTAGGGTGAAAATAAATTCACTTTTAAATAGTATAGGTCTGTAATAGGTCACCACAATAGTTTGAGTGTGTATTTGACTTTCCCGGACAAGTTCAAGGAGGATTCTGACTTTTCTCCATAACCAATACCAGTATTACTAATGTCATCAATATTACTAATACAGCATATTCAACACTATTCTTGTATACTCTACCAAATGACCCCTTATATTTTTCCACTTGCATGACATAATCCGTCATGTTTTTTGAACTATTTATAAGTAAACAAGCTTTTCTATTTGTAATTTTAGCTGCAATTTATATAGGTAAGTACATGGTGTGGCTTCCACTTTCATGATTAAATCATACTGCACCTTCAATGGCAATGAAAAAACTCAAAATGACACATGTATTTTAATAATACTAGATCAAATATGGCTCATAAAATAATAACAAGACCAACGTATAATATGTCAGTTCACACGTCAAGTTAATTATTACGATCCAAAACCACGTGATCGAAAACCAACACTCTATCCTCACCAAACGAATGATCAATTTCATATGATATGAGCCAACCATATGTATTCAATATCAACATTCAAGTTTATTTTAAAAAAAAAAATCATGCATGAAACAATAACATTTAAATGAAGTATGTATGTATTGCATGGTAACTATGTATGGCATGGGTATCGCATGCCTTGAATATGAAATCCTCCATGCCTCCTAGTTAGAAATATTAGGGGGGCGTTTGATAATATCCTAGGGCACAAAAAAAATGGAAGAGGGAGAGAGACATTAAGCTCACGTTATATATCATTAGAAAAACATCACTCATACCAAAATAACATTACAAAGAGGTTTATATTGGAGGTAAAAGGACAGTTCTAGACTCAATGCTACTTGTAAATAGTTTCAAACACATGATGTGAACTTGCCCGCATCGTGACATCGAAAACATTAAATTCATACACCTAGATTTCCTAATAGTTATATGAACAACATATTTTTTTTTTGCTAAGGAACGAAAGTATTTTATTTATTAATAATAAGCTTCGTCAATAGACGTACAAAAGGGAATTGTTCTAGTGTAGGCAGTTCTATTAGCGTCTCTTTTTAGAGCTTTAGATACAAAGGTAGGAGAAGCGTCAAATATGTAAGGATGGCTTCTCGCTATTTCTTCATGCATGTACTTCCTTTCTTACGCTGCCATTAAATCAGTCACTGTATTAATTTCCCTCGGGATGCGCCTCAAAGGTGGATTCCCCAACAGTAGCAGCAAGGACCTGCAATCAAAGAGAATGTGTGAGTATTTTTCGTTGTTATTTTGTATGGAGTTAATGAGTACCTGCGAGTCCGTCTTGATCATTAAGTGTTGATAGTTTTTTGATTGAGCAATTCTCAATCCATGGAGGAGGGCTAATAGCTCGGCATGAGATGCATTTCCAACATTTATATTGCCTGCATAGCCTGTTATCCATTCACCAATATGGTTTCTTATCACTCCGCCTGAGCCTCCTGTGTCAGTGTTCTGATCGTAAGATCCATCAATATTTAGTTTAAGGATTCCTTCCGGTTTTATTTCCAGGAAACATGGATTTGATGCGTTGGTTTGGGGTGCGTTATGGAGGATGCTAGATGATAATATTCTAGTGAGTGGAAAGCAATGGAGTGGATGACGTTGTGAATTCTATCTCTGGGAAGGTTACCAAACAGTTTTTGATTTCTATTTTTTCAGATATTCCAAAGAATAAATGGAGTTAGGATGGCCGTAGGTACTGAAATGTTGTCCTTGAGCTTGTTGAAGCCTTTGGATGTGCTAAGTTGATGGATTTCATTTAGAAAATTGTTCGGATCGATGGAGATGGAAAAGTGACTCCAAATTTGGATTGCATCTGGGTAAGATGAAAATATATGCGTTATATTTTCTTCCTCATTTGGGCATGATTTACACAAGTTAGTTTGAGCTATGGTCCTTGAATGGAGCATGGAAGCAGTAGAAAGTCGATTAAAGAACAATAGCCACATAATTTTTTTTATTTTATTGATTGTTTGGGTTTCCCAAATTCACACGTTACAGAAAGGTTCCAGAAGAGAGGTATGAAGATAGAAATGAAGGTGGAGCTCATATGCAGACAACATCAAACATATACTATGAACCTAGACAATGAGATATTTAAGTTTACTATTTTCAACACATATATGTAGAGCATGTACCATCCCATTGAGATTCAAGAATTACAAATCCGTCTACACAATGGGCATTCTGCATGTCCCCTGGTCCAAGGATCTGGACACAAATTCATGCAATGGCCTCTCATGTGCTGGACATGCGTCGCATGCCCAGACATGCAACATATTTTCAATTATTTATTATACCTCATTTAATTTACATAATTCACCAATGCTACCTTACTTTAAAACCTAAACCTGACCACCTGACCGCCTGACCCTTAATTAGGATAATTTCCAATTGTCCATTTATTTAATTTAAAAGAGAAAGTACTATATAATGTTTTTGATCCTCCATAATGGGAAACCTTCCATTATTGGTTTCGGATTTCACCTAGATCTACACGCGAAATTTCACTTTCCTTTATCCCATTCAATTGAACTGGTTTAGACAAGCTACTTTCTTATTCTAGAACTAGAAAATCCTCTATCTATTAGCATATCCATACTGGCAGTTAGACTAGCACTCTCTCACCAATCAATTGCAGTAACACTCACTCAATTCAATAACATGTTCTAGGACATCTTTTTCTAATAATAATATTCGTATTTGACTAGACTTTTTGAACGTTCCATGATTAAACCGACTAGCATCGACAGTAGGCACGTGTTCCAAAAAGGCATGCAGATCAGTTTGCTGCCATTCGCACTTTGCATTTTCAACATTTAGAATTACTTGATTAATTTGAGAAAGTCTTTCAGTGGTAGCTGGATTCATATCTCCCTTTACTTTGCCAAATAGAGAAAGCCACTTGATTGTAAGGAGAGGAGCTCACAGACAAGAAATTAAAAGACCGAACATATAAAAGAGAATTCAAGGGTAAGGACGAGATGGTTTTCTTTCACAGTACCACTCCCTACAATGGGAGCAGTAGAGCCATCAACAAGCTTTAGCTTACCCAGTGATGTTGCAGAGCATTCCATCACTTTTCGACGACTTTCTCTAATATTACTAAGCACACTACTAAGCACACGTGACCTTCAATTTTTTGAGACCAATATGTGATCACCTAACTTTTGGGAGAGCCTGTTGCCCCACTTATTTATGAAAATCAAGATTCAATACTATAGTCTACAACAAGAGCCAGTGATGAGCCTAATTACTTGTATTTGGGATGTGAGATATATAGCTGCAAGTGCAACGTTAACTTATCCTATTTTACTTTGTAAGGAGGACCAATGCAACATTCTTATAAATTGTAAATGTCTTTTATTTATTTTATCCCTCCCTAGGAGTTCCCCACTTTTTTGTTCCCTTGGTGACTCGAATCCACAACCTGAGCAACCCCCTCTTGTCATCAGTTCTAAATGTCAATGGTGGACGTAGCACGTAATTAACGGGTTCAACGAATCTCAACATTTTCAACATATAGCATATATATGAAAAATTACTAAAATTTCAAAATATGTATTAAATTTTTAATCGATAGTTTCATAAGTATAACGAATTCAACGATAAATACATACATATTAAATATTTTCAAATTTAAATTCTGAATCCTCCTCCGATGAATTAAGTAATTATGATATAAAGATTCATTGCACCTACAATGAATGTAGGATAAATCAATTTTATCCGTCCATTATGAAATCATTCCCCGTATGATTCGAGCAAAACAACATTGGTGGCATGTGCAGCAGTACTCTTTTTTAATTTGGAGAAATTGTTCTTCAAAATTATAGGACCCATCCATTTTTGTCCCCACAAAGGTATAATTATTCTCCGCGTTCATCTTTATTTGTTTATACTAGAAATAGTTATTCAACTTTATTTCTCCAGTTTAAAAAATTAAGAGATAATTTACCATTTTGTGTCCTATCTTATCCTTATTATTAGATACACTATTTATTTTCAATATTTAGATAACGTATCATTAATAGGGAGTGAATTCAGTGGCGGCCAGAATTTTTGTTAAGGGAGTTCAAAATATGAAAAGTAAACACACAAAGAAGATAAAGGGGGTTAAACATCTATTATATATACATAAAAAATAATTTTAACTATATATAAATAATGTAATTTTCGTCAAAGGGGAGGTTTGAATGACCCCCTTCGGTCCTACGTAGCTCCGCCCCTAGGGTGATATAGTAAAATAATCCTTTTATTTATTATTTTTTAAAAAATATGTCAAGTCAGACATGAATAAATAAAGATAGACGACGGGAGTAGAATAAACCAAACTTTCATATTCTAAAATTCAACCGTACAAGTCAAATCTATGCCAATTAAGTGGAATCTTCAACTTAGTAGAGCGGTTCACCTTCCACCCTTGTCAATTCAAGAAAGCTAGTCACTCTCACTCCCCCTATAAAGAAAGCTAGTTTTCTGTGGTGGTATACTAAAGCTTAAGTGCATAACCAATGACCATAACCCAAATGGAATTTTGAAATCTTGAAAAAACAACCTTTTCATGACATAAAGGTGACAATAGATGGTTGTGTCACATTCCAAATTAACTATCCTTAGATGTGATTGGCACTTAATGAGCACTACCCTCCAAGCAACCTCATTCCAAACACCTAGCTTTCTTTCAAGAACTCACATTATGCGATAGATAAAATATGCAATATGTATCTATAGATAGATAAATACGGAATCAATAATCCAATAACTCTACCCCAAATAACACAACTAGGCCATTGAGCATCTAGAATTGCACAAGTGTATATGTGAAGTGTGCAATTACAGGGGCGGATCTACAGTAGCGGGTGGGGGTTCCCGAAAACCCCACCCACTACCGTAAATTCTATAATCATGTGAATTTTTTTTAAGAGTATAAGTATTTGCAGATGAGAATCTATAACTAAATGAATAGTTGGTTCAGTGACAAGAAAGGAAACTTCAAAATTCCTTTGACTGCTTGATGTGGGTTTGAACCCCATTGGAGGTATTTTTTTTTTAAACTAATTTATTTTTATTGGGAACCCACAAGCTTAAAATTCTGAATCCGCCTCTGTGTGCAAACCCCAATAGACATGAGTAAATAAAACAATTAAAAAAAAGTCAGCAGCCTCCACAAACTTATAAGAGCCCGTTTGGATTGACTTTTTTGTTGACGTATAAGTCAAAACTCGTAAGTTAGAAATTCTAACTTATAATTTTTGACTTATTTTTACCATTTTAGCTTAAAATCACGTGTTTATAAGCACTTTTTAATTTTTTTATCCAAACACTCAAGAAGTACTTAAAAACTATTTTAATTTAAAAACACTTAAAATAAACCAACCCAAGCAAACTCTAAGCGGAGGCTCACCAACCACTAGATCAAATCGCACGCCCTCGTTAGCCACACACAATGTCGTCAAAATTGTGCATGCATGAAAGCATGTAAAAGAGTGAGTCATAATAAATAAAACAGTTAGAAACTACTCTAGCGTTTGATCATAGATTCCCAAATATTTTTGGCAAATTAATTTTAGGTGAAGTTTTAACATGTATTTGATCGTAATTTTTGGAAAAAATATTTCACTTTTCAAGAAGAAAATATGAAATATAATTCAAACACACAAGTTCTAAAAATGTATTAAAATACCCATAAATTTGTATTATCATTTTATAATAAATATGTTCCGTGATAATTATGTTTATCATTGCTGACTTGACTTATATGCATAAATAATGCACACATTTTCATTAGTTCGCTAGGAGACAAGAACGAAACAATATTGGAAATTATTGAAAGAGTTAAGTCCTAAAATTGAATGTTGTTACACCTTGGACATGTATCATGTATTATATCTGAGTTGTCTATATAGTTGCATTGAAGAATAAAAAAGAAAAGAAGATTTATTATAGTTGGAATAATAATAAATAGTGAGTTTTTTTTTATAAAATATAAAAATAGGGTAAATTTTAAATTTTTAAAAATACCCAAAAATTAGAATTTGGCCTAAAAACTATTTTTTTCTAGTTTTTGGGATCTTGGAATTTTTGCCAAAAATTCTTGCCAAAGGGTGACAAATTATATAGCCAAACACTTTTTGCCAAAATTTTCCCCAAAAACTACTTACACTTTTTATGGCCAAACGGGTCCTACATCTACAACAACATAAGAAAAATCATATTTAATTCAATTATGTTTCAGTAAAATATTACATCAAAAGCCAATACAGATATACAACAAAACGTATATCACATTTCAACATAATCAACACACATGACTTATCATAAACAAAAGTGAAGGAAATAATTAACCAACCATCTACCATATGTGATGCCCCAATTTAAATTATGGAAATATATCTAACATCCCAAAGGAAATCGCAAGAAGGAGGGAATAATATATGATGCCCCATTGTCATGGAACGAAGTCACGTCACGCAATAAATCATATCCATCAATTGAGGAATAATACATTTGTAAAAAATAAAGTACACGTGGCTTGCTCAAAGATCACAAATTCTGTCAAGCACATGCATACCCCAACACATGAATCAGAAAGATAAATTATAATTTTTAAAAATAAACTTTTAAAAAACAAACAACAAAGCTTTCAGATTGACAATTTTGAGTTGAAGAATATATCCTACGACTTTTGAATTCTTACAACCAACAAAATCATGTTTAATCCTTAATCCATGAATTCATTCCGTTAAAAGCCTTCTCTACGACATTCTAGAATTTATATCTCGTGATAAGAGTGAAAAGATTACCTTTCTCGTTGCTTTATATCAAACCCACTCATCAAGTTGTAGAGAAATTTTTAGGAAAATTTGTACAATAATTCAAGGTCTTGATGTTGAAATCCATGCCAATTCGATGAACATAACTCGAATCCATCACGATGTACTTACCTTAGTGTTCCTAGGGCTTTGGAGTTGTCCTTCTTTCTAAAGAACATTCACGTCTTATGGAAGAAATGACTAGGACCTATTATTTTTTGATTGGCTTTATATATTGTTCGCACTAGGGCTACAACCAGTGTGTGTTGCGCTCATTGCACAATGCTAGGGGGTGCCATACCTCGTGCACTTGTACGTGTCCATTATGCAGGGTTAGCGGTGTCATACCACGTGTCACGCACTCATAGCACACATGTTTTGTGTTTTGCCTTGTCTTACTTCAAATTATGTTGAAACCATCCCGAGCCCCTCTGATCCCAACCAAAACCACATGTCTCGAGACATAATACCAACCTATATAAAGTCCTAAGACATGTAGCTTAAATTCTCAAAAATAAGATAGGGAAATTTGCTCTTTTAATCCCTCAAGTACCACCAAATTTTGATTTTAGTCCTTATAATATCTATCTAAGCACATTTAACTTTGAACAAATTAAAATGTGTACTTTGATCCCTCAACTTGTGAATCTTCTCTAATTTAATGAATTATTAACCACTATACTATTTAATTAGCCATGTACTAGGTAAGGTTTGTATTGTTACATCATGTTTGAGGGCAATATTGTTCTTAATATAGTTTAAATATAATTTATTTCATATATAAATGGACTAAGAACACACATTTCAATCTAATTGAAAGTACTCAAATACGCTTAGTCATAACTCATATATTATAAAGATCAAAATCAAAATTTACCAGTAACAAAAAGATCAAATGTAGTATTATCCCAAAATGATATAATGGTGATACTTAATGGTTTAGCTTGAGTCTTCTTTTTCATAATATACTTTTTTATGTTGATCTGATTCTTCAAAAAAAAAAAAATTGTCGCGCTTGTATCAAAATTTTAAAATATACAAGTCATATCTTACCATTCACCCATAAATAAATTTGAGCAGTAACTAGTAAACCATGACTATTTAATCAATTAAAATAAAAATGAAAGTAATAATCTATATATATATATATATATATATATATATTTATATATAATATATATATTATATATAAAGGAGAGTTATAGACAAGGTGATGTGACACTTCTCTATGACCTCCATTCTTATTTATCTTTTTTCTCCTTTTTTTGACATTTTTCTCTCTTTTCTCTTATTTTTAAATAAAGAATTAACTATATTCTATCCTATTTATTAAGGTTCATTAAATTCCTTAACAATTATATTAATTTATTGTGTATACGTTATTATATTGATTACTAATTATTGAATGTACTAATGAAGAATTGAAAAGTCACTCTAATTGTGCTTTTTTATTTGGCCCAAATTTTTTTAAATTTTTTTTGTCCTTCTTCTTATTATAAAATGACATTAATTTTAAGATTTTAAAGATTTTTCCTTTTCAAAAAAAATAATAATTTTGCCCTTCTTCTTATTATAAAATGACATTAATTTCTAAGATTTTAAAGAGTTTTCATTTTTTTCTCCTTTTTATTAAATTTATTTTAGAAGTAACTATTCATAACTCATATCTTTTTAATTTTTACTCTTAATAATAGCCATAACTCTCATAATTTTAATGTCCATAACCCCCAAACTTTAGTTTGTAAGTTAGAAATGTCTTATGGTATTCCTCTATTTTGCCTATATAACTTATATTTTGTTTCATGAAGATTCTCATCCAAATTTATCCTCTCTTCTCCATCACTTTGGCTTGTGAATTATAACATGTAACATGAAAGGAGTATAAGAAATATTTTATTTTCAAGTTTTTTTTTTCAATTTTATGTATTCGATCGTGCTTTCTTAATTTTAGCATATATTTTTTTACGTATTCATTATCTCTTCTCCATCACTTTGGCTTGTGAATTATAACATGTAACATGAAGGGAATATATGAAGGCAAGAAATATTTCATTTTCAAGTTTTTTTTTCAACTTTATGTACTTGATTGTGTTTTTTTAATTTTAGAATATATTTTCTAATGTATTCGTTATCCTCCTCCAAGCAAGTATGATCTAGAAATCTTCACGATATTTTATTGAGGTAATAATAATTTTTAAATATGTTATTTTTTGTTGGTTAATCAAAAAGTCAATTTGCGATGGACACTAATTTAATAATCGTATATGATCAAGAAAATTTTTACGATAATAGATATTGAGGTAATTTTAATTTTTTAAATACATCATTTATGTGTGATTGATTAAAAAGTCAATTTGCGATGGACACTAATTTAATAATCGTATATGATCAAGAAAATTTTTACGATAATAGATATTGAGGTAATTTTAATTTTTTAAATACATCATTTATGTGTGATTGATTAAAAAGTCAATTTGTGATTGACACTAATTTAACAATCGTATAGTGTATTTCGATTACAATATTTTGCTAGATTTCAAGAGATAATTATTTTTTATTGTCTGTACAATCGATTTTTCTTTGTATATATATATATAATTTAGATTTCTTTTCTCTTTTCGATATAATTAAATTTTAATTGATCATACATAGGCCGTATCATATTAATATTTGTCTACATTTTTCTTGTGTTTTTATGTTATTATAATTAAATAATTTATTTTATTTATCCATAATTGTGTTAAAATATTTTTTAAATGTTGCTAGCATATAATGAGAGATTTGATATATATAATCTTAGGGAATAGAGCATGGTGGTGGATCTACTTATAAAAGAAGGCGCTAGAAGGAAACTTTTTAACATAATTAGAAATTAATTATTTTTGCTAGAGTTTTTTTGTAAGCTTATAAGAGTTACTTAGCTACACATATTGACAATACTATTCATTTAGTCCTTTATGATTCTACTTTTTATTATGAAGTATAATTAATATAATTATCTTATTTCAACTAAAATAATTGTAATAAAGAGTTTCATTTTTATTTCTCTCACAAAAAATATATTAAAAGATGAAATAATTTATTTATAATGTCATTGCTTAATCTTTTGCGTATGTAATGATCTATTTTTATCGTTGTTCTTTTCTTGCTCGAAATGTATTAATAATTTTTTTTTCATTTTTTATTACTTTATGAATGTAATAGTATAAGTTATTCTTTATATGTCTTAGCTATATAACTACGAAAATTTATGTTTGTATATTATATATTTGTGGTCTTTGAAATAATAATGTTATACGTTTCTTATGCAGGCAAACTATTTATCTTTTCTTTTTTACTTTCCTCTTTGTTTTCACCGTCTATTTATTTATTTTTATAAATAAAATCAATGCATAATAATTAATATATTTAATTTCTAATAAAATTATACATTCAAGATTTTTATAACTTATGTCTCCTTAACTTCTTTATAACTTCTACTTTCAAGTCTCAAATAATATACGTAACTCATATTTAATTTGTTTTATTTTTATGATTTTTAAAAATATTTATTTAATGTGTAAAAAAAATAGTAAATAAATGTAATAATCAAAACACAACATAAAAGTTAAAAACCTCTTGTATAGTGGATCAACTATTTCTAAGAAATATTAAAAAAAAATTAAAATAAAAAATTAATATTTTCAACTTAATACAATAGATTATGTTTCAAAATATAATCATTTATTTCATTTACTTCACTACTCATACACTTTAAATTTTCTGTTTTATTATGTACATGTGAAAAATTTGTATTTAAAAGAAAGTAAAGAATTTCTATTTTGCATAGTGAAAAAAATAAAAAAATATATCATATCCCAATCATGACAAAGATCTACATATTTTTTTTGTCACTGACCTAAATATAAATATTATATACTACTCCTTTAAAATAAAAAACTACAAATCTATAGATATTTTTAATATATAAATATTAAAATATATTAATTAATTATTTTTGTTTATAGTCGCGCGAAGAGCGGATTATTTCACTAGTAACCCAATAAAGATTGAACATTCAACTTTTTTTTATGATCGTGGCGTCCGGGCTAGCTTTTGCGCACCTCGACTAAATCCACGGGATACGTGCCACCTCCCACCAGCACCATGTACCAGATAACTCTGTCCACCAAAGCTAGAACATATAGAAAGAAATACCTAGTATTTTTTGTCTCCGCTAGAATTTAAACCTGATACCTCAGACGTCATTGTTAAGATTGATCATTCAACTTAATTAAATAAAATCAAAGTACATTACCAACCAAAAATTTAAGTTTTTTTTAACAAAAAGATGTTCCTATTGATACCCTCGAGTCTTAAAATTTATGTAATGACAGATTCGACCTCTGTATTCACACTCGTGTCAAATCCCCACACCCGTATCCGAGCAACATAAGCACTTTCATATTGACAAGTTGGTTACCTATTTATAAGATGCTAGACCATGATAAAAAAGATGGTGCAAAATCACAAAGGAATAGAGAGCATGATGATAAAGAGTGGATCTTTTGATCAAAATGAGCCAATTAGGGACACTTACAAAATTTCATACATAATTCATTTCTTGCTTGGTGCAGGCAATTTGCTACCTTGGAATGCCTTGATAACTGCTGTTGATTACTTTGGTTACCTATATCCAACCAAACATGTTGAGAAAGTTTTCTCTGTTGCCTACATGACTTCGTCTGTCCTGATTCTTGTTTTGATGTTGAGTTGGAATAGCAAATGGAACCAAAAAATGAGCCTTAGATTGAGATTGAATCTTGGTTTTTCTATGTTTGTACTTTCTTTAATGGTAACACCAATTGTAGATTGGACTAATTGGGACCAAAATGGTACAAAGGTGAAATCAAATGCAGGATATTGTGTAGTGGTTGCATCAGTTGTTATTTGTGGTTTAGCTGATGGTTTAATTGGAGGTAGCTTGATTGGTTCTGCTGGTAAGCTGCCTAAACAATACATGCAAGCAATTTTTGCTGGTACTGCTTCTTCAGGTACAAGTCCTATCAAATTCCTTTACAAAATGATCATACAGTATATTTTTTGACTGCTATAGCGAAATATTGTTATAGAGAGCATATAATATAACATAACATGAAAGTCGGTGCCAAAGAATACTTGGCTGTTTTAGTGAAATGTTGTTATAGAGAATGAATAAGGTCTAACTGTATAGCCAGAGGCGGATTCAAGATTTAACGTTGAACTCATCGTACTTTTGATCTTATGATTTCAGAGTTTAGTATTTGTTGAAAAAATAGCGGTTTTTTCACATAGCTCAAGCTTGATTCTTGAATTTTATCTTTTTGTATATTGAGCTTGGTTTTTCTTCTTAATCAATGTGTTTTCTTTTTCAAATTGCTTATAAAATGAATATAAAATCGAACTTCTATATAACAATTTCGATTGTCCGGTTATTTTTTGGTTGCCATAACGAAAAATTGTTATAGAGAGCATATAATTTAATAACATGAAAGCCGGTTCCAAATAAAACTTGGTTGTTATAGTGAAATGTTGTTATAACGGATGATTGTTATAGAAAGGTTTGACTGTATAGCAAAAGGCGGATTCAAGATTTGATATTTGTTGAAAATTTAGTGTTCTTTTCACATATCTCAAGTTTGGTTCTTGATTTTTTCTTTTTTATACCGAACTTGGTTGTTATAGTGAAATATTGTTATATAGAATGATTGTTATAGAAAGGTCTCACTGTATAGCCAGACGCAAATTCAAGATTTGATATTTGTTGGAAATTTAGTGGTGTTTTCACATAGCTCAAGCTTGATTCTTGAATTTTTAATTTTGTATATTGAACTTTGTTTGTTTTTGCTTAATCAATTTGTTCTCTTTTTTCAAATGTCAACAGGTGTTTTAATTTCTATATTAAGGATTATAACCAAGGTATCACTTCCACATACTCCACAGGGTCTAAAGACAAGTGCACATTTCTACTTCATAATTAGCACAACAGTTTTGATAGTGTGCATTATCTGCTGCAACTTGTTGTATAAGCTCCCTGTTATGCAGCAGCATTACACACATCTTGTTCAAGATTTCTTGCCATGCTCGAGGCATAAACTCCGCGATGTGGCAAGAACCATAAGGTGTCCTGCATTTGGGATTTTTGCTATTTATACCGTTACATTGTCCATTTTCCCAGGGTTCTTAGCAGAAAATCTTGAATCGGAGATTCTCAAAGATTGGTATCCCATTTTGCTTATTACAGTTTACAATGTGTCGGATTTCGTTGGGAAATCTTTCACTGCAGTGTATGTTATGAAGAGTACTGGAAAGGCTACATGGGGTTGTGCTGCTAGGCTATTGTTCTATCCTTTGTTTACTGCTTGTCTACATGGTCCTAAATGGCTAAAAAGTGAAGTGCCAATTGTTTTTCTAACGACGATGCTCGGTCTGACCAATGGGTACTTGACAAGTGTCATCATGATTCTTGCTCCTAAATCTGTGCCAAGTTCTGAAGCAGAAATAGCTGCCATTGTTTTAGCTGTTTCATTAGGGATGGGATTAGTGGCTGGTTCTGTTCTTGGTTGGTTTTGGATCATTTGAAATGCTATTAATTTAGCCTATGTTGCTTGGACTCTTCAAAAATGTCAACGGGTGCGTGTCGGATTCTCCAAAGTAGTGTATTTTTGGAGAGTCCAACACGGGTGCGGCATTGAAAGTGAAGAGTCCGCGCAACTTAGAATTTAGCCATTTAGGCAGGGGCTTTTATTTGTAGGAAATTAGTAGAACCTTTAAGTTAGAATTCATAAATCTTGTGCTATGATCAATGTATTTATGCCATTATGGGGAAAGAAAAGTTACATAACTTTAATAAGTCTTTACATTGATGCATTTTACATTTGAAAATCATTCATTAAATTGAAGGCATGGACAAGAAGATGTCAATGTAAATATAGCAATATTAACATGGACTCATCTAGCACAGAGCCGGAGCCAGAATTTTTAGTTTACGAGTTATGAATCACAATTTGTTTTGCTTACTAGGTTCTAATAGATTATTTATACATATTAATGATTTTTTTAAAACACAACAGAGTTTGAGCCAAAGTTGCTAAGTTCTGCCGAACTCGTAACTTGCACTGTGACTCCACCCCTGATCTAGCACAGTGGATTAAGAGACTTTAGTCTCTAAAGAGAACTAATTTTCTGCCTATTCAACAGCCAGAAGTTTTTGTGGCCAGAGCTAATACGAAAGTCAAGCTGCTTATTACCTCAATGGTTATTGTAATCCATTTTCAAGAAGAGATTAAGTAACTTATGTAGATAATATAAATAATTTTCAGGAGGAGCTTTGATGTAACGGTGAAGTTTTTCTGTGAGATCTAATAGGTCAAGAGTTTTTCGAGCCGTGGAATCAATTATTGATGATCAGGGTCAAAAGACAGATCTAGGATTCATGTTTTATGCGTTCAAGCTTTAAGGTTTTGCGTGTTAAACTCATTGTATTTTAAAGTTATGAGTTCATATTTACTATTTGTTGCAATTTTTGTAAATCTTTACAGGTATAATACATAAATGTGTTTTTTAACTTGGCATCAATTGACATCTATACCCTCTAACTTTGGGTGTGCATAAGTAGACACTTAAACTATCATAAAGTTGAACAAATAGACACATGTGTCCTACATGACAAATTGCAATTTGACATGTAGGACGTGTGCATCTCACGCAAGTTGCCATGTAGGACACGTGTGTCTACTTGTTCAACTTGATGATAGTTTTAAGTGTCTACTTGTGCACACCAAAGTTGGAGGGCATAGACTGCCGGCTGAGGCCAAGTTAAAAGGCACGTTATGTCATTCTTATGTATAAATTTATACTCTGCGTCAAAAGTATTGGGTTCAGATGAACTCAATACCCATACTCTCTGTTCGTCTCTACTCAGTGTAGACTACCTAGCTACATCATACCCCCCTTAGAGTGCGCCCTTCCTCGAACCATACATAAATGCAGGATGATTCGTGCACCAAATTACCCTTTGATGTAATTTAACATGTTAAAACGGATTGTCTGGCTTATTCTCTTGTCAACTTGTTCCTCTCGTTATATCTTTTAAGTGATCTGATAGTGTAAAAAAAAATGTCAATAGAGATACTATATGGAGCATCATAACAAGTTTTTATGTTAGCAAGACACATATAGAAGGGGGCCAATTCTTAGGCATCTTAATGTGCAGCTATACATAGTTCCTTAAGAATAAAGACAGCCTGCAAAGATGTTAATGCAAGAATATAATAATTTTGTTGAATGGCTAGCACTTCATTATCTACTAGTCATTTGGATATTTGTTGCCAGTGTTGCTTATATGCCTAATTTTTCTATGATTATTAATGGAGAATATTTTTTGACTTGGAGTTTCTGAAATATTAGTTTTTTTTTATATAATGTGCAAAAGTTAATAGAATAATCTTTATGATCAAGATCTTAGAGAGTTATAGGAGGGGGGATATACTGTTGTCATAGATATTTTCCTTACATATGAGTCCAATTTAAAGGTCAATCCAAGATTTAAAGGCAGTAGGTAGGGGCAGTGATGTCAATGAATCAATTGGGAGCGTTGGGTATAAAAAAATTGGGAAAATTATATAACACATTAACATTAGAGGCCGAATTACGCTCCATGCTTATAGCTTAAATCAATTACGCTCCTTGCCAATTAATCAAAATTATTGGTATATAGCCTCTCCTTCTCCCATCTCTCTCTCTCACCACTCTCCTCCCTCTCTCCCAATCTCGTTGGCCACTCTCCTCCCTCTCTCCCCAATCTCGCTCCCCTCTCTCCCCTCTCTCCCCTCTCCCTCCCTCTCGATGCCTCTCTTCCTCCCTCCATCTCTTTCTCTCCTTAATTGTATCAACTGACTACCTAATGAGTGAAATCAATTTGTTGAGTGAAACCAACTGACCGAATGAGTGAAACCAAATCAGTGAAATCAATTGAAGGATAAATTAGTGAAATCAATTGAGAGCGAGAGAGGAGAGAGTGTATTTTCTATTTATTGGTATAAATTGCATTTGTATTCGTTGATACAATTGGATACAAATTGTATTTCGTTGATACGAATTGTATTTGTATTTGTAATATGTATAATACAAAGAGGAGAGAAAGAGAAATTGTATTAGTTGATACGAATTGTATTTGTATTTATAATATGTATAATACAAAGAGGAGAGAAAGAGAAATTGTATCAGTTGATACGAATTGTATTTGTATTTGTAATATGCATAATACAAAGAGCAGATAAAGAGAAATTGTATTCGTTGATACGAATTGTATTTTCTATTTATTGATATGAATTGTATTTGTATTCATTGATACAATTGAATACAAATTATTTTTGCTTACGAATTATATTTGTATTTGTATTTGTATTCATTGATACAATTGAATACAAATTGTATTTCATTGATACAATTGTATTTGTATTCGTTGATATAATTGAATACAAATTGTATTTCATTGATACGAATTGTATTTGTATCTGTTGATACAATTATATTCGAAAGAAGAAAAAGAGAGAGAAAGGAGTGAAAATACAAAATACAAAGAGGGGGAGAGACAAAGAGAGATATAACAATACAAAATACAAAGAGGAAAAGAAAAAGTGAAAGAGAAAGAGAGAGAGAGACAGAGAACGAAAGGGAGAGAAAAGAGAAAGAGGGAGAGACAGACGAGAAAGAGAGAAAGAAACAGAAAGAAAGAGAGAGAGAGAGAGTTGGGTGAGAAAGAGAGAGGGAGTAGCACTTTTCCTTATTAGTTGGTATGGATTGTAATTAGCAAAGTGTTGATATAAAAGTCCTATTAGTTTCACTTGGGCCGGTATTTTTGAAAATTGCTCTAAAAAAAGGTTAAACTACCAAAAGAGACATACCTCTTACCATATTTACTAACTCTTCCACTACTTTATTTTAATTACTTAATATACCACATGTAAACACCTTGATATATCACTCCAGGTCGTGATACATCGCCTCACCTCGTGATACATCACCTCGATGTATCAAAGGTAATTATCCAGAGGTGAGGCGATGTATCACGCCTTGGGGCGATGTATCAGAGCGAAGTGAGGTGGAAAAAAGAGTAATTAGCTCCCAAAGATGTGCGTTTTATGTAAGTTACCCCTAAAAAAATTATGTTGGGAGCGTTGTTTTTTAAATGGGCCTTGCAATGCGCGATTTGTGGATATAATCGGACTTCAATGTGGATACCAAACACGGGGTTGAAAATTAAATTTTTTTTTTTTATCTAAGAGTACCGGTGGCAAAAAAAAATTACAACAAAAAAGACTGCATGTATATATAATGTATCGATTTTGTATAAATAGTTATGTAATGTATCGATATTAGATAAATGGTGTATAAACGTGTATATATGATGTATAACTATGTATCAGAGATGTATATATATTCATATATGTTGTTTATACAATATTTATATACTAGATTGTTGATATAATTTTTTTTGTGCATACCACTTTTATATGAAATCTACATTAAATAACGAAATGACCATTAAACAACGAAAAAGAAGAAGAAGAAGAAGCCGTTAATGGCAGAAGATGAAGGAAGAAGAAGGCCGAATAACCAATTTTCTTGTAATAAAGTAGACCGAATAATTAATTTTCTTAATTAAAATAAACCAAATGACCATTTTGAATAGTAAATAATAAGTAAGCTATTTATGGTGTAAAAAAGTCAACCCAATAAGTACTTTATCTAATTTTTCGAGAAAAAACATCACCAAGCCCAAACATACATTCTCATGAAAAATGTTTTATTCAACTATCTAGTCTTAACCAAACATGAAAAAAAAATTAAAAAAAGTTGTTTTGAAATTAAAAAATTAAAAATCAAAACTAATAGTTTAGTCACTTTGGTGGAATAAAATAAAAGTTCGAGACCTAACACCCAATGATATGGTCTAATGATTAATGAAGTGAGTCGAGAACCATGAGGCATCAAGTTCAATATCTAGCGAAAGTATAAATATTAGGTGATTTTTTCTCATATGTCCAAGCCTTAATGGACAGAGTTATCTGGTGCTTGTATTGGACGTGGGAGATATACGATTTCTCGTGAAATTAGTCCAGATACGTGCAAGCTGGCCCGAACATTACAATTATCCCCAAAAAATTAGTGACCATCCATGAAATTATTTCTAAATCATTTTTTAGATTTGTTAAATTTCAGTTGTTTACTTAGACTATCAATTTGTTTTGTTGTATATTGTTCTGTTACTATATGTTGTTTTTGGCAGTTCCATTGTTTCTTTTCCTAAACTACTTTGGACTATTTTTCTTGAGTCGAGTGTCTATCAAAAGAAACAACCTCTCTACTTTTGAGATAGAAATAAAATCTGCGTATATTCTACTATTTTCAGACTCCACTTTATGGGATTACACCCTTAGGAAGTTGACTTTTTCCATGAACATAATTTTATTTCATTCTTAATTACAATCAAGCCAAGAAAGAGCAATACCTAAACTTCCTCAAAATAATTTTAGCTAGCCAGGGAAAATAAAAGGTCAAAAAAGAATTACAACTACCCAAAAGGGTTCAAGCAGATATAGAGAAAACAAAAAATGTTAGTAGGGTTAGTTATATTTTTGCTACAACATATTATATAAAGACATTAAACTTATAGACAATAAGTTATATGAAGAAACTAGGTTATGATAAGTTAATATTATTGCTCTTTTGTTCTTTTTCTTTTTCTTTTTCTTTTTCTTCCTCATCATCCTCTGTATCCCATAGAAAGTGAGCATAGGAAGCCAACACATAACTGCATCATTAAACAAAAACAGTTAAGTTAGTTCCATACTTCATTTAGTTTAACCTAAACTAATACACTAACAAAAAAAGAAAAATTAGCGACAAACAAATTTTATAGCTAAACAGTAAAATCAATCGTTAACCCTATTTAGCAAAGGATTGGTGATAGATTATCAAAAAAATTATTTTAGCTACAATCTATTATTAGCATCAAAGCTCGTAACTGGTTCTAATATTATTTATTTTTGTTCATAGTGATCGTAAGTTACGTCCATAAAAGATAACTACAATCAGTAATTGTCCATAAAAAAGTGGTATTAATAATTTGAAAAAATGAGGTAAGTTTTAGATTTCGAAATAAAATGTGAAATTATTTTATCCAATGCTAGTTGAATATTTTTATAGTGGTATTAGTAATTTCAAGATTATTTATACTTAATTGTGGTGTTATTTTATATCATACTCAATATGGATAATAGTACTTCAAAGTTCACTAATCTTGGAATAATATAACAAAAAATAACAAAGATGTCCATCTCCAAAGCTCTCCTGCCAAAGTCTTTTAAGAAAGTCAAAATAAAACTGTAAATATAAAAAATTCAAATTGATCTAGTACGTAATCAATTACATATTTTATATTGGACTCACTATATATCTCATTTTTAGTTTAATAAATCAAACAATATTATATAGGTAAAAGATAATTAGTAATTAGTTCCTTGATGTCATATGCTCCTTCTGTCCCAGTTTATATGACTCATTTTCCTTTTTAATCAGATTCAAAAAGAATGACATATTTCTATATTTAATAACAATCTAACTATAAAATACCTATTTTACCCTTAATGAAATGATTTATAGTAGACCACAAGTTTTAAAAAAAATTCGTTTTTTTCTTAAACTCTGTGTCAAGTCAAACTATTTTATATTCGACTCATTACCTATCTCATTTTTAGTCTAATGAATCAAACAATATTATATAGGTAAAAGTTAATTAGTAATTAGTTCCTTGATGTCATATATTCCTTCTGTCCCAATTTATATGACTCACGATAATAAAAAATACATAATTCTATATTTAGTACTTAACCATTTAACTTTAAAACACCAATTTTACCGTTAATGAAATGATTTATAGCCACCCAAACATCTATGACTTATTTTAGACCACAAATTTCAAAAGTCTTTTTTTTTCTTTTTAAATTTCGTGTCAAATTAAACTAACTCATATAAAGTGAGACGGAGGGAATAAAAATTGTTACCAATCGTTTGGTGCAACTTTGAGAGCTTTGTCAAAGTAGTTGTGAGCACGAGGGACATCTTTATGAGCTCTCCAAATTAAATCAGCATACATTGAAAGTACATTTCCATCACTTGGATTTTCCAACACTGCTCTCTCACAATATTCTTCTGCTTTCACCAAGTTCCCACACACCTGTTTTTATTTTCAAATTTAACAAAATCAAAACTTTTATAAATAGAGTATACATGTCTTCAACTCCAATGTTTTTGCTTTAAATTTATACTTCCTTCGTTCACTTTTAATTGTCACTGTTTCGCTTCTCGAGATCAAATTGCATGGACTTTAACCAACATTTTAAGATGTATTTCTTTTTATCATATTAATATGAGAAAGATTGCAACTTATAGTATTTTTCGTATAGTTTTCGACCATCTAAATTTTAAATTTAAAAATTAAATTAACCTGCTTCAATTTAGCTTTGAAATTTAGTCAAATTAACTTTCGTAAAGCGAAACGTGACAAGTAAAAATGGATGGAGGGAGTATATTACTACTATTATATAAATGGACCCAAGTCCCAATGTTTGGGGTAGTTTTATTCCTTTAAGTTAATTGAATATAGGTCCTTTATATTACATTTTTGTGTTTTCTATCTGATACCTGATATTCAGTATTTGTATTGAAACTTAACTAAATTTAGTTTTGTGCACTACAAGACTTGTTTCTAGGGGCAAAACTTTTAATTGAATTTTTTTCATTCTCAAGAGCTTAAACCCGAGATTTTTGATTAGGATCATGAAACTTAATAATTTTCACAAGACATCATATAATATTACTTAAATCAAAAAAACATACCAAAATTCATATCATTTTTCTTAAAATATCAGACAAAGATGCATGAGGTTTCCTTCAATCTGGTGGTCCCAACAAAAATATTTTAGTGGAGTGATTAAACTTTTTTGAGAAATTGATTTCTCTTCTTTGCACTACGTACGTTTTTTCTCATATTATGAAAATAAATGTGAATTGCAGTTGAGTTGAGAGAGGACCAGTTTCTTACAGCTACTTTATACTCTAATTACATATAGAGTAGATGTATATAATTAAAATACTTTTTCTTTATATGTAACAATAAAGCCATTATGAGTTATTTATAGATGGATGATGATTGCATAAGTGTGACACAAACACGATATAAGTGTGATACATGTTACAGATGCAAACCTCATTTATGCATATGAGAGAAGTGTCGGTCATGCAAATTCCATTCATGCATGTGCGACACATATCTACTATGTGTGGCACATGCATGTCATGCGATGTAACACGTGTCATCTTGATCAATCTGATACATGTCACGTTTTTCAACCACTTTATCGTATATGGACACATTCTACTCATGATATAGCAACTTAATTCTCCTCACTTCTCAGCAAGGGGAAAGATACCTAATTACTACACCCTCGAGTTTATTTTCACATACAAGAAATGCAAAGTATATAATATTAGTACCTCTTTCAAGAATCTTGCATAATTTCCAAGAAGTAGTGAATTCCCAGGATTAGCTTGAATCATCTTTGTGTAATACAAATCAGTATTACTATCATTACTCTCATGATCATTTGATGAATCCCAGTACTCAAAATCACCACCTCCACCACCACCACATTTCTTTCCACTACCGGCTCCTCCACTTCCACCACCGTCAACCACTAGCTGCTCCACCACCCTCGTGTGTTTCTCGTCCTCAACGTCTTTGCGCCCATCCACCGTTTCCAACCCGGAATTCGAAAACAACATCAACCCCCTTGGCATAATTTCTATCTATTGAAAATATAATTAAGTAAATAAGAATATGTTATCTTATCGTTAATAGTTTAAGTTCTTAGATGACTATATGGTTACATTAATTTCAATATAGTATCAAAACAAGCACACAAAGTTCTTTTTAGATTTGAATCGTCTCACTATCATTCTTTATCAAAAAAATATATATTGCACATGCTAGGCCATTAAAAGAAGAGTTTAATTTATATACGTACATCGTCAATGTAAGATTTTTTTACACCATCAGATCATCTTACTTGTTGTATGTAGTATATATATATATATATATACAAAACTCACATTTTCCCAATGAGACTTACCTGTAGAATATTCTTTGAGTGACCTAATAGCGTTACTTTTTTTTTTAATTAACGTTGTTAGAAGTTAAACTCTAAAGAATATTTAGGGGCGTATTAAAAACATAATTAAGCTCATGAAAAATGAATTAGGAGCACCGCACGTGAAGGTCCATGTCCAAGACATAATTAAGCCCATGGAATAAGAATACCGTCCACACATGAGGAGGCGTATTGAAGATATAATCATGAAAACGGAGTCAGACTGATACGTAAAGAGATGTGTTGAAGATATAATTAAATAAATAAAAGCGTACTCTCTTTCATGAACACTATACCTCATCTTCTTTGTCCTCTTCATCAAATGTGATAGGAAGTACTAGTAAGTTGTGCAAGGCCATGCAACATGAGTTGCTTGAAGATGATGATGTCCTATTGAGATCAGTTTCAGACAAAGCTCTACACATCTTCTTTTGTACTGAATTACATTCTTGTGAGGGTATTGATGATAATGTTGACAAGTATTTTGGTTCTTGTGGGAGACATGAATAATAGTATTGTTGTTTTAGTAATGGACTTGAAGAACTTCGAAGAAGCATCATTAGTTTACCCTAATTTTTTTGAGGTAGCAGAGTTATAGTTTCACCTTTTATAGAGGAAAGAATATGAGTATACATAATATATGGAAATTTATATCTTAACCCCACAATTGTTCTCATTTACCTACTCGTTTAATTAGAGACGAGCCAGAATTTTAATTTTATTGATTCTCAATTTTAGAAAAAGAACTTGAAGTGTTATTTTTCGTGTCTCAATTTATATGACATATTTCATATTTCGAGAGTGAAGCAGGAAATTTTTTTACCGCAAATTCTATGATCTTTAAATATTTTGATTATTAATTTCTTATCACGTATAATACTTTTTATGTAGTTTTTAATTATATAAATTATTATTTAAAAATTGTATGTTCGAATATATTGTCAAAATAAAGAAATTTGACGATCTCAAAATCTGAACTATATCATATAAACTAGGATGGGAAAATAATAAATAAGTTCTATATTTAGTATTTATATATATTTAGTTAAAAAATATTTAAACAAACACACTATTTAATCAAAAGCTAGTGAAATCGATCAAAACTTGCTTTAAACAAAAAAAAACTGAAACTAGGTCAGTCTGGTTAAATTTTAAATATATTACTCTCTTTGTTTTATTATTTTTCTTTTTTGTCCGTTTAAAAAAGAATGACCCTTTTTCTTTTTAGCAACTCTTTGATTTCAATTTTGCACATGCAGAGGTGGAGCCAGCCTTTGCTATTTTGACTTGACACAGAGTTTAAAAAAGTAAAGAAGACTTTTGAAACTTGTGGTCTTAAATTAAAGATATGCATGTCAAATATATTAAAATATCATTTAATCTTGTGGTCTTGAATATGCCATGTGGAAAGTTGAAATTAAAGAGTTTCTAAAAAAGAAAAAAGACATTCTTTTTGAAACGGACTAAAAAGAAAAGTAGGCCAAACAAATTGAAACGGAGGGAGTACTATTTATACATGGTTAAAATTATTTTTTATGTATATATAGTAAATGTTGAACCCCTTCTGTTAGTTCATGTGTTTATTTCTTCAGATTCTGAACTCTTTTAGTGAAAATTTTGGCTTCGCTTCTGTTCACATGGCATGTTTAAGGCCACAAGATTAAAGAACATTTTGATATATTTAACATATTTAAAATTTAAAATCACAAGATTCAAAAGTTCTTTTTATTTTTTTAAACTTCGTGTCAAGTCAAAATAGATCAATCAATTTATAACTGAGGGTGTAAGAATTTTTGTCATGTTTTAAAGAGTAATCTAAGGGATCGTTTGGTTGGGAACAAGTTATTCGGGGATTAATTATTTTGGGATAGGCTATCTCAAAATAAGTTATCTTGTCATATATATGAGATAAATTATCCCATCACTATGATATAAATAGTGAAATAAATAATTTCGAAACTACTTAATACCTCTAATTAAATACAAAATAAAATGATCCTAAATTTTATCCCGAGATTATTATACCTTCACACCAAACAACTCCTAAAAGTGAGTATTGCTGCACTTCACCCAGCTAATTTGTCGGCTTTCCTTGTCTCATTTTGGTGGGGCCCATATCCAAATCGTCATGTGAATCTGGGACCCACAAATGTAACACGTCACTCTCGGTGGAAATGTACTTTTACGGTCCTAATTTGTCTAGTCACGTGACATGGATGGCGTGCCAAAGAACTGTTGGCAAATTGAGAACAACACAAAAAAAAAAAAAACAGTTCCATGCACTAAAATTCTCGTTATGTGTATGAAATTTGGAGAAGGATTGAAGTACAAAAGTCCATTGTACGCAGTTTTATTTTGTATTTCTGTAAGAGACTATTTCTATGACTTTGAACCTGGGACCTCCTGATCACATGACAATAATTTTATCAATTATATCAATGCTCTCGATCTCTTCATATTGAGAGCAACACAACAACCAATGTGATTCCGCAACTGAAGTTTGAAATGGTAAAAATGTACGCAAGCATTACTCCTATTTTTGTGAGATAGAGAGACTATTTTCGATAATTAAATCCTGAACTCAAAAAGTGAAGTTATTCAAAAAAGAATTGCAAAAAAATAAAAATGATAGCCAAATGTCGAAATACAAAGCAAAATAGAACAACAAATAACAAGAAAATATTGAAGAAAAAAAAAACTAAGCGATTACTAAATATTACTATTAGAGAATATAAGGCTAGCTCCCTGTCTGTCCTACCAAACGGACGATCACACTCGGCTATCAATTAACCTTCTATCTTAAAAAGCAAACGAAAAGGACCTAAGTTATAGGTTAATTTACTTGATTGCCACTCCGAAGCTATTAGTGGGTGGGCTTACCTTTCTTGTGGCCCAATAGATGGAGCCCACAAGAATTGTTTTTTGAAAGTGGGGGAGCCCATGGGCTTAATTTAACGGTGAGTTGGAAATGTGTTGGTCAATTCAAAACGTGCCCATGATTGACATTGGGGCACTATGTGAATTATGTGATAATTAACTATTTTTGGACATGCTTGATGGCTAGATGGTACTCATCCGTTCATCTGTACTTGTTCAGTATATTAAAAATACTTATTCAGTTCGAAAAGTTAATGAATAATTTACTATTTTGTGTCCATTTTATCTTTGTTATTAAATACTACTTCATTACCCAATGTATTTCCCAAAACATTAAATTTTTTATATTCAAAAGGTGATATAATAAAATTATCCCTATTATTTATTATTTCTTAAGGTGTGAGTCAAAATCAATAATGAATAATTAAAAATGGACGGAGGAAGTGAATTTAATGGCAAGCTCTCTATGCATTCCCGGGTCATTTGTGCAAATAGGATCATTTAAGATTGTTACTTTTGTCCATGTTTAATGGAGTTGTACAAAAGTAGTTTTGGTACTCGGGTGCGGAGCTAGAATATCAGTTGCAGGTTCAGTCAAACTTATTAGTTTTGATTCAAATCATGTATTTGTCTTAAAAATCTATGCTATTGAATATGTATAAATTAGTAATTTTGAACCCAATAATTTAAAAATATTCGACTCTAGAATTCAGAAGTTTGAAATTCGCTTTTGTCAGTACTACACACTCAGAAGAATAAAAAAAGTATTCCTTCACAAGTTGTAATATCGGCGATGCATATTTAAAGTACAATTTTCAGTCTACCTATTTTTAAATTGTTCCCAAGTACTCTTGTCGGATTTGGAAGACTTGCCTTGTTCAAAAGTTATGCCAGCGAGGTGCGACTTCGATACAATATCTATTCTATCTAACTTTAAGTTGTTCATAGATCTTGTCAGATTGATAAGATTTGCATGTGTTGTTCAATTATTCACAAGTTTTTCTAGACTGATAAAGCTTAATACTATCTTCATTATTCTATTCATCTTGTTAAATTATTCACAAGTCTTATTGAATTGTCAAGACTGACATATTGTTCAATTGATGATAAGTCTTATTGGACTAACAATATTTTGTAATATCACATTCCATCAATTTATTCAAGTCTTTTAAGTCATTATTAAATATTTGCCCTAAAAAAAAAATTCCTTTAATATTAAACTTCGCTTTATTTTGAGTTAGGAATATTTTTGTTATTCATGTAACTATCTTCATTTTCTTCTTCTCAACTTTTTTTAGAAAACACTCACTGAGTTATTTACGAAATCTCAAATTTCTATCACTATATTTTCTGAAATTGAAATGAATAAAATTAAAGATGACTACTACTTCCATTTTTAGAATTACTTCAAATATGAAGTGGCAAATTTAGGGTCCAACTGTCGAATTTTTTGTACTGTTCTTTTGCGGCCATGATTGGACTTTGGAGTTTTCTTGAATGGTGGATTGAAGGTAGGTTTGCATGATATGAAAGATAAGTTCAATCATATAATCCCCCTATTGGACTAAGGGTTTTGATCGAATATTCCTCTCTCTACCTGAATTCAATCAGTAAGAAAAGAAATATGGAATAAAGAGTGAAATTCCATAAAACATGTTCCACAGGGCACCTGTTCAATAAATCAGAATTTCACGTTTTGCCTTTCAAATTGACTGGTTTTTAATTTTTTTGTTTTTCAAATATATTGATTTTTAATTTTTGTCCTTTTAAATCAAACTTATGTACAGTGCGGTATAAATTCTTTAGAAACTGAATCATGCCTAAAAATAACTTGTGAGATATTAAGATATAAAAATATAAACTTATGCCCCGCAAAAAAAGTTATTTGTTAAAGGGACATAAATTAAAGATCAACATAAAATAAAGACAAAAATACAAATTAATGTCTATTTGCAAAATTTGGAATAAGAGAAATTCGAAAAACAAGGTTATAGTTTCATTTCATACTCAATTAGAGAAGAACATAAAGAATGTTGATAGATGCTTATCGAATTCTTTAAAAATAGTATATTTTTGAAAAGTCTAACATGAATATGGTAATATTTTTGAATTAGTCGAACAACATAGTATAACAATATATTGCTCATGACTTATAAGCTAAAGTACATTTTTATTATTTTCAAAATAGTAGCCCGGTGGTCAAAAGTCTACAATTCGAATCATAATGGCCTCATGCCATATATAGTTGCCAAATTCAATTTGCATTTTGCAGCACACAAAATACAAAAGAAAGCAGTTCGATGTATAGAACCATAAGAAGGTTGTGAGTAGTTCATGAACTTAAATTTTTGTTTTTATTTGATTCTTTTGTATGAGTCAAAATCCGACCTTGATATTCAAACGTATCAGAAGTTAACATGTGGCAGTCAAATCCAGCATGATGATCATAAGCCGTATCCGGAAAGTTTATATCCCTGTTGGTTGAAGGCTCGTAGCAACGAAGTAGAACCATCTAGCTCCGGAGCTATAAGTCTAAAGGCGAAATGTACTATGCTCCAAAAGAGAAAATTCTCGTCAGTAACCGTTTTATGAGAATCCAGGATTCTTTCCAACATGCAAATGTAACAATTTCAACGCAACGTGCAGATAATGCTCATATGAGGGCGAAACTCACGCAAGATGTTACCTAGGGTTTGATTATAAATATACCCCTTCCCCTCACTTGTATGTCATCTGATTTTCATGACAAAAATTGTAGCTTTCCAAGGGATGTTACCCACATTATGCTGAAGATAGATTAATAAGATTCACACTTTTAATTTTGTCTTATCAATGTCTTATTCTCTATTATTCTTATTTATTGCTTTAGTTATATTCACAAAAAATTTAGCATATCAAGAATATATTATTTGATCCTAACGACCTACTTGTCCTTGAACCACTAAAATAAATTCAATTGTTATTCTAAATCATCGATTTAGGGGTAAACATCATCATGTATGGACCACTTTTAAGAGAAGAATACTTGTTTCCAAGTTCTTGATAATAAATTTGTGTGAATAAAATTATTTTCTAGAGGACATGTCAAATATCAACCTCAAGGAGCATTTTCAATTGCCAAATTGCAAACAAATTAGAGTCACATTAGAACCTGAAGATAATATGTAGCCCATCCTGGCCCTCTCTTTCTGATTTGCCAATGAAATTTAATCACCTTGAATTCTCCAATCAAAGTAGGGTTAAATGTTAATAATGGAACCTAGTCCATGTGCTTATTAGTATAACTTTTTCTCTTGATGTTTACAAAATATATCTTAGGATTATGATTCGTCTGATTGTCTCTATAGTAAAATCTTGAACCGATATGGAGATAATTAATTAGCTTATCATGAATGAGATATTGTGGACTTTTTGTAACTTGTAAGGGCTTTGAATTGATATATTTTATCTTTTTCAAGAGAATAAATAAATAGAATATGCGTGGAGAGAAAAAGAATGTCATTTTCTTCTAATATTCTAAGTTTAACTCTGATATAATCATCACACAAATATAATTGAAATAATAAAAAGAGGGATAACCTCTCTATAATATAAGAAAATATTGGAGTGATTGAGAAATAATTAGTTTATCAATGAGAAATTGAGGCCTTTTGTAACTTGTAAGGGCTTTGAATTGTTATCTTTTATTTTTTTTCGAGAGAAAAAAATAAATAGCATTCGTGTTGAGAGGGAAAAATTATTTTCTTCTAATATTCTAAGTTAACTTTTGAATAATTGTTAAACAAAGAGAATTGAAAAGAAAAAAACGTAGGATAATCTCCCTTCCAAAATAGTTTAAGCACAAAGAATAAAAAATATAAAAGAATAGCTCAAGTTGGCTTAGTGATAAAAGAAGTGAATTCACAACTCCTACGATAAGAGATGCAAGTGGGATTAGTGAATCCAACTAGCGTGGCTCCATGAAAAGCAATTATAGAGAATATTGAAGAATGAAATGTATGTAATAGTTATATTATAACAACTCTTTCATTTCCTTAAAAATGTCGAAAAATCGAGTATGAAACTATCAAATAAGATAAAAATATGATAAGTAGATATATAACTTTTAGTAATTTCTGATTCATCAAGTGTAATAGCAAAATTGAAATGATATAGTAATCTCAAAATAAATTGATATAGTGATAATTACGTAACGGACAAACATTAAAAGTGCAAAAATGACGAGAGGCGGGGTTGTACACCTATTTCAACAATAAAAGGCCAAATATTGGTTGAATTGAGTTTTGGGCTACCATCTTATTTTTGTATCATTATTTGTTGGGGAAAAAAATCATATATATACATAAATAGGATCTAATATTACAAAATATAGCAAGAGTTTTCAGTTTACGAAACATAACAAGAGTTTTTTTACAAAAAAAGTAGCTCAAAATTTCACTCAACTCAAGACTTAAAAAATATTAAAGTTACAACAACAACAACAACAAGAAGAAAACAAATAGGTGCTCCAAACTAGAACTCAACTTTACCATTGAGAAGAAAGAAAATGCTCTACCACCTACTAACCCTCTAATCCTCAACCTTCATGCTCTCCTATCTAAGATCATGTCCTTGATGAGCTGGAGATGTGTCATGTCATGTCTAGTCACATTTTTCCAGTTCATCCTCGGTCTACCTCTACCTCTCCTCAAACCTATTACTGACAACCTCTCGCACCTCCTTACTGAGACATGTATGTTCATCCTCGTCACATGCCCGAATCATCTCGACCTTGTTTCTCACATCTTGTCCACCACGGAGGCAACTCTCATCTTATCTCGTATATCTTCATTCTTAATCTTGTATGTCTTAATATGTCGACACATTTATCTAAGCATCTTCATTTGTGCTAACTTCATCTTTTGAACATGAAAGTTTTAGATTGGTCTGTTGACACCCAATTTTGACCCTCCTTTCGCCTTTTTTATTTTCTCGAGCTTCTAAATTAATAATATGTATATTTTTTTTACTATATTTAAACAACTATTACTATTTTTACTATTATTACTATTGTTATCAATGTTATCACGTTTTTATAAATTACATTTTTTTTTATTATCGAAATCGCTCCTATCATTTTACACCTCTTTTTCTTAAATTATTTATTATTGTTACTTTATTTTAAGTTTTATATTTATTAAATTAATTATAAATCGACATTTTGTAATCGATATCTTTTGTTAATTAATTGCCATTACGTAATATGTAGTGTATTAGTTATTAAGTTAGAAGCTCAAAATAATTGAAAAGAAAGAAAGGGAAAAGACCAAAAGAAATGGCCCAACAAATATCCCTAACCAGCCCATTATTTTCAGCTAATGAACCCACCAATTGCAGCCCATTAATCAGCCCAAACCCATCTTAATGTTCAGCCCAAAGCATGTAACCCTAAACTTCTTTTTCATTAGCCACTCTTTAGCTTTATTCTCTTCCCTTCCCTCTTTCAGAAACCTCCAAATGAAGCTTCAGCAATGGCAGAAGGTTTCTACTCATTTTGGTGCAATTTCCGTCACTCTTTTCTGAAAAACATCAGGCACTCTCCTCCTCTCTCTCATTCACATCTCTCATCTTTAATTTGGTCAACAAGATGCCAAAATACTTTTGAAATTTCTGAAGAAGAATCATCAACTTTTCAGAGCTTTGATTCAAAATTCAAACGGCTAATTCGTTCTGAAAATCCCGCCCAAATGCTCAATCTCAACCCTAGTTCATCACTATAAATACTACATTTTTGCACTCATTTAGAGAGGCCTTTTTCCTCCGCCCCCTGCACTATTGTATCTACTGGTTTTTGCTCTTAAGCACTTGTCTTTGCATTCTCATTTGGTTTTTTTTCCGAAACTTTTGTTTTGAGCGAGTTTAAGTTTGGATCTTGACGTTGGAGCCCTTGTTCACTGCTCCACACAAGGTCGGTACTCTTCCTTTCCTTCCTTTTTATTTTCGTTTCAAGAACTGAATGCGTTAGTGTTCCCGTTTAATTCATATTTGATGCTTTGTATGGTCTGTTTTATTTTTAGTTCTTCGTAAGAAACCAACATGTAATTAATGGATATTTAGAATTACAAACCTTAAAGGAAAAGTTATTGTTCTGTACGTAAGGATAAAATTTGGTGAATATGTGATCGTTTGAATGACTTAGTTGCTCGCCTAAGTTTTCGTTTCGTTTGAACAACTCTGTTACTCGCCTAAGGTTTTGTTTTGAATGTTTGAATCTGTGGCCTTACCATCTTTTGTTTTGACAAATCAGTAAGTAAACAATTTGAGATGGAGTAAGGATACTTAAAGGAATACTACCGATCTGTCGAATATGTGTTTCATTGTATCGCTCATTTAGCTTCTCTGTTCTAGGATTTGTTAAAAAATATGCTTTGCTTGTTCCTATTTTAAAATCAAGGTTTAAAAGAGAACTATGGGCATTTAGGGAGGAAGCCACCTAGTTATATAAATTAAAATTAGTCGAAACTTGCTAACGTTTAAAGAGCTTTGACCGTTTATAAATATTTTGCTTTCACTGCTCAAAAGGGACTGTTTTGCAACGGTTACTCTCTCTTAAAAATCAGCTCATGCTAATATACTTTGCTACTGTTTCATGATCAAACAACTTGAAAAAATGTTGTGTTGTTTAAAAGAAAATTGTGAATTCGTTAAAAGAGAATAAAGTGTATCCATGGCCTTAAACTTGGATTGTGTTCAAAGTGCTGTAGTATGGTTATATTTGCCAAGGTTATTGAGTTGGTCAAATTTGTTGTGATCAGTTGATGTGTTTAAAGGAGTTCATGAACATGAACTATGTCTCTATCTAGACTAATTATTTTCTTGGGAGTTCAGTAGTAATTAAGAACTCAATGAGAGACACTTCGGCAAATAGGATATCTAGTTTATTAAGTTTAAGTTTGAGCTCATTTTCTTGTGCTATTTCTTGCATTTGTTTACTCATCATACTAGAAGCTTTGGGTTATCTTATGATCTCAGATTGTATGTTATCTTTGCTTCTTGTTCACATTATTCAAAGTTCAAGTTTCTAATCTTTATTTCTCTCTTTCTTTACATGTACACTTCGGAGCAAATGGAGTCTTAATTCGAGACTCTCGTAAGTGGAGTCTCAAGGCGAGACTTGACTCATTATACCTGCGTTTGGAGTTGCCTTACATCATTTTCCTTAGAATTCATCAAATAGCAACAAAATGAGTGAAACACTCTAGGGTCTCTTATGGTGTCATTCCTTCTTATTATTCTTATTATAACCTTCTTATTATTGTTTAGTGGCTTATTTGTGTTGATTTGGTTTTATCTCAAGTTTGAGATTATTTGTTGAATTTCTTTCTTAACACTAGACTAATTTTATTTAATTACGCGAGATTGTTAATCTAGTTAATTAATAGTGTCTTTGTTTTATTATTTGATTCCGTCATTAAAAGAATTAGGCCTAGAATACTTGAACCTTAGAAAGAGTAGTTTGCTATATATAATAAAAGAAGTATATGACTAGCTCCTCTCTTTCGTATATATACATACATGGCTACTAACCAAATGTTGCCTCGGTTTTTCAAATCTTTCCTGTTAAGAGTAGAGTTTAAAAATAGATATGTTTGGTATAAAAAATGCAACTTTAGTAAGTTCAAAAGTGCAGATTTTATGTATAAAACGCAGCTTTTTTTTTCTAGTGCTAAAACGCAGATTTTAGTGTAAAAAATATAGCTTCCCAAGAATTTTAAAAACTAATTTTTGAAGGCAAAATATACTTGTTTAAGGACTTAAAAAGTGCAGATTTTTGAGCTTAAAAACACAGCTATTTAAGAGCTTTAAACGCAGATTTTTGAGGTCAAAACGAACTCCCTTTGTGATCTTCAAGGTACAGATTTTGCATAAAAAATGTAGATTTTTGAAGTGAAAAATGCTCTTACCAAGAACATGAAAATGCTTTATCTTTTTAGTAAAATATAGCTATTCGAAAAGATCAAAACACACTTTCGTGAAAAGTAAAACTAATATTTTTTACATCATTGGAATTTTTCCTTATTTGCTTTGAAAACTATTTTACTAATAGATATCTTTGAAATCTTTATTTTATCAAGTCTAAGGCTATAATTTTTAATCCAAGAGGTCTTCCCTAGTAAGTTATTCTTTATAACCAGATAGTTAAGTTGCACATCTTTTTATCGCTCAAACATATATTTTTGGGGGTTAACTCATTTGATACTTAACTATGATTTATTTTCTGATTTAGACACCCTTTATTTTAAGTTTATTTCATAACTAATTATTTTCTTCTACAAATTATCAATTTTACTAGTAATTTTTATGTTTTCCATTTATAACCTTAATAATATTTGTAAGTTATTTTCTTCAATATATAAAATGTTATATTTATATTTTAGACCCTTATTTGATTAACCTAAGTCTGGCCGGTTAACCGTATCTGGCGGATCTTAAAGGATGCTTAACCCCTTCCCTTTAGGATAATTAGAACCCTTACCTATAATCACATAAGTTAAGTAGACCATTAATTAGAGTTAATTTAGCATAACTTTAGTTAATAAATTAGGTGTCCTAATTCACCTTTTAAAAATTAATTAGGTGGCGACTCTTTAAGCTAATAATTGAAGAATCACCAATATGTTGTACTTCGCTTTGACCCGATTAAAATGGGGTATAACATGGTCAACATTCAATTTTATACAACATAGTCGGTCTAACAATCACTCTATAAAACTTACAATTAAGCTTTGGTAACACATTTTTATCATATAGAATGCTAAATGCGAGTCTTTAGCTTCAGTAACACATTCTTATCATATAGAATGCTAAATGCGAGTCTTTATTTCATCCACCATGCATCAATATGATGTGCGATATCCCGTTGATCTCCCCATATCTTTGGATTATAGACTCGAGATACTTGAAACTTCCTCTTTTAAGGATGACTTGCGTACCAATCCTCACTTTCCCATCCTCCTCATGTGATGCGATACGGAACTTATATTCTATGTACTTTTCTCTAGTCCCGCTCAACTGAAAATTTAGACTCTAGAATTTGTCTCAAACCTCCCGTCTATCGTTAACTCTGTCGCGTATTTCATTGATCAATACTATCATATGTAAATAAGATACACCATGATAGTTTCTCTTAAATATTGAGTGTCAGCATCGCTATAGCAAACAAAAATGGGCTTAGAGTTAATCTCTAGTGCAATCTCATCTCAACTGAAAAGTATTCCGATTCTCCTCACATTATCTTCACTTGAGTCTTGGCTCCAAGTGACACTCCATGTTGCTCATTTTGTCCACCTAGGACATTTATTAGTGACTTTAATTAAATAATAATTTCAGTCAAATGTGCGGGGGGGGAGGGTTACAAAAGAAAATTAGAGTTCTAAAATCAAAATTAAATGAGTAAAAGTGCTTAATCTTGTTTTTTTCCTATTAACCTTCAATTTCAGCTTGAATTATTGTTTAGCTTTTGATTTTGATAATAAAAAATCTATAATTGTGTAAGATTTTAGAGTTCATTGTGAAATTGTACAAAATTTTAGAATTCATATAGAAATAGAGAAGAAAAAGGGGAAGAAAATTTGAAAGCTTTTTTTTTTAACATCAAACAACCTTACTATATTACTTCATAAATGGTCTTAGAGAATTAAAAGATGCGGTAGCATCATTTACAATCCAACTAGGAAAAGAGAAAAATCAAACAAACTTATCTAATAATGAAATAGCAAATCTAGCTAGATTATGCACTAGCATATTCCAAGATCTAGGAATATGTATAATCTGAACATCTTTAAATAAATTCATTAGCTTCCAAATATCTTCACATGTAGTCTCAATCTCCCATGAAGCTATATGCTTCTTCAGGATCATATCCACCGCAATTTTGCGTCTGATAGGAATTGCACCTTTTTCCATCCATTTTCTTGAGCGTTTTCCAATGTTGTCAGAATTGCTAGTGCTTCAGCGGTAATGGCCTTTCCAACAGGTTAAATTGGGGTACCAAAGGCTTGAAGCAAGTTTTCAAGGCTATTCATAGCCGTCGCTCCAATGCTTGTCATATTCGTCTTCTTATGTAGGATGAAATCTGCAAATACAATCACACAATCTTGTGCCACAATAATCATTTTGTCAGTAGTATAATGAGGTACAAGTGGATGAGAAATATTAGTAAGCAAATTACTCTCATATTCTTGGAAGTCAAACAATTCTTTGTTAACAATATTATTGAGTTCAGAAATATCTCCATTAAAGCTCATAGCATTTTTTGCCTATCAAATTTGCCACATTACAGATACACTTAAATTAGTAAGCTCAATAGACTCGAGATATTGATTAGTATTAGCAAAAGTTTCATTTCATCATCTAGCAAAATTCGTTATATTTTCAATATTAGGCCAATTTATAGGACATATTTTTCATACTAGTTAAGCTTTAGGACATCTAAAAAGCATATGATCAATAGTTTCACTTTCTATACCACACACCTTACACACATCACAATTATTTTTTTAACCTTCTAGAGACAACATAATTAACACGTAACACATTCAGAATACATTTACAAATATTTAAAATATTTATATTTATTTTTAATATTCAGAGACCACAAGAAGTCCCAAAAATTATTTGATAAAGAATGGTAGCTTGATTGGGGTCTACCGCTATTGACTCCATGGCTTCTAATAATTTCTCTAGCCAAATGGTATCCTGATTTTACCTCATAAATTTTTGACTTAGTGTGATGTCAAATCTTAGTTCACCTAAGATAGAGCTAAGCCAACACCTATTTTCCAGCCGAACTTAAGAAATTATTGTTTCAACCTTTTATTTTAGCTTTCACTCTATCCTTAATAAACTCCAACATTCTTTTGTTCGATCTACCTACTGCCGCGGTAATCTCAGATATAACCCTAGATTATTTCTTCGTAGTTGTCCTAACTCTGCAATAATTTCATCCTTATCCATTTCAGAAGTAGTTTTACTGAAAAAATAACAGATTTAGTAAAATTTACCTTTTAACCTGAGCAATCCTCATGCTTTCTAAGAATATTAGAAATTTTTTCGGCATTTTGAGTATTAGCATTACAAAATATGAATGAGTCATCAGCAAAAAATAGATGGTTATCGTCGGACCACCTCTGACCAAACCTAACCCTTGAATATCCCCATTTACTTTCGCATAATTTAAAATTCTAGAAAGATCTTTAACACATATTAAAAACAGATATGGGGATAACGGGTCTCTTTGTCTTAATCCCCTAGTTGGTATCACTTTCTCCGCTACCTTCCCATTAATATTAAATCTATAAGTCGGGGTAGTAACACATTCATAATTAAGTTAATAAAAGTGTCATGAAAATCCATTTTAATCAGTAATTTTTGAATATAAAATCACTCTACTCGAACTATTTGAAATAGAGCAAATATATCCTCCATTTTATTTTGGGCTCAAAATTACCCTTGCCGTTAACATAAGAGACCACAACTATCCTTCAACTTAACAACCCCTTAACCTCATGACATAGCATCCATGTAGCCCTCCAACCAGGACAAGACCACTCCACATAGCTGCCACCTAAGATCCACCTAACCTCAATAAAATTCATTAACCATGAAAATTCGATTAGAGCTGAAAGTACTCAACCAATTAGTCCCTCTAAAGTTTATGAGCATGAGAAGATTGATTTTGTACAGAAGAATTCGAATGATGTTGTCATGATCAAGTTGAAGGCAGAGCTTTATCAAGAAGTGCTAGATTTTTAAAGCAAGTCCCTTGGCGTTGAGACTCTTTATGAGCTAATGACGATGAAGTCCAATTGACGGTTTCTCTGATTTTACCCTTTAATTGGGAGATGGGTCGGGTATTCAGTGGGGCGGGTAATTGACAGATGGGTAGGACTATTAAGTTAATGAATTCGAGTTTAAGTGGCAGTCATGTGGATTTTTATTTCATGTAGGACGCATAAATGTTGAGCCATGCGATTTTCCCCCCACATCAGATGTCATGTGATGAGGTTAAAGGAATTGTTAAGTTGAAGGGTATTTGTGGTCTCTTATGTTAACAACAAGGGTAATTTTGAGCCCAAAATAAAATAAAGGATATATTTGCTCTATTTCAAATAGGTTGAGGGTAATTTTGACCTTTTTTTGTTAAAAAATTCAACTCACTTAGTTATTACAGACGTCTTGTGGTTTTTATGGATTTTTAAAGCTCTCCATATTTTGTTATCCAGTGATTTCAAATATTTGATCTACTCAGCTATGAAATATATTTTAATACAAAAGATATGATAGTTTAAGTAGAAAAAATTTGATAATTAAGATATGAAACTCTAAAAAGATTGATATTTATGTGTTTTTTTTATTTAACTCTTTAAAATAATCAATTTGTCCCTTCTTTCTTTTCTCTTTTTCCTTTTTTAAATGACAAAGTCCACTTTTCAATTTACGGTATGTACTTCATCTGTTTTATATTACTTGATTTCTGTTGACTTGATACATTTTTAATTTTTTTTAACTAAAGGTGTATTTTACTCCCGTTGTTATATGTTATTTGTCCATTATTTTATAAATAGATTTTCACTTTTACTTGTCACTTTTAACATATCAAGAAAAATATAATTTTTTTCATATTTTATCCTCAACATTAATTACTTATTCTCCAAATCATTTTTCAAAATCTAATACTAAACATTGATTAATATGAGTATTAAGGTAAAATACTCATACCAATCATCGTTTCTTAAGGGGAGTGCAAAGTCCAAAGTGGATAAGTAAAATTGAACGAAGAGAGTACTAAACTAACCTTAGTAATCTTAAGTGTTTTTTTCAGAAGCGCTTTTCAAAAAAGTACTTTTGGTGAAAAACAGTTTGTATTCGACCAATAAATTTAAAAAAACACTTTTGAGCACCAATTACTGTTTGACCAAGCTTTTTAAAAGTGCTTTTAAGTGTATTTTTCTCAAAAGTGATTTTAAAAAAAAAAACTTTTAGGAAGAAACTACTTTTTTTAGCTTCTGAAAAACAGCTTCTGCTATTTCCCAGAAGCACTTATTTTCTCCCAAAATCTTGACCAAATACCTCATTTTTAAAAATAAGTACTTTTGAGAAAAAATAAGCTTGGCTAAACAGGCTATAATGATACTTTGAAACTCTAAATTTGACTACTATTACTTTATATAGTTATTTAATACTAAGGGTAGACATACAAAAATATAATAAAATTCTTTTGATTTAATAAATTAGGCCAGTAAATTGAGACAAACTATTTTTAGCTTGCGTTTGGATATGCTATATGAAGTCATGATTTCAAATCAGCGTTTGGATATGCTATATGAAGTCATGATTTCAAATCAGCGTTTCGACATACAATTTGGGATCACGATTGCAAATTCTAAATTTTTCATAAAGTATAATTTGGGATTTCAAATAATGATTTCAAATTTTTTAAAATGTAAAACTTGACTTATAAGTTTATATTTTGTAAAAAAATTCATCATTTTAAATTTTACAAAAAATGACTCATGCTCGGTGTGAAGAGATTGTTCGTACCATGTGAAAAAATTATATTAAAGAATAACTAATTATTACTATTGTCGACTAGTGGATTTTCATAAAATTATATGTATTTGAAAATTTGTAATTATAAATATTTATTTATAAAAGAACATAAAAATATGCGATTTACCAATGTCCGCCAATTTCCTTAAGGGATCAAAATCACCGTTAGTCTAAACAACAATTTAGTGTTGGTAGTGCCTTAGAATATTTAATATCTTATTTATGAACTATGATTTGCTCATTTGGTAAAATTGTATAAGAATTGAAAAATATTCAATAGTTTTCACGGCTTATAAGATTTTTACGTTTATGAGAAAAAATATAACTTAAAAAAATCAAATTACATATACAAACAAAACTTTAACTTTATATCAAATAATTACATTTCATCATATATCTCGACTGAAAAGTGTTTTGATTCTCTTTACATTATCCTCACTCGAATCTCGACTCCAAGTGACACTCCATGTTGCTAATTTTGTCCACTAGAACATTTATTAGTGACTTTAATAGCGATTTCAGTCAAATGGGCAAAAGTTAGGAGGATTACAAAAGAAAATTAGAGTTTTAAAATCAGAATCAAATGGGTAAAATTGTTCAACCTTGATTTTTTCCTATTAACCTCCAGTTTCAGCTTAAATTATTGTTTAGCTTTTGATTTTGATAAAAATAAAAATCTATAATTGTGTAAAATTTTAGAGTTCATTGTAAATTTTTTTAGAATACATATAGAAACAAAAAAAAGGGGGGAGGGTGGTGGTGGTGGTGGTGGTGGGGGGGGGGGATTCGAAAACTGAAGAAGATAAGGGAAGAAAATTTGAGAAATGATGGAGAAGTGAAGAAAAGGGGGGAAGAAGAGAATAATTAAAGAAAAATATAAAAAGGCATTTTTAAAAAACTATTCAGCTCAGTTGTTATAGATGTCTTGTGATTTTTATGGACTTTTAAAGCTTTTCATATTTATTATCGAGTGATTTCAAATATTTGATCAATTCAATAATGAGATATATTTTGATACAAAGAATGTGCTAGTTTAATTGGAAAAAAACAAAAATTTAATATTTATGTGTATTTTTTTTAATTATTTAACTCTTTAAAATAATCAACTTGTCCCTTCTTTCTTTTCTCTTTTTCCTTTTCTTTTAAATGACAAAGTCCACTTTTTAATTTACTATATATGTATTTCATCTATTTTATATTATTTGATCTCTATTGACTTGACATATTTTATTTTTTTTAATTAGAGGTGTATTTTACTATCAATGTTGTATGTTACTTATTCATTATTTCAAAAATAGATTTTCACTTTTACTTGTCACTTCTAACATATCAAGAAAAAATAATTTTTTTCATGTTTTATCCTCAACATTAATTACTTATTCTGCAAATCATTTTTTAAAATGTAATAGCACTAAACATCGATTAATATGGGTATTAAGGTAAAATATTCATACCAATCATTGTTTCTTAAGGGGAGTGCAAAGTCCAAAGTGAATGAAGAGAGTACTAAACTCACTTTATTAAGGATGCTTTGAAACTATAAATTTAACTATATTACTTTATATAGTTATTTAAAACCAAGGATAGAATGCAAAAATATAATAAAATTCTTTTGATTTCATAAATTAGACAAGTAAATTGAGACAAACTATTTTTGACTTGCATTTGAATATATGCGTTATGAAGTGATGATTTCAAATCAGTTTGAACATGTGATTTGGGATCATGCTTGCAAATTTCTAATTTGAGATTCCAAATCATGATTTCAAATCTTTTAAAATATAAAACTTGGTTCATAAGTTTATATTTTGAAAAAAAAAAATCTACCATTTTAAATATTGCAAAAAATGACTCATGCTCGAAAGAGATTGTTCGTACCATGTGAAAAGATTATACATTAAAGAATAACTAGTTATTACTATTATCGACAAGTGGATCTTCATAAAATTATGTGTATTTGAAAATTTGTAATCACAAACATTTATTTATAAAAAGAACATGGAGATATGCGATTTACCAACGCCTGCCAATTTTCTTAATTGAGCAAAATCACCATTAGTCTAAACAACAATTAGTGTTGGTAGCCTCTTAGGATATTTGATATCTTGTTTATGAACCATGATTTGCTCATTTAGTAAAATTGAATAAGAATTGAAGAAATTTCAATATTTTTTAGAACTTATAGGATTTTCATGTTTATGAGGAAAAAATATAACTTAAAAAAATTAAATTAAATGTCCAAACAAAACTTTAACTTTATATCAAATAATTAAGAGAAAAGAGTAAAAAATACTCCTCTACTTTATTTATTAGCTAAGTTTACCCCTAGTTATACTTTAGGACCAAATATACCTTTGCCGTTATCAAAATTAACAAAAATATTCCTATTTTTAACATATTTCCATCATGACAAAGTAATTTGGTGGTGAGGTGACATGCTGCGTGGCGTCCACCTCACCCAACTATCAAGCCATGTAAGCTCTTACTTTGTCATGGTGAAAAAGTGTCAAGAATAGGGGTATTTTTATTAATTTTGATAATGATTAAGGTATCTTTGACTTTAAAGTATAATTAGGAGTGAACTTACCTAATAAACGAAAATAGAAAGGTATTTTTGAGCCTTTTCCCAATAATTAAGCATCATCATTTTAAAACATGATTTCATATGCAATAGAGGGAGTATATCTTTGTCAAAAAAAAAAAAAAAGGACAAGAAAATGACAAGAGTTTGGCAAGTCTACAAATATATAATTTGACCGATCAAAATTAACGAGTTTTCGATTCTCCGGCAACTGTTCCGCCGCCTGTTCTCCGCTTCCGGTAAATATTCTACCATCGGAAAATTCTCCTCTGTTACTCCTAAATTCATTGTACTTTTTTTTTCACTGTTTTACCAATTTCAGTACCTATAAACTCAATTTACTTATGCTTGGTCAAATACTCCCTCCGTCACAATTTAAGTGTCTTAGTTTGAATGGACACGGAATTTAAGAAATAAATCCATACTTTTGAATTTTATGGTCTTATATCAAAGACTTGTATATTTCTTTAAAGGCATAATACTTAAACTTGTATAAAATTGAACAAGTAGATATACGTCTTACAAAGCGTCTCGTGCGAATTGCCACGTAGGACGTGTGTGTCTATTTGTTCAACTTTATACAAGTTTATGTGTCTATTTAAGTTTATGTATTATGCCTTCTTTAAATCTTGTGGTCTTAAACTTGTGCAGTAGAGGGTTAGAATTGGAAAACTTACTAAATATAGAAAGAGACAGTCTTTCTGGGATAGATCAAAATGGAAAGTAAGACACTTAAATTGGGACACACGGAGTATTGGTTATCAGTCAGTAAACATTTAACAATCTTATGATCAGTTTACTTTTTTTTAAAAAAAGTTTTTCAGTAGAAGTTGCAATTGTTCCTGTTATATCTGAATTACTTAATATATTTTGTTTCTCATTTGCATGAGTTGTTAAGATTCTTATGTGTGTGTATTCAAACTTATGATATACATACTTCAAAATTCTTTGGTCAATTTGATTCAAACACTGACATTCTCTAGATTTTGGTTAATTTTGATTCTCTCTCTCTCTCTCTCTTTTTCCTTTTTTGGTGTGTGCGCATCCTTAACCCTACATTGTGAAGGTAGAGAGGCTATTTCCGATATACCCTTGGCGGTTCAGTTAATGTGATTGATCAGTTAAAATTTGTATATTTTCAGTTGAAACTGCAATCTGTAGTATGCTATATATTTGTATTCTTCCATTTTAAATGAATGCGTAAAGGCTGATGAGGTTTATTTTACCTATGTGAAGATCTTTTGGTCCTTATGTGTGTAGTCAAGCCTGTTTTGATGATTCTCTAGACAATTTAATTTAAGTACTATAAAATGTTTTATAATTTGTTATATTTATTTATTTATTTAGTTTGTCTATGTTTATGATGCTATTCCGAGCTAGTGTTTTAGTTTGTCCAGTGAAAGTAGCGACTCCGTCTGTAGGATGAGAATTGAGAGATGAAGAAAGTCAAGAGAAAGCTTGGGAAGTATGACCTTGGTAGAACTATTGGCGAAGGTGCTTTTTCCAAAGTTAAGTTTGCACAGAACACTGAGACTGGCGAGAATGTTGCCATCAAAATCTTGGCGAAAAGCACCATTCTTAAGAACAAAATGGTTGAGCAGGTATTGCAATAATACTTTCTTTGCCTATATTAAGTCTTAAGTTTTAGTATATCACCTTTAAAGATCAGAATTTGAGAAAAGGATTCTTCAAGTGGTTCTTTTCAAAGCTAGGTTTAGATTTATAAATCTACTCTGTCAATCTTGAGTTAACTGTTTGATGATGTGGTATATATGTCCTAATTGTTTCATAATGTAGAGATGAAGTGATGATTTAGTACACAGATTTTGTACACAGCTGGAGTACTAAGCTGACACTTAACATCATAGCAGTAGTCAGTGGCGGAGCTAAGTGCGTTAGGGGGTTCGGTTGAATCCCCTTCGTCGAAAAATTATGTTAAAGAGAGTAAAAGTTAACATCTTTGTATATGAACGGTTGAATCCCCGTGATAGTTAAGTGTATTCACTTGCTATACAAGTTCATATTTTTTTTGGATCCCCTTGTTAATATAACTGGCTCCGCCCACTGCTCGTAGTACAAGCTTCATTGTCAAAATGGCATGTGGGAATGTGCTTAGCATCCTTACCAACTACCACTTGCTGTCCTTTATTTTTGTTTGTGGGTAATATCTATCTTTTTGTTTTTTGATAATTGTGGTGTCTGGGCCATCTTGCTTGCACCTCGATTAACTCAACTGGTACTTGCTACCTCCCACTTTCATGGGTACCAAGTAACTTTGTCCACCAAGTCTTGGCAGATGGGAAGAAATCACCTAGTGTTTTTGCCTCTGCTAGAAATTGAATCCGGGACCTCATTGATTCTCAAACCCCACTTCATTGACCACTAGACCACACCCAATTTGTGTGTAATACCATGTATATTGAATAATAGTGGTAAAATGGCAGTAACCATGTATCTTCGGAAGTGAATGGATCCCAAGTCTGTGCTTTAAATGTTTGACAAACTTTGAGGTGCTCAAGAAGTAAAGCGTTTTCTGTTACATTTTTATTTGACTATCTATGTTTCGTTAAAGATGATTATCTGGCTATGAGGACTTATAGTCTTGGAGTTTTTGTCCTTATACTTCATCTTTTGCCTCTTTGGCTGGTCAATTTTTTTTTACTTCTTTGGTCCCTATTTTGCAGATCAAAAGAGAGATATCTATAATGAAAATTGTAAGGCATCCTTGTATAGTTCGGCTTCACGAGGTAAAATGATTCGATATGCCTAATTGATTACAACTCTTTCTCTATCTCTCCCTCTCCCCTATCTGTCTGTAGTATGTTAAATTAGTACTTACTTTTTCTAAAATATGCTGTTGAGATTTTTATTGCTTTTGGGTATTCATTTATAGGTTTTAGCTAGTCGGACAAAAATATATATCATTATGGAGTTTGTCACTGGAGGAGAGCTTTTTGACAAAATTGTAAGATATTTCTAGCATTTTTGATCTATATTGACTGAATGTGTACTGCTGGTTTGGTGTTAGTTTTTCTTAGTGTGCAGCAAGATCATAACTTGCTAAATTAATGTTGGATAATGCTTCATGATCTATGAGTAAATGCTATTTTGGAAAATCTAGGTTGACGTAGAATTTGGGAGTAGATCGATAGAGTGAATCCTAATATGTACTTACTACTTACAAAGTAAAGGTTCGGGGGTTCATTTTACAAAAAAGAAAATAATAGAGGCACATGGCCATTATTGTGACCCCCCATAGCTCAGGGCCATTATTATGACCCCCCATAAAAGCTATGTGACAAGCTACTCATAGATCTTTCTTCTGTGTTAGCATGCATATTTGCACTTCTTTTCTTATAAGGAGGCTCGGGGATCCCTTCTCCAACAACTAATAGTTGTTGAGATTGTGACACATTTGCTATAGTTAAGCTAGAAAATCCATCTCATCAAGAGTTTTTTCCTTTGTTAAAGGTAATGTTCCATCTCATCAAGAGTAATACTAGTTTCGTCTTAGCAGTCTAGTTTTAACCTTTGGTTAATGGCTGGAAATGATAAATTTGTTAACAATAATTTAGCTTTATCTTTGTCTTTGAGATAGTTCAAGGATGTCGTCTAGCTAATCAAAGTTCAACAACTGATGTTTTTTCCTTAGATCAGGATAGTTGATATGTAATACATCAAACATCCTAGTTCTAAGCATTAGTACACAATGATGGACACAATAAGTATCAAATAGCTAAGTTGCTCGGACTCGGTTGTGGGTGTCTGATATGGGTGTGAATCTAGAGGTCGGATCCGTCATGATCTAAATTTTAAGATCGGGGGCATGGATTCAGGTGCTGGGATTCGGATAAAAGTAATTCAAATATCTAAAAATAGAGTTATATGTCTATTTATGAGACATTATGTGGAAAACTGACAAGGTCATTCGAGGAGAAAATATTGATCAAGAGGAGGATCCCAGAAGGAGATTCAAGGAAAAGGACTGACATAGAAAATTCTATATACAAGCTATTCCATTTTCTTCAATTTCACCTTATCTTTAGTTTTAATTACAGAAATCATAGGTATTTGTCTCAAATTTTTCTGTCGATTTTGGTCAAAGTACCCAAAATTGGTTGACCAAATCCAGTACGGATTCCACACCCACACCCACACCCACACCCACATCCACACACAAAATGTGAAGAGTCCGAGCAACTTAGCCAAATAGATCTATGCTGCTGGGTACATGCTGATTCTTAAAGTAGATAGGCAGTCTACCTTTAGGTGTTTCCATTTTCACTAACTCTGGATTCTGGTACAACTGATAGACCTTTGAACCTTTTCTTTTCTTATCAGCCTTCTTCCAATGTTGATTCTTAAGAAGTGATTTTTTTAATCTTATTGTGTCTCTGCCCTTATAATATTTTTCATCGATTTGTAGGTTAATCAAGTTAGGCTCCCTGAAAAAGAGGCTAGACGATACTTCCAACAACTCATAGATGCAGTTTCTCACTGTCATAGTAAGGGTGTATATCATCGAGATCTGAAGGTCGGCAATAGCTCTTTTTTTTTTTAAAAAAAAATTCAAAAATATCCAGTGTTAACATTAACCAATAACATTTATGTTTTTTCCTTGTCCTGTAGCCTGAAAATCTTCTTCTTGATTTCCAAGGTAACTTGAAAGTTTCCGATTTTGGACTTAGTGCATTGCCTCAACAAGTAAGTACAATCTCGTTTTAGTTGCATTAGATTGGCAGAGCATATTACTGCTTTCTTGATTTTCTTTTTGAAAATGACAGCTTCTAAAAGGGCACTTTATTGAAATTTCAATCAGGGAGTTGACCTCCTTCATACTACTTGTGGAACTCCAAATTACATTGCACCTGAGGTACGATGTTTATCTATTTTGAATTTTTAAAATCCTCCATGACAGTTTGATGAGTGTTTGCTTATTTGGCATACCCAAAAGATGATTCCTCATTCAATTGGTCTGCTAGCCTCAATAATACTCTTCTCATCTCAAATTATTTGATTTGAAATTGCATTGGTTATTCTCATGCTAAATTTACTACTGAGTAGAGGTATGATACCATTCCAGCTTTAATGATCCCATGTGATAATACTGTCATCATGTATTGCTTTAACCTTAAGGTTGAGAATAGCTAAGTTGCTCGGACTCGGTGCGGGTGTCCGATACGGGTGCGAATTTAGAGGTCAGATTCTTCATGATCTAAATTTTAAGATTCGTGGGTATGGATCCAAGTACGGATACGAGTGTGGGGATTCGGCTAAAAGTAATTCAAATATCTAAATTAGAGTTATATGTCTAAACATTATGTGGAAAACTAACAAGTTATACCGAGGAGAAAATATTGATCAAGAGGACAACTCCAGACGGAGATATAAGGAATAGGACTCGCACAGAAATTTTTATATACAAGGTATTCCTTTGCTTCAACTTCACCTTAACTTTTGTTTTGATTACAAAAACCATTGTATTTGTCCCGAATTCATGTATTGCTTTAACCTTAAGGTTGAAAATAGTATGCTTGCTGAACACACAGTTTCAGCTTCGTTGTAAAAGGTGGAGGGATTTGTTAGCATAGTTTCCTATGTAGTTGTTGCTTTTCACATTCTTTTAGTCCTTACTGAAACCTAGTCAATCTCTCAAGCTTGTGACAGTCTTGCTCGTGTTTGCCAACAGGGAATCCACATCAGCTTCATTCCTTCTCAATATCTTTGTGGTCATAAGGGGGCGTATATTTCTTGTAGGAATACTTAATTTTCCTGTTGTCTATCTCTAGAAATACTCAATTTCTCTCTTCTGGCCCAAAGCTTTAGGAATCTTATTGATGGAGCTAGAAGTTTTAACTGTTGCATGGAAAGCAATGTGGATGCACTAAAATGTCAATTTGGAGTATTTTGGACAATGAGGTTGAGACCACAACTATCACCCTCTCAGACATCAGTTTATTTTTTAATGTTAGATTATTTTGTTTTGGCATAAAGAGATCTTGTTGGTTAGTATGCATACGATCCACATTATCTAACCAAAAGACGTAAGATTTCATGATCACACTTTGGATACCTGCCCATGATTCCTAGACAAATACACTTTTTGTGAGCCGCTTGTATTCACATTCGTTTATTCAGTTCTTTTTGTGTTGCAATTTTTGTTTTGATTGAATTTCCTCCTTAAAACATTTCTTAATTGAAAAGGGTCCTCATAGTTATTAGTAAAAAGGAGCTCCATGATGTCCGTGGTGGTGCTAAAGAGTGAATGTGACCACCCAAAAACCAACTTCAACCTGGTCTAAAGGGAGTCATCTTTGAGCAACTTGGGTTTGGTGAGAACTGTTCTTGCAATGTCTGAAGTGCGAAAACCATTGTTCCTCTTCTAGAACCAACTGTAAGATCGTGTTGTTCCTCGTACAATCTTCTATATGAGTTCTTGAAAGGTGATGTGTATGATCTTTCAGGATGCTGTCTAAAAGTTATGTTCTTTTAGACTCCTCTCAACTCTATATATACTACGTATGTATGTATATGTGTATATAAATCTTCAGTCAATTCTAACAAGAACCATTGACATGCCATTTGTGCGTCCGCAAGGAGCTTGAACCAGGATGGGGCGAGAAGTGCGTTTATGTCATTCATTTTACTTCGTCACAACACTTGATTACCTATCTTGGTAATTCGTTTCTAAGTTGAGGGTGAATATGAGTTTACAGTACCTTTCAGTCCTGTTGTAATATTTTGCAATGTATGTATATATCCATCTTTTCATGTAATATCAAATCTCTGTTGATTTGTTTAATATAAGAGTTTTGCATCAAATTTTAATCCGTGGGACTGTCAATTGGTCAACACATTATAGTCCGCTTGAGACCTCTCTTCAAGAAAATGCGATTAAGCTCGGCCTGCTGAGTTGACTTATTACTTTTACTTGATTCTTCAGGTGTTAAGTGACCGAGGTTATGACGGTGCTGCCGCTGATGTATGGTCTTGTGGTGTCATCCTTTATGTTTTAATGGCGGGATATCTTCCATTTGATGAAGTAGACCTTCCTACCTTGTTTTCAAAGGTAGATGCAGTAAGCTTGCATATTAATGTGATAAATGGTTTTTGGATGGTTTCTTTTTTGACAAGGTAATGTATTTTGTTATAAGATGGTTCCAATAAGCTACCCGAAAGGTAGGTTATCAAAAATAAGCTACCCGAAAGTTTTACAACAAAACAGGACTTGGATAGAAACTACACAAAGCCAGAACCTAACAGGTCCATAAAATCATAAAATGCTGATATTCGTATCTCCTCTATGCCAGCAAAAAAATTCTGGTAACACTTGAACTTAACAACAGCAATCATCTCCTTTCCTTGTCCAAATAAAGCATAAAGGATCTAATCTTCCATATTTTCTTTAGCCTTTTCGTCATGCTCTGTCCTTTCCAGCACAGAAGTAAGTCCTTGAAACTTTGTGGCATTACCCATTGAACACCTAAAATATTCAGGAACAGAGACCATATAAGCCAATGGCTTACACCTAAAGCCATGAATGATTATAGTGCAGCAACATATGATTTACATGCTCTGTCCTTGGTTCATGGATGTATCATGTCTGAAGTAAGTTGTTTATCTTTATGTTTTGTGTAGAAAGAAGATTCTAACAGGTTTTTAAGGAATCATATTAGGGGAAATTTTTGCTCTGTTTCATTTAGCAATATCTGAGGACTATGGGTTAGAGAACTCCTTATTTGTTTAAAATGAAAAACTATTGAGTATTGGGGTGAAATGGACCCAAATAGAGGTACATATAACTGATCTCAACTTGTTTGGAACAAAGGTGTAATGGTTGTACTAAGGGCTATTGAAATGTACCGTATATGTATATGAAGCCTTCTTGCCTTTTCCCTTATTTATTTCTTTGACCTCCATCAAGCACGGATCACTAAGAGTAGTTTGAAACTTTGAACTGCGACGAGTAAGCTCTAGTTTATTAAATGAGTCCCGAGGACTGGCTTTGTCAAGTGACTATGGTCTAACGATTTTCCAATTTGTGGCTACATGAGTCGCTTACTTAGTTCTTTGTTTATTACTTGCTTTTTATCTGTTATTCGTCCATTTTATGTGATGGTGTTCACTAGATGTGGAGTTTATTAAGCCTAATGTCTGCAAGTATAAAAATTGCTCTTGCTACTAACTTTTAAACAAGAGACGATGAAGGTTCAACATGCCCTTTTATCTTTCTCTCGGCCTAATGGAAAAAAATTAGTTTCTACTCAGGTGGGTCCGAACAAGTCATGTCAAAAAGGGTGAATGATAATATTAACATTTAGGGGTTGCTGGTATCAGGGATAAGGATGTATAATCCTGGGATAAACTTTGGTATTATTTATACAATGTTTGGTTTATACTCTAAAGTTTAAGTACATGTACATCCTTAATGTATCTCAATTAACAGGAGATATCCTTGATATAACAAAAAATGAACAACTTTGATCCAAGTTGACTTTTCATCCATATCACTACTAGAAAAATAAAAAAGACATGCTAGGCAAATGCCCCAGTGAGGAGGTGTGAGAGATTGGCAGTGATAGGTTTGAGGAGAGATAGAGGTAGGCCGAGGAAGAATTGGGAAGAGGTGATTAGACAGGACATGACACATCTTCAGCTCACAGAGTACAGGAGACTAGATAGGAGAATGGAAGTCGAGGATTAAGGTAGAAGGTTACTAGGTAGTTGAGCATTGCCTTTCTTTTCTGTAGGTGAACTTGGTGCTAGTTTAGAACACTTTACTTGCTTCCCTTTCCCCTTATCATCTATCATCTTATTCCTCTACTTTACAACTACTGTTGTTCCTTTTTACTTTGGTTATCTCTACTATTTTTGTTTTGCCTCTCTTTTCTGTAGGTGAACTTGGTGCTAGTTTAGAACACTTTATTTGCTTCCCTTTCCCCTTATCATCTATTATCTTATTCCTCTACTTTACAACTACTGTTGTTCCTTTTTACTTTGGTTATCTCTACTATTTTTGTTGTCAATACTTTACTCTTCTTCAGTTTTTCTCAACATTGCTTTTCACTCTTGTATGTCTCAAACCTGTTTTGAAAATGTTTTTTCTCGAGTCGAGGGTCGTATCGGGAACAATCTCTCTACCTTACCCAAGGTAGGGTTAACTGGTAAGTTCTGCACACACCCTACCCTCCCCAGACCCCATTTATGGGATCACACTAGGTATGTTGTTATTGTTGTATGGTAGGCACGTGATTCGCTTCTGAAAAAAGAAAAAAGAACAGAATATGCCCTTTCCTCCCAATTTGAGCTTTATCTTCTTCCTCAAATTTGAGAAAAACATTCGAGCATAATCATGTGCTCAACTTTATTTAGTCATTCGGTTCTATCAGGATCAACCTTACAGATCTAAAAATTGCTTCCAACAAGGATTCCCCAGTATAAAAATGTAATACTAACTACTAACACAGTTAAGCATTCTTTACTTGGCTTACTGGCAACAAATAGCTGTACAAAGTGCCAAAAAAAACCGATTCATGTGCTTCAACTTAAACTCATTTGGATTTACTACTCTAGTAATGCTGCCAAATTATTAATAAAGTTTGTCAGCTCTTTTCAGATTTTAATTTCCTGATACTCCTTTGTCTTTTTCTGTTGCCTAGAGAAATCTTCTACTGTAATAGTCCAATTGACTGAAAGTTGTAAATGCTCAACGTTTTTGCAAACTTACTCACATTCATGTAATCTTCTTTGTGGAGTCAAAATTATATAGCTGAATCTGATAAGCACAAATATCACGGAGATTATATACATATATATATATATATATGTAATAAGTGTTTTTTTGAAGAAAAAAAGCACTTTCGATTTTCAAAAAGCTTGACCGAATAGGATATCAGCTAGCTTCCAGTGATTTCACCTTTTCTTTTAGACGGTATATGTCTTGAAATTGTTGTTGACCACATCAAGAAATAGAAAGAATAGAGAAGCATGGACTTGTGCACTTACTTTTTTGCTCAGATTTGGGGAAGAAGATAGAGCTGCATCTGAATGGGGACGGAAGAACTTTCCCATTTTGGTTTCTAAAGGTGAATCATTTGCTATGCATGTGTTCTTAAAAATTTCCGTCAGTTTTTGGATAAAAAGTTAACTCTGGACTTAATTTATTCATATTTTGATACATTAAGGATTTTTCTTGTCAATCGAGATACATTTAGGATGTACTTGAACTTTAGCCGTTTAGCGTATACTTAAGGATGTTTTCCGTTAGAACTCATTGGTTTCCAGTATAAAACTCTGCGTTACTAATATAATCTCCGCCACAAAACTTCAACATGGATGCTAGATGCCATGTGGTTGTTAGCCATTAAATATTCCGTATATAATACAGGACCGTGACCCTCCTCTCAACCCAATCTCTTTCTTTTTTTTGAATAGGTAACAACTTGTATATAAACAAAAACTCAGCACCAAAGGAGGCTGGTCAGAGGGGTAGTTACAGTTTCATAGAGCAAAAGAAGCGGGAAAAAACTATCAACAAAACTAAGAACAATCTGAGAATTCAAATGCTTCCTATCAGTTCTAACAGATCTCCTACATCCTCCAAAAAAGTTTGTTTACACCAAAAGTAGAAAAGACTAACACAGTTCATCTTGATATTCTGTAAGGGGCTGCATTTGTCATCAAACTGTCTAGAGTTTCTTTCCTTCCAGATTGCCCTCAAAATGCAAGCTGGAATGGCTTGCCACCAGTCTTCATCTCCATTTCTTCTGCCAATCCACTTCCAGCCACTAAGAAGATCCAAAATATTTTTTGGCATGACCCATTTCACTCCTAAAATACAAAAGAATATGTGCCACAGATTCACGGTTATCTTGCAATGGATGAAAAGATGGTCAATATTCTCTTCATCATTACCACAGAGAAGACATCTTGAGAAAATTTGAAGACCTCTTCTTTGTAAGTTATTCTGTGTTAAGTATGCTCTCTTAACTACCAACCAAACAAAACAGGAAACCTTGAGGGGAATTTTGGTTTTCCAAATGAGTTTCCAGGGCCAAAGAACTGTGAGAGAGGTTCTGTGATTGAGATTCCAGTATGTGCTTCTGACAGTAAAAATGCCCTTGCTGCTTAAAGTCCATTAATGCTTGTCTGAAGATTCTGAGCCCCCAGTGAAGGTGTTAAGAATCTGAAGCACAGATGAGATTCTGTCAGTTTCCCAGTCATTGAGTGCTCTCCTGAAAATTAAATTCCAGCCTTGTTGGGACCAGACTTGGTAGACAGTTGCCTCTTTTTGGGAACTAATGGAATAAAGATTAGGGAAAAGGCCTATAAGTTTGCTCTGTCCAATCCAGTGATCTTCCAAAAAGAGGTCTTTGCACCATTGCCCACTACTATGTTGGTGTGATTCTTAAATTTGGCCAAAGATTTCTGGTAGTTCTCCAAATACTGCAACCATATGGGTTGCTGGTCTCAACCCAATCTCTTACTTGACCCTCAAAACTCGCTATCGAGTTGTAACCGAAGTAGATCAAGTGAAATGATGATGCTCAGACGACATATTTAATTTATTCTGCTGTGGAAGTTGTAGCTGGAAGCTTCATTGTCGAGGAAGGTGGTCAGATGGAGCTAATTAGTTCCACGAACGAGATTGAGACATCCTTGAGCTCTGATTTCTGGTATTCAGCTCCATGTAAGTCATGTGGAGTTTGATATTGGAAATCAAATGCCGTATTACTAGTATTAGTATAGCTTATGCGTGAATCTGTATATTATTTTATATGGGATAGAATGTGTGGATACATGTCGTAACCATCTGTGATTTTCTAAAGATGAAAAATGCCCATAAAGTAGGCGATGCTTACATCCTGATAAGAAAAGTAGAGCCGATCCTTGCATAAAAACCTCCACATTATCATTTTACCATATGACAATCTATGCACGATTATTCACCACATAACAATTTCTACATTATTATTCACCGCATAAACAACCTCTGTTATATAATCCCCACATAACTAAATCGTAAACCAAACGACCCCTTAATAGTATGTTAATACAGTCAAACAACAATTTTTTGGGGACATGATAAAATGAAATGAGTGTCACATAAAATGAGTAAGGGGGAATATAATTTACTCATTTGTTTTCTTCTTTTAATTTCTACCTCATTTCTGAGGTAGTGGTACGGACTGCGAACACTCTACCCTCCCCAGACCCCACTGTGTGGGAATATACTGGGTATGTTGTTGTTGTTGTTGTTGTTGTTTTCTTCTTTTAATTATTTTAATTTCAGTTGTTTTTAATTTTATCTATTTGTGAATTCACTGCTTCCTCACTATTCCGAGTGCCGATTTGGTGCTCCATGAAATTTCTAATTGCCTTTTCTATTGATGCAGATCAATGCAGCTGATTTCTCCTGTCCTTTTTGGTTTTCTCCTGGTGCAGTGTCTTTGATAAGAAACATTCTTGACCCAAATCCTAACACTGTGAGTGTAGAGATCACCTCTCCATCTGACAATTATGGTATCACATCGTCTGTTTGCCGCTCAGAAGAGATTTGAAAATAGTAGGCCACGTAGAATGGAGATCTCCCCGAGTTACAGAGTATCTTATTGTTTAAGTAGCATGGTAAAACGATTCCTGAATTTTCGTCTGGAGAACTAAGTATGAAGCTTAGATGACATCAACACTCCTGGAGAAAAATGAAGCATGCATTATTCTTGATTTGGTTGTATACAGTAGTGCATTCTTGTTACAGTTTTAGGATAGAATTGAAATATGTCCAATAAAAAGTTTAAAATTAAAAAATATTATGGCTCACAATTTCGAGACATTTTGAAGACAAGGTCCGGCAAGAAACTTAAGTTTTTAAATGAGGTGGAGTTAATTTGATTGTTGGGATATGCATTCCGTGTTTATCATGATTATCTCTTCATGCGGTTCTTTCAATTCTTGGTCCTTATCTTTTCAACTTGTTACTCAAACATGCTAAATCTTGACTTTGTATCATTCTGTTTGATCTCTTTTGAGGAATGAAGTTAAACTATTGCATGACTTGTGAGTGAGGGGTAAATCTCTGAAGAAATTTACCATGGTTCAGAATGTTACATTAATGCTCAATTTTATTTTATTTTTTGATCTAATAACCTATCTCATACCACACCAAAATCAATAACATAATCTAAACTGCTGAGAACAGAATTGAAGTGTCCTTTTCTTCCCCAGCAAAGTTGATGTTCAACCCCTTCTTCCGCTTCCTTCAGTCCTTTTGTGTTTCACCTAAACGTTTGTTCAGTTTCTACCAATGCTTTAAATGACACTTACTGTTATGCCTATTAAAATTACCAAACTATATATAGAACAACCCTCACCAGAAGTGAAGCAGAATATTTGTCATAGATTCATATCCAAATTGTTTTTATCAAAAGGAGAAGATATGCAATTAATGGACATGATTGATTGAGTGAAATAATAAGGATGTTTTGATGCAGAAAAATGAAACGTTGAAGAAAGATACTACAGCTATTAGCTGTTTTCTGCCTGGATAGTATCTAAGTATGATATTTCTCAACATTACCTAAATTTGCCAGTTCTTTGCGAGCAGTGCTATTTTCTAGGAAAATGTAATATTCCATTCCGGAGGATGAATTTTCTTCTTAAAATCCCCAATCACTTACTGCAACAAATTGCTCTGTTGATGGGGCAAAGCTTGTTTCCTTAGGACTATATATATGAGAGTTTGTTGCTTCTCCTGGATTTAAGCTTACCAATCTCTTCGTAGGTTCTCCGCTTACTGTTCCTTCTGGTAATTGTATATGTAAGCCAAATTCATGCCTGCTGAGAGTTCCTTGTTTCTGTTCAATAGTGAAACTCTTTTCCTTTTCTCATCAGTCTTTTCTGTAAATTTTAGAAGTTCCAGTATGAATTTTGCAAAATCTAGAGAACTTTGATGTTTCCATAGCTATCAGTTGTGTTAATCCGAACCATGTAAATGCAGCGGATCAAGATTAAGGAGATAAAAAGAGACCCTTGGTTCCGAAAAAACTACTTGCCTTTCAGCGTTAAAGATGACAAAGAAGTAAATCTTGATGATATCCGTGCAGTATTCGATGACATTGAGGTGGAATTCCTTTTAATTATTATAGAAAAAAATTCAATTTCCATTGTATATTTTGGAAGATAGTTACAATATTAATTTTAAAAAACTTCTGTAGTATTTAGTAGATCCAACAATAAGTAATTGACTCTGTAATGCAATATCATCATCTATTCTGTGCCTAAATTTTATACGCTGCATCTTCAATTTTGCAGGAGGAACTTGTAAGTGAGAAATCTGAAAGTAGTGAGAGTAGCCCCTTGGTAATGAATGCATTTGAGATGATCACGCTATCTCAAGGGTTGAACTTAGCAGCTTTGTTTGACAGGCGTCAGGTACAGTGATTATTTCAGTGTGTGCACAAAAATTCAAAGCTCGAGCAAACCTTAGTTTCATCTCATGCATTCTTCCTGTTTCTTCCTACTACATGTTAATCCGTTGTTCTTTCCTTCTCTTCTCTTTTCCCCTGTTTCTTTAAACTTTTTGTTGTGCAATAAGGGAGGGGGTGATGATTGAAGCTGCAAAATGTTTCTTCTATAATATATTTTTTGCATAGTGTTTTCCTTTAAGAAGCAAGCTAGTTTGCAGACCTCTGTGGTATGTTCTTTTCTATTTTTCCTGTTTCTCTTACTCTTTTGTTGATCGGATGCATGTGATATGAAAACACGCTTCATAATTTTCTTTCCTCTTGAGAAGGTAATATTTGTATTAAAATAGCAGTATAGCCCTAAGAAACTAGAAAGTGCTACAAAAGTAAGTACATCAGAAGCCCAAAAAGCAAAACAGTGTTTTCCTTATCCTATTCCAGTAGGGCATGTATGAAATTGGTCATACTTTCATCATCATTTATACTTTCTTCTTTACACCAAAATGATAACAGCCAAAAACAGTTCATTTTGATCTTCTGTATGGAGCTTTGGTTGTCTTCAGAACATCTTTCCTTTCCTTCCAGGTTGTCCACCAAATGCTAGCTGGGATAGTGTTTCACCATTTTGCCTGTCCTTTATTCATGTCTGGCCTGCTCCAACAGTTCAAAAGCTCATAGAGGCTGTTTGGCATGACCCAATGTATACCCATTACATTGAGAAAGATTTGCCATAGTTGAGTAGTAACCATGCAATGCAGAAATAGATGTGAGATGGTTTCTGTTTTTTCTCCAGACAAGTAACATCTTGTATATAATTGAATTACTCCTGCAAGAAAAGGGATGCGCTAAGGCCCTCTTGCTTGTAACTTGTCTTGCGTTAGGCAGCCTTCCTTAACTACCAACCAAGTAAAGCATGCAACTCTGTAGGGAGCTTTTGTTTTCCCTATCTTCCTCCATGACCAATGTGCATTGTGTTGAGTAGGTAATTTTAGCATCTTATAACATGATCTCACATTGAAAATTCCATTTGAAGCAGGTTTCCAAAACACCGTCTTCATCAACTGATAGTCCAGTGAAAGGTTTCCAAAACAGTCATAAATTCAACCACTCTTTCAATCTCCGAATCATTTAGATTTCTTCTAAATACAAACCATTTATCTGTATGTTGTCTTACATAATATGTCTGATGTGCTGTCTATCATGATGTGGAATAGGTTATAATCCTGGGGTTCCAGTTAGATTTTAATTTCTCCCACTTAAAAATGTCGGCTCACCTAGTTCCTCTTTTTAGACAAAAAATTTGCAACTTATGGTAACTGAGAGCAATTGACTTGCTTCATTCTTACAGGATTATGTCAAGCGTCAAACTCGATTTGTTTCCAGTCAGTCAGCTAATATCATAATATCAACCATCGAAGCAGCCGCAGAGTCGATGGATCTCAAGGTTCACACACGTAATTACAAGGTAAATTTCTACATTATGCTTTAATAATAGCCAAGCTCCTCATGTGTATACTTGCTTACCTTGCATTTCTCAAATCCGGTTAAAGAAAAAAGGTTACGATAAGTTAATAGACAATAATAAATTAGTCAATGCATGATGAATTCTCATGATATTAAGTACGTCCAGATGTGCTCCCCTAGGCACATGTTACACTGATAGCCAGGTGTGATGAAAAATGGACAAAAGTTTCATCAGTCATTGCCTGGGTATGAGGTAGCACGAGCAAGGCTTTTCATACCATGGAATTATGTGAATAAAGAAGTTAGTCTCGATACATTAGTGTCTGAATATGGTGCAGGACAGGAAAGAGTTCATTCATTTTAACAGACGGAAAGTTACTCGGAGAGAGTTGGATTCGGATAATTAGTTGGAACACAGGCTTATTGACAGGGAAGTCAGTGGAGAGTTATTGGATGTATTAAAGAGGAGGAAGGTTAATATTGAATTTCTAGAGGAAACTAAGTGGATAGGGAATTTTTTTGACAAATTGGCGATACATACATCTTTTTTTTGATGGGTAAAAGTTTTTAGAGAAAAGACATCGAAACACCCCTAAACTTGTCCGCAAAACTTACTTTAGCCCTTTAACTACACAAACATTTATTTACCCCCTTTAACAACTTTCAAGTAATTAAATACCACCTTAAAATGCTGACGTGGCAAAAAAAAAAATATAAAAAAATTAAAAGCGCGTACTACTTTTTAAAAAAATTAAAAAGACCCCACAAATATATGAATTATATAATAAAAGTAAAAAAAAAGAAAACAACCCTGCCCCCCCTCCCCCTTTTTCTTCTTCTTCCCTCCGCCCCTTCTTCAACTCATGAACTCCATTTTCTTTTCTCTTTTTTTTTCTTTTTTCTTGTTAATATTTTTGAGTTCACCACAATAATTTTTGCTAAAAAGTAAAAAAAATCTTATTCATCACACCACAATTTTAAAAGGGCTTAAAATTAAGACAAAGTCAATAATCTAGAACTAATCTTGATTTTCTTTACCTTATATTTACTTGATCTGTTGTACAATATTATTGGAATTAGAATAGAAAAACTAACGAAGTTTGAATTTTGATGAAGTTTGGGGATAAGCTTTCTTCGAATTTGTGCTTGTTAAAGAAGACGAAAAAGAAAAGTCTAAAGCAATTCAAATAATGGAGTTGAATTGCAGAGGGAGGGGAGGGAAGAAGAAAAAGACTTGGGGGGGGGGGGGGGGGGATTGGAGAAGAAGCGGGGGGAGGGGTGTTTGGGTGGGGTGTTGGAGAAGAAGGCGGGGGAGGGGGGGTGCTGGAGAAGGGGTGCTGGGTGGGGTTGGCAGCTTAGGGGGGGAAGGTGTTCAGAGAAGAAAATTAAAAAAAGGGGTGGGGGTGGGGGTGCTGGAGAGAGGGTGAGGGGTGGGGTTGGCAGCTCAAAGGGGGTGGGGGTTGTGTTGGAGATGAAGACAGAGAGGGTGGGGGTGAGGGATTTTTTTTTTTAATTTTTATTACTACATATTTAGTGGGTTAGTATTTTAAAAAAATAATTTCCAACGTGGCTCCGACGTGGCATTGATGTGGGCGCGTGTGTAATACACTCTCCATTGTGAGACTGGTATAATATTTTTAGGGTGATATTAATTCACTTGAAAGTATTTAAGGGGAGTAAATAAATGCTCGTGTAGTTAAAGGGTTAAAGTAAGTTTTGTGGACAAGTTTAGGGGTGTTTCGATGTCTTTTCTCAAGTTTTTATTCATATGGTACCAAGATGGTACATGACCAAGTACAAAACAAAGCTATAACATCTCCACAGTCATACTACCTATTCCCCCCCTAAAAGATCCAGAAAATCCAAATATTGGTCCGTCCTATCTAGAGTACTCTTATAACACCAAAAAAATAAGTTTTTGATACATTTATTTTTTACTCTATCAATCTGCGGTCTTTTTCCCTCAAAGCATGTCTTGTTCCTTTCCAGCCAAACAGTCCAAAATATGCACATGGGAATAGTCCTCCATATCTGTTTCACACTTCTCTTTACTCTTTCAGCTCGCCAGACTTCCAACAGACTATTGATCTTTTGTGGTATGACCAGACACACACCTATAATGTTTAGAAACGAGTCCCAGCATTGTCTTGAGAAACTGCAATGTAGGAACAAAAGCTCAACTGTTTCCTTCTCCCTGTTACAAAAGAAACATCTGCTGCACATGGAATAGCCTCTCCTTTGCAGGTTATTTTGAGTTAAACAAGCATTTCTGGCTGCTAACCAACAAAAGCAGGCTGCTTTTATAGGTGCTTTGGTTCTCCAGATCATTTTCCAGGGCCAGTTAGGAATCCCCTGATTATTCTGCTGTAAAAACATTTGATAACAGCTTTTGACTGAAAATAACTTATCCCTGCTATTGACCCAAACTAACGTGTTTGTTTTGTCTCGATCAATTAAGCATGTGTTCAATTGTTGCATCAGTTGACAGAAACTCTCCACTTCCCAGTCGTTCAAATTTCTCCTGAAAGTAACATGCCAGCCTGAGTTTGGAGAGAAATCTGAGTTTGGCGATACATACATAAATTGTGTTGTGGGGTAGATAAAAATAGGAAGGAGTTGAGAATCATTGTAAAATCAAAACTAAAGGATAAAGTCATGGAGGTTAGGAGAATTAGTGAAATGATTATTTCGTTTAGACTGAAAAGGGTAGAAGAGATGACCAACATCATTAGTGCCTATGCTTCGCAATAGGATTATCTGCGGAAATTAAAACAAAATTTTGGAAAGAAGGATGCATTGGTCCATAGATTCTACACGACCAGCAAAAGCTAATTGGAGATCTAAGATAGATATCATGACAGTTTCGATCGAGTACATGGTACAAAAATGAAGGGGAAGTTATTCTAGAGGTTGTCTTAGCTTATGCTCATTTTAGCTAGCACATGCTTTTTACAAAAGAGAGAATCACACTTGATTACATTTAAGAGTGGAAGTATCTATAGACAAATAGACTTATCCTTGCCAGAAGTATAAGAATATGAAAGAACAAAGAGGGAAGCTGTAAAGAATGAGAAAGTAGGAGATGTTAGGGATGACTTGCTTCAGTTGCTTGATTATTCCCTTAAGCAATTTGGGACTTATATAAGTGTTTACAAGTAACTTAAAAAAAGGAAAAAGAAGATCAAACGATTGGTGCATAACATTTTTGCTTTTGATCTTTATTAGGGGAAAGATCAAATGATGTTCTACACCGCATAAAATCTAATTGAAGTTCTTTTTTTTGAACATTGGTAAGTTGTATTCTTCAGCATTTAGGACATGCTGGCCACCTTCAAAAATTTACAGCCCTAACCAACATTACAAGCTTCCTATTAATTCTATAATTTGATCTACATCTTCTATACAGAGTTGTTTACACCAAAAAGGTAAAGATACTAAACAATTCCATTTTACTTTGTGAATGGAATTAAATATATCTTCAAAACATCTCCCATTTCTTTCCTTCCATACTGACCACCATATGCATGATGTGTATTAACTTCCACCACTTCTTTTGAGTCTTGCTACCCCCCCCCCCCCCCTCCTGATCCAGCAACTAAAAAGATCAGATATGTGTTCTGGCATGGTCCAACTGGAGCCTGTGATGTTGAGGAAAAGCTCCCAGATCCGTGTAGTGAATTTGCAAGTGTAGGAATAAGTGTATGTTTGTTTCCCCTGTCAAATTGCGTAGGAAACATCTGGGGACTATTTGCATTCCTTTCATCAGTAGAACTTCTTGAGTTAAGCAGGCTCTTTTGATGACATGTAACGCATGAAGAATACTGGATTTTCTGCCCACTGATCAATGTTCTACTATTGAGTTGCGATGTGAATTACATGGAACTGTAAGGGGCAATTTGGTCAATAAGGGTTACAAAATTGCTACTTTTGGACCCCACTCAGTCCATCAAAAATGTCTTTCAGTTTGACTAGTAGGATTTAATCCATGTATTTCAATTTGTTTGGCTTGATTTGGAGTATGAGGGTCAAACTAACTAATGTACGCTGTGAATTTGCATATAGAATTTTCAATTTTCTTGAAATAAAATCTACATATTTAGAAACTACATGAAAAGTACTATAAATCATAATAGTTAACAATTCAAAATATTTGAAAAGATTATGGTTAAAGAAAATATTCTTTGATTGTCCAAATAGTAACCAAGACAAACAAATTAAAACGGAGGGAGTAATTTGACAATTGAAAAGTTGTGGAGCAGTTTCCCTATTCATATAGTGGGACTTTTAAGCAATTCAAGGTAGAAAGTGTGGTCTTATCATACCTTTTATCAAGCTCATCTTCGTGGTTACAAAAAAAAATGTCAGATTTATTCTTTTAATAGGTAAACTATATATAGGTGGACTTATTTAAGTTTTGCGTCCCGTTTATCAGCTAAAGAGGAAGAGCCAACATGTTTTTCCCAACGAGGGATAACAAACTTTAGATAGTTTTTTCAAGAGAAAATGATCAAAGTGGTCCTTACTGTATGGGTTTTGGTTCCATAAACATGATTGAAATTGTCCTTCATGTATTCCAAAAAGCGATCAATTTGCTCCTTAGCCATATAAGTAAAGACAATTACTTTTGCAGTCAAAATGAATGAGGCCCTCGACATCTTCCTTCATACACAACATACTTAACTCAATCGAAGACATTCTAGGCTTCCTTACATACTCCATTGAATATATTCACCATAAAATTGCATTTTCTTCAAACCCTACCCCTGCATCAAAAAATTTCCCATGGTTCTTTCAAGGTAGGGTTAGAATTTTGATGTGGATTCCGAAATAGGGATTGAATGATACAAGAAGGTACATTTGTTTTGTAGTTTGATAGCTCACGTGACTGCACATGTCGAGGGTCTCCGTTTATTTTGACAACAAAAATAGCAATTATCTTTATTTGTATGACTTAGGACCAAACTAATCATTTTTTGGAATACATTAAGTGACCATTTCCATCATATTTATATATTAAGGACCAAATGGAACCAAAACCCATACATTAAGGACCATGTTTAATCATTTTCTTTCAATGCCCCAATTCTCTGTGCTTTTGGAGATGGGAGTCATTAGCTACAATTTTTATCTTGTAAGGCCAATATCCCAATTGTTAATTTTGTCTTTTCACTTAGTATTTGTTGTGTCCATTGACGCCAGCCTCATTTTGGGAGGAAATATTTTAGTCTAATCTCCTGAAACAGTTCCACATAGGTTCCATCAGATGGTAGCTGTATCTCTGTTCCCTTTTTGACAAGTTTCTTTAACTGCCACATGTATTATTCATTATTGAAGCTAGAAGTTTTCTCTCACCAAGTTACCATAGAGATAGAAGATGAGTGTCAATGTATCCATCACCAAAAGCTGCTGCAAGTTACCACAATCTAAGTTGCTTGGACTCTTCCCTTTCGGCGTTGCAGCCTTGTCGATACGACATGGGTGTGGGTGTGGGATCCATACCGGATTTGATCAACCAATTTTGAATACTTTAACCAAAATCAATGGAGAAATTCGGACAGATTCAATGATTTCTGTAATTGAACAAAAGCTAAGGTGAAATTGAAGAAAATGGAGTACCTTGTATATAGAAATTTCTATTTCAGTCCTTTCCCTTATATCATCTTTGAGATTCTCCTCTTGATCAATATTTTTTCCTCATAATACCTTGTAAGTTTTTCACATAATGTCTCAAAATTTAGACATATAACTCTATTTTTAGATATTTGAATTATTTTTAACCGAATCCCAACATCCGTATCCGTACCACCGAATCCTAAAATTTTGATCATGAAGGATCCGACCTCTAGATCTGCACCTGTATCGGACCCGCACCCGAATCCGAGCAACTTACACCACAATTAAGTCCATCTGCCAATTGTAGAATGAACCCTAAATCCCCTAGCTACTAGAGTGACTATTCAGGCTGAAATGGTGCTGATTTTTACAAAGAAGCATGTTTTCTATAGTTTTTTCTTGGAATTCGGGTCACAAGAGATTAGAATATTGCATAACTGAAGGAATGTATATATTCCTTCGGACATAATTCTTTGAATGTCTCCTATATTATTTCAAGTATAGAATTACATGCACATGCCTTCATGGAGGTAGAGAGGGGTAGAGTGTACGCAGACCTTACCACTACCTCGTGGAGGTGGAGAGGCTGTTTCCGAAAAGGAGGATGCAACACGAGGACTTCCCAGGGGGTCACCCATCCTAGTATTACTTTCGCCCAAGCACGCTTAACTTCGGTGTTCTTTTACCTATATTACAAAAAGAAAAAAAAGCATTCCCCTGTTTTCCATCTGCACCTATATAACTATTGATGGAGCTAACTAAGATTGTGGTTAGATTAGCTAAAACATTAAATTACAGTGTATCACTTTGTCTACACTTGATCTTCATACAAATCTCCTATCTTTTTGACAGTTAATTGTATACCAAAACGTGAAAGCTCCCTTGGTCATTTTAACTTTTAAGATACAAAATTGTCCCCATCAGCACATCTCATCTTTCTGCAAACTGAATGTCATTACACTTGATAGCTTTCCTGTCATTGATTGAAAAACTTTGTAGAAGGTTAGTAGTTGAGTGTAGTCTCACTAATCCTTCCATACTAGTAGTTGTAGTATTACTCTTGTAGGTTCTTGTTCCTTCGATTTCTGTTACTATCAATTGTCCCTTGTAATTCATTTATCGTATTATTTTGTTGTAGTTACTGTTCGTTTTCGGTATGCTTTGTCATGCCTTGTGTAGTATTTTATTTTTTTTTTCGTTTCTTCACTCCTGTTATTTTCTTGAGCCGAGGGTCTTTCGGAAACAATCTCTCTACCTCCCAAGGTAGGGGTAAGGTCTGCGTACACACTACCCTCCTCACACCCCACTTGTGGAACTACACTGGGTATATGTTGTTGATTCTTGTAACTCGAAGGATTGCATTGTGTGAGTTTCTGTTTCCTTGAATCTAGTTTAATATTTTGTACAACATATTCTTTTGCAGATTAGACTTGAGGGTGTAAGGGCAAATAAGGCTGGTCCATTTGCTGTTGTACTGGAGGTAATTAACTTGTGAACTCAAACAAAGCGGTTGCCTTTTACTGAGTTTTAACCTGTATCAACTGCTTTTTCGTTTTTTTTCTCAAGGTTTTCCTAGTTGCCCCATCCCTTTATATGGTAGATGTTCGGAAGGCTGCCGGGGAAACCCTTGAATACCATAAGGTCTGCTTCTATTCCTTTGTTAAATTTTGCTAGAGCTTTACAGTACAATCACCATGTTTAGTTTCTCGAATTAATTGCATGAAGCTCAGAACAATCCGTAAATATTTTTCTTTGCAGTTTTACAAGGAGTTCTGTATAAAAATTGATAATATCATTTTGAAACCAAAGGAGGGCATGGGAAACTCTGGTCTTGCCAGAACAATGACTTGCTGAGCCAAATATTAACAAAATAGTTGAACCCTGCAATCTCCTTAATCATTTTAAACCAGAATATTTTGTTAGTATAGTATGTATGTTTTTTTTCTCTTTTTACACTCCTCCCTAGGAGCTCCCACCCTTTTTGCTTCTTTGGTGACTCGAACCCACGACCTCAGGGTTGGAGGTAGAGGGTGTCTTACCATCCGAGCAACCCCCTCTTGTCAGTATGTATGTCTGTTGTTGTAGATGCTCTCCTTGACGTGTAATCCAGATGTTACCCCCACCCCGAGGTCCTCTTGGACCCTATAAATCTATGTAATTGGATAATCTGTACAAAAGGTGTCTGGATTTGCAAGAATCTTGATGTACAATGCAACTGTGCACAATTTTGGTATGCTGCAATTTGTACAAATTAGGTCCTATTCCATCTTAGCATCCGTCAGCCACAACATCTATACAAAGGATTGCGTATGAGGAAACATTGAAACCGTCCTTTCAGTAGTAACGTTGCTGTCTTTGAGATCCAATTATTCAGAAATCTGCTAATCAAATGTGATATTCATTTCTTTGAATTTCCAACTGCCCAAATAGGAAGGGGAGGCAGATCTAGGTTTTTAAAACAATGGGTGTGGATGTGGACTAACATTGCATCTGATCCTGTGGGAAGTTAACGGTTGAATTGTATAAATATTTTCTCAGACCCCACTAGTGGAATTAAACTGAGTGTTGTATAAACATATATTCTTTTAGAAGTTAGTTCAACTGTGTGTGTACATATATGTATGATATTAGCCCCGATGGCAGTAGATGCGGATGCATCCACTGCTGCTATGTAGTTTGCGACTGTTTTCTCCAGTGTTGCCTGGTGTTTGTAATATCTGAGTGATATTCTGGGGTTGATCTTGATTCTTAAAGTGTATTTGGTACCTTCTTTCCTATGCCATTCATGGATCAGTATTTCATGTAATGCAACAAAATAGGTTGGTTTTGACAAATATTTCCACCTTTAACCTTTGGTTTTGGGTTCGAGTTATGCTGAAATAAAGTGAAAGAAACAACTGCGCGCAGACAGACGAAAAGACAGAGATAGAACAAGTTAACACCAGAAAATTTGGTTTACCAGTTTACCTTCTTCTCTAAGTTAAAAGAGAGAAAAACAATCAAAGAAATATATATATATATGTGTGAACTAATTAACTAACTCAAAGTTATGCATAAATTACACTAACACACCAAGAGATTGTACTGTTTACCTTCTACTCTCAAGTTAAAAAAAAGGGCAGCCCAATGCATTAAAGCTTCCGCTATGTGCGGGGTTCAGGGAAGGGCCAGACCACAAGGGTTGTGGTACGCAACCTTACCTTGCATTTATGTGAGAGGTTGTTTTCACGGCTTGAACCCGTAACCTCCTAGGCACATGACAACAGCTTTATCAATTACTCCAAGGCTCCCTTTGTTCTACTCTAAGTTAGAAGAGGGAGCAAAGAATTATTAGAAAACATTTCAAGGTTGATAGTACTTTGTTCCACATCTGCATTTCCATGAGAGGAGATAATAGCCTTCATCTTCTCTAGTTGTTAATGTCTTTGACCCTTTGCTAGTATGTGGAGGAATGACAAGTGCAGCCATGCAAGGTCTGCATCCTTTGCATCTATTGACACACTTTGGTGGACTTGATCCCAACTTCACCATTCTCATTTGCTTTCTTTCTTCACTTCTTCCTATAGACAACAATTGCAACTTCTTTTTAAAAAAAAGCTCAATAAGAAGGAAAGCCACAAACATTATGATTTTGATCTCTTTTTTTGGAGAAATAAGTGGCTTGCAAGAAATTGAAAAAAAAAAACATTATATTTGATCTTACGTCCGTGCATAACAATCTTGGGTGAGTCATCACGCGTTAGGATTAACATACCTGAATTATTATTTTTTCGTGAGTTTCGTACTCCAACTATTAGATGATTTCTTTTTCTAATAGAGCTATCATCATCTATGTGTTAAAACACATCTCGAAGCTGATTAAGCCAATTATCAGTTGTTTCTTTTTCCTATCTGAACTATCACCTATGTGTGTCTTAATACATAGATGATGATAGTTCAGGTGAAAAAGGGAACAATTGATAGTTAAGGTGTGAAACTCGCTAAAAACTGATATTTCAAGGTGTGAAACTCGCTAAACACTGATATTTCAAAGTGTATTTGTTACCATTATCTATAATTAATAAGCTAGATTGAGCTTTCCAATTAGTACCCTATCATGAGCAAGCTAGTAGATAAAAGAAGATTAAAGGATCAATACCCTTTCCAAATCCAATGAATGAAAAGAAAAAGAGTAGTTCTTTGGAAAAGAAAAAAAAAAGGTTTAAAAAGAGAGAATGACAAGAAGATAAAGATTGTTTTACCTAATATAGATGGAAGGAATGTGAGTGAATAGATGAGCATCACAATGATTAGTCCTTTTGAGTAGATATTAATGGTTGAAGCCATCACCCAATCTTTCACAACATGAAAAGAACAACAATACCTAAGTGTGTTGGGAAGAATATAGAAGTGTCTAAAACTCTGTATATCAATATAGCTCTCTAGCTATAGTTGTTTCTATAAAGACAAAAATGGAGCTTTATGATGAACAAAGGGGCCCCTAACACCTATCCAATAATGTGACATGACTATCAATGAAATGAGTGAAAATATAGAAAAAGTAAGGTTCAAATTTCAGAATAGGCAAAAACGATTAAAAATATAGAAAAAGTAAGGTTCAAATTTCAGAATAGGCAAAAACGATTAGGTGATTTCCCCCATTCTATTTGTTTAAGCTTTAATGAACACAGTTATTAGTACATGTGTTGATAAGAGGTATACTTAGATGAAATAGCTGAGACCCTAACACTTATTTTGGTGCGCATGACAGTCAATGAAATCGGTGAAAATCATAAAACATTAGGGTTCAAATTTCAGAAGAAGCAAAAATGATGTTCTTATTCTATCAATCTAAACTTTAGTAAACATAATTATTTAGTATCAAAATCGGTAGGATATAATAACAGATATTCGATGAAATAGTCGAGGTGCGCGCATGATAGTTTGGGCATCACTATAATGACAACAACATACTTGAAATCCCATAAGTGGGGTTTGGGAGATAGAGTGTACGCAGACCTTATCACTATCTCGTAGATGTAAATAGGATGTTTTAGGAAGACTCTCGGCTCGAGTATAGCAAATCATAGTAGGTATGACAAGGAAAATAACAGTGAATAGAGAAACAGTAACAACAATAAAATAGTGTGATAATCAAAAAACAAGAGAATAGATGACGATAGAAATCAAAAGCAAGACACAACGAGAACAAGACAAGTACTACGACTGACACCCACCAAACAGTCTAGAGTATAAAAAACAATAGAAAGGGGCCCACCACAAAGAAACTTTGATTTCCTAATTGAGAAAACAGAAGTGCTGACTCTATTTTATTTTCAGTATGAATGACAGGAGTGACAAATTGAAGCAACAGGTTTCTCAAATTATTGAAGTACTAAAGACCACTTCTTTTTTTTTCCACCTTATCAAATATCAGGCTTTGGTTGTGGAATTGTCCAATCCACACTTGGATTCTTTGTATTTTTCCTTTGATTGATGTCTTCTTTTGTTTTGCTTTGTTATCTCTTTGCCAAACAAGGACATGACAGTTGACAAAAGATTGGAAATAGAGCTATTTTAACAACTGTGGGCTTTGGGGTATGATGCAACAATCCAATACAATAAAGTAGTAGTAATATTTTCATTTGAAAAACTTCAGGAAAATTTTCACTATTTAAGTGAGAATTTGTTCTCTACATTTTTTAGTGAGCTGCTTTGGTGGAAAAATCATGTTCTACCATACAAATCTACCACTGATTTACAATGAAAAAAATCATTTGTTTCTAGTAGTGTTCGAACTATTACCTAATGTCGATTGAGCACCTGAACATACAGTAAAATGTTTATACCAGATATTTCGACTTAAATTTTGAAAAAGTTTCTGCATGTATTTTCAAGCGCTCATTACGTAGATAAGTTAATCATTCAAAATATGTCACATTCTCTAATTATACGTATTAGCCTCGATAAACCATTAAACCTCTGGTCTGTTCCAATTGATTTTGACGTGTATAATTAAATGGGTGATATATTTTACGTGATGTGCTTCAGAACACACACAAATCTTTTCCAAAATTTAATAAAGCGAAAGTGTGTAAGACATTTTATTGTATATTTAAATACTTAATTGGAACATGTCATAATTCAAATATCTAAACTAAATTTACTTTAAATTAAACAAACATGGCGATCTATTTCACTTTCTTTTTTTCTTAGTCCTTTACAAAAGCATACAGTTGTGAACAGTATTTTTGAATGTTGTCTCTTTATATTTTTGTAATTTCATTTTATGATACTAAAATTGGATGTAACTGTAGCAGGCTTTCAGAAAGATGCTATACATATTCCAACATTTTTGCTTAATAGTTACTAACATGACTTGTCAATGCTTCTCTTTTAGTACGTAAAAATAGAAAAAGCATTTTGGCTCCAACGGTGGAGACAAGGTATTTTAGATTCCCCTTACTCATTTTAAAATTTTCTATAAGAGACATTGGGATCGGAGGTTGTTACGTATTGTTTCATAATATATCGTACATTATGTTGTATTATGTTGTGTTAGGAAAAAATACATAAAATGAAAAACATTTATGCTTCATAGAAATGTTTTATTTCAACTATATTTCACAATAGAGGGTTTGAAACCATTGCTATATACAATATGGATTTATATATAGACAAGATATTCTTTTATTTTTCTGGTTCTCCATCGACTTTTTGAAGTAAGGATCTAAAAATACCATTAAGACTTGATATAAATTTTTTGATCTGCATATTTGTATGTAATGAGGTGATATTAGATTCTTTTAGAAAAATCTAAAGAGTTTGAATATCAATTTTGGAGCGGTTTTGAGTCCAACAGTGTATATCAATCGTATATCTGTTTATCTTTTTTATATCATGCATATCTCTATGAAAATTTGTGTGTCAGATACACAATATACAATGTGATATACACTGTACACATGTCACAAATGTGCTTTCTAGGTCCGATTTGTTATTTGAAACAAGAATCCTAAATCGTCTGTTATTATTGGAGATGATTATACAATGCCAATTTTTTTGGATTTTCATCACTAAACCTAACCTTTGGTCAACTATATGCTACTAATATATTTAGGGTAGTATATAGATGTCAATGTCCAGTAATTTAATGTTTAATTAGGGGTGACAGAAATAGGTCATGAAAATCACCCAACTTGTTCGAGTTTGGGCAGATCAGTGACCTTTTATTTATTAATTCAACATATTTTGATCTGCCTAACTTAATCCATCAAAAAGTTGAGTTAACATATTAACTTAAATTGGCTCATGAGAAAACTTATTAAAATATTTAAAAAGACTTCTTTCATATTTGATAAGTATATTTTATATAGACATAATAAAGATAAAAATTAGATTATTAAACAAATTAAGAAATTGAAACTTGGTAAGCATTGAGGGGTTAGGATATTACTCATTGTTTAACCCATTTTGATTCGATTCAAGTATCATTTGGCAGGGTTAATAATTTATCAATTTATTAATTCGACATATTTTGATCTGCTCAGATTCAGTCAAACTCGTTTATTTAACACTCTTACATACAATCACTGAAAGTTACTTACTATAATATCATAGTAACTGAATTGTATATGACTTGCTCATAAAATATCAGTGTTTCGTCACTCTGTGAATTACACATACAATAATAACTACGCCTCAATCTCAAATAAGTTGCAGTCAGCTATATGAATCATAATTTCTTCATTTAAGCTCACATCACAATCACACTAAACAAAATAAAAGTGAAAAATACGTTAAAATAATTTTTAAAATTTTTTAAAAAAAGTTTCATAATAAGTCTAAAATCTATACTCAATAGTTATCACATGTATGAATCTTTTTCTTCTATTATCACCTATATGAAATTTCATTGTATCCAATTTTTAGCTAAGTCTTTATTGATACCTAGTATTTGCAGGTTTTTTGAGACAACTTTCTTCCATGTTTTTAGATCTATCTTGTTCTCTTTTAACACATGCACTTATCATAGTTGCACACCTATGGACCGGTGCGTGTATAAGTCGACATAGAACATGTCCAAATCATCTCAAGCGATATTTTTGCATTTTATCCTTAATGTGTGCTACTTGCATCTTCTGGTAAATGTAATTATTTCTAATCTTATCGATTGGTATGACAGCAGATCCATCTTAGCATCCACATCTTTGCAACTACCATCTTGCGGATATGTAAAACTTTAGCAGTCCAACATTCACTACCATTTAACATTTGTCAGTTTTATAGTTGTTCTATAAAACTTACCTTTGACTTTGGTAGATATCCTTCTACCACATAACCTCGGTAACACTTCTCACTTCAACCATATGTTTTAATCTTATAATAAGTAACATCTTTATCTATCACTTCATTCTCTTGAAACAACGAGCCTAAATATCTAAATTATTTATATTTTTGACACTGTAATCTCATCTAGTCTCACTTCTCTCTTCTCATGCTGAGTAAACCAGCAATGTGTGCATATATTCAGTCTTACTTCTACTTATCCTAAAATCCTTGCTTTCTAAAATACTTTTCCATAATTCAAGATTTAGTTAACACCATCGCTAATTTCACATAAATAAGAAAATAAATAAATTTCACCATATACATTTTTTGACTATCCATTATTTAAAAATGACAACTGAAAAAATATTAATTAAATAAAATAAATGAGAAGATACTGGCTCATGATTTACCCAATGCTATAAATATTCCAATAATATTGTTTAAGGGTAACTTACATAAAACACACATCTTTGAGAGCTAATTACCCTTTTTCCCACCTCAATTCTGTCGGGATACATCCCTCACCTCGGGATACATCGCCTCATCCTCGGATACATCACCTCGCCTCGGGATACATCTCTAAACCACTGGGATACATCCCAATCTAATCGGATACATCCCAATCTCATCGGATACATCCCAAACCACTCTGATACTTCGGCATTCTTTGATTTTACCTCTGATACATCGGCATTCCGCATGTATCAGAGGGCGATGTATCCCGACGTGAGGTGATGTATCCGAATATTTTTTGATTAACGTGTGGTATATTAGTAATTAAAATAAAGTAGTGAGAGAGTTAGTAAATATGGTAAGGAGGTATGTCTCTTTAGATAGTTTAACCATTGCTTAATAGTTACTCCTACATGACTTGTCAAAGGTTCACCTATAGTACGTAAAATAGAAAAGCATTCGGCTGCAATATTGGGTGTAATAAATGATAGAAAATTTACATAGATATGCTATATTAAGAAAATATTTACCCCTTATAGCAATAAGATTTTATTTTTCACTAGACACTTGTAATACATTTATAATACAATTTTAATACATATTGCAGAGAACAATTTATAACACATATAATACAAGTTTTATTCATTGATAATACATTTATCACATACTTTAATACACTTATAATATATTATGTCAATTTCTTACCAAGCAAGCATAATACATTTTAAAACACTTATAATACATCTATAATGCATGCATAATTCACTTTTAATACATAGTGCAGATTTATCATAATATTGCTATAGATGGTAATAAATAAAAAAGTATCGCTAAAAATAATAATTATTTATTAAAAAGTACTCACCCAAATATTTTTTTCATAAAGGATCTTAAAATATTATATAGGATGATTTTCTCTATTTTCAATGTTTGTTAACCATAGTGCAGCAGGAAATTACATGGAGCGGCCTCAAAAGTGAGTGGTCTTCAATTTATGTCCCTCATAAGAAGAGTCTTTAAAAAATACTCTTCCTTCCTTTTTATGTATAGAACATATACATTTTTGCCCCTCTACACCACAACTCTCCATTTCATTTGTCTCTCAACTTTTAATTTTCATTTTTCCTTTTTCTTTTATCTCTTTAATTTTTTATCTTTTTTCTTTTTTCTCAATTTTTTTTAATTCTCGTTTTCTTTTTTCTCTACCTTTTTTTTTTCCTTTTTCTCTTAACTTTTTTTTTTTTTTTTTTTCTCAACCTTTTATTTTTTTTTCTCTTTTTTTCAACTTTTTTTTCTTTTTTCTCAACTTTTATTTTTTTTCGCTTTTTTTTTTATCTTTATCTTTTTCCTTTTCTCTTTTTCTCTTCTCTTTTTTTCTTTTTTCTTAACCTCTATTATTTTTTGCTAGTGAATAAAAAGTTAGATAATCCGCAAAGAAGATCTTTTTTCTTTGAAATCGAAGTAAACTTAAGAGCGTGCTTTGTTGTTTGAAAGTCCTTTGGAACAAGTCTTGCCTCTAAGGCAAATGTTATAGAACATCTCATAAATCAAGACACAATGAGGTAGTGTCAAGCCTTGCTCGTGGGGCATAACTTGTTGTTTGAAAATTCTTGAGCTAAGTCTTACCTCTAAGGCAAGAGTTATAGAGCATCTCATAAATTAAGACACAATGAAGTAGTGTTAACTCTTGCCCATGGGGCATAAACTTATTTTTTGGGAGGCCCTTGGGCTAAGTCTTGCCTCTAAGGCAAAACGTTATAGAGCATCTCATGATCAAGGCACAATGTGCTAGTGTCAACTCTTGCCAATGAGGTGTAACTTGTTGTTTGAAAGTCTTTGAGCTAAGTTTGCCTCTAAGGCAAGAGTTATAGAGCATCGCATAAATCAAGACACAATGTGGTAGTGTCAACTCTTGCCCATGTGGGCGTAACTTGTTATTTGGAAGTCCTTGGGCTAAGTCTTGCCTCTTAGGCAAGCGTTATAGAGCATCTCATAAATCAAGCACAATATGATAGTGTCAACTCTTGCCCATGGGGCGTAACTTGTTGTTTGAAAGTCCTTGGGCTAAGTCTTATCTCTAAGGCAAGAGTTAAGAATGTCTCATAAATCAAGACACAATGAGATAGTGTCAAGTCTTGCTCGTGGGGCATAACTTGTTGTTTGAAAATCCTTGAGCTAAGTCTTGCCTCTAAGGCAAGAGTTATAGAGTATCTCATAAATTTAGACATAATGAAGTAGTGTGAACTCTTGCCCATGGAGCGTAACTTGTATTTTTTGAGAGGTCCTTGGGCTAAGTCTTGCCTCTGAGGCAAGTGTTATAAAACATCTCATAAATCAAGACACAATGTACTAGTGTCAAGTCTTGCTCATGGGGCGTAATTTATTGTTTGGAAGTCTTGGGCTAAGTCTTGCCTCTAAAGCAAGAGTTATAGAACATCTCATAAAAAAATAAAGGTCGAAAAAAATGATTAAAAAAAGAGAAAAGAAAAATTAAAAAAAAGAAATAAAGAAAAAAGAAAAAAAAGATTAGAGAAAAAATAAAAATTGAGAAAAAAAAAAAAACGAAGAAAAAAAAACGAAAAAATAAAGGTTGAGAAAAATAAAAAAAAATAAAAGGAGAAAAAAAATAGAATTGAGAGGAGAAAAGGAAAAAAATAAAGATTGAGAAAAAAGAAAAAAATGTAGAAGAAAGAATAAAACAAAAAATAAAAGAAAAATAAAGGTTGAGAAAAAAAGAAAAAAAAAGAAAAAATAGAAATAAAAAAAAGAAAAAAGAGAAAAAGAAATATATATAAAAGTTGAGAGACAAATGAGCATTGAGAGTTATTTAAAAATATTTGAGGTGTAGAGGGGCAAAAAGGTAGTTGCTTAAAAAGGACCCGGAGCCCAACTTATTTTCATTAAACTTGTATTTTCTATTTTAGCCACTTTGTAATTACATTTGTAGCCGTCCTTTATGTAAGGAAGGTGTTCTTTTGGTAAAGCTTTGGACTCTTCAACTAATCTGGAATTGTTTGACTCACATAACGTTGTTTGGATGTTGTATTTTGGAGGAAATAAGTCAAGAATTAAACTGTTGAATCAGTGTAAATTATACTAAAGTGAGATTAAATCTTCTTAAAGAGAGTGATTTGGTCTCACCATCTATGCAAGAATAACCAAGTTAAAATGGAAAAGTTATCATTCTTTTAAAATAAACTAAAAAAGAAATATTGACACATAAACTAGAATGGAGAGAGTACTAGTAATTTATACTGTATTATATTTGTATAATCTCCGAATATTTATATTTTGATCAATAATCAATTAGTTTATTCTACTTTATCTTAACTAAACCCTTTGGATTCTTATGACCTGCTCCACTCACCACTGTCCTTGGATTATATTTATCAATAATTTTTTGGGAAATTCATTAATATGTACAATTCAATCAAATTTATTTACTAATATGATCAAAATATGTCAAATTTATATACTGATTATATATAGATATATATTATATGTATAATATATGTATATTATATTTAAATATATAAAATCTATACATTGTTATCTATATTATAAACTATATCACCCAAAAATATTAGACTGTAATTATCCCTAATATTTTTGTACACTTCCAACACATTTTTTAAATCACTGAATTATTCTCACATTCTTAGCTTTTTAAATCCCTATATTTTTTGTTTCTTTGTCCCTCTTTTGCTATTTTTTCCTTCAATTTATATCACATGTTGAGCATACAGCCAATAGAACCAAGCATGGGTGATCTAATATCATGTGAAAATATTCCAAATTCAAGCACTTAACAACAATCATTCTTTAAAATATAATTAACATGCAACTTTTATGTTTTGGCATCTTTCTTGACAACTTCATGTTGTATATATTATATCTACATTATATGAGTCATTATCTGACACAAGTTGGTGGCTATGTTTCTTTAAAAATTATAAATTAAGTGAATAAAAATGCATTATTTTGTCTCCACAAATGTCATTTGGTCACCATGTCCATAATTATGTCATTATATAAACTCTAAACCTAATTAAGGCAATCAAGGAATACAACCCTGCCTTTTCAATTTGCCTAAAAATATACCACAATATCAATGGAAAACTTGCAGAAGAATGATTGTCATGTTCTTCTTGTGACATTCCCAGGGCAAGGTCACATCAATCCTTGCCTTCAATTTGCCAAGAGATTGGTCAATTTAGGAGTACAAGTCACCTATTGTACTAGCCTATCGGCTTTCAATCGTATCTCAAATCTTCCAACTATAAGAGGGCTAAGCTTTGCTCCCTTTTCTGATGGCTACGATGGCAATTTTAAGGGATCCGTTGATGAATTCCATTTATTTTATAATTCTGTGAAGACTTATGGGTCCGAGTTCGTAACAAATATGATATCAGAGCACACACAAAAAAATTGTCCATTTACTCATGTTATCTACACTACCCTTATGGCTTGGGTAGGGTTAGTGGCCAAGAGCTCTAATGTCCCATCAACACTTTTTTGGATTCAACCGGCCATAGTTTTGGATATCTATTATTATTACTTCACTGACTATGCAGATTCTTTCAAGAATTGTCCTCAACATCAATCTCTAGAGCTTCCGGGGTTGCCTTTAGTTCTTAATCCTCGCGATTTTCCTTCCTTTGTTTTCACTAATGTGAAGTACAATGATTGGGCAATTCAATCTATCAAAGAGCACATTCAACTATTGAATGATGAAGGAAATCCAAGAGTACTAGTGAACACTTTTGATGCTTTGGAATTTGATGCTCTTAGGGCTTTGAAGAACATTGTGACCATGGTGGGAGTTGGTCCTTCCATTCCTTCAGCTTTTCTTGAAGGAAATGATCCTTCTGATACTTCTATTGGAATCGATTTACGACCAATTTCAAAAAACTACATGGATTGGTTGGATGTAAACCCTAACGAGTCTGTTATTTACATAGCATTTGGTAGCTACGCCGAGATACCAAATCAACTAATGGAGGAAATAGCCCAAGGATTAATAAAAAGTGGAAGGCCATTTTTGTGGGTGGTTAGGGAAGGTGTAAATGGGGAGAAACCGAAGGAGAAGTTGAGGTGCAAAGAGGAATTAGAAAAGCAAGGGAAAATAGTGACTTGGTGCTCACAAGTGAAAGTCTTACATCATCCTTCTGTGGGTTGTTTCTTGACTCACTGTGGATGGAACTCGACTCTAGAAAGCTTAGTTTCTGGTGTGCCTGTTGTGGCATGTCCACTTTGGAGTGATCAACTTTGTAACGCTAAGCTCATTCGAGATGTTTGGAAGACCGGAGTCCAAGTTAGTGCCAATGATGAAGGTATTGTTGAAAAGGATGACTTGGAGAGATGCATAGATGTTGTGATGGAAGGGGAGGAATATAGAAAGAATGCCAAAAAATGGAGGGAATTGGCTAAGGAAGCTATGAAGGAAAATGGTTCATCCTCTATGAATCTCCAAGCTTACATTAAGGAGATTTTACTTGGTCATAGCTAAATTTCTTTGAAGAAATGACATTTGACAATATGCTTTGGTGAATTAATTTAAAGAAAAATAAATTAAGTGCAATTATAGCTAATGGCAACCTTTTCTTATGTTAAGTAAGCTATAACCTATTGTATGTCATAAGAAGAATTTTCTTATTTATTAAATTCCATTATTTCTTATGTACGCATATATAACATAGTCTTTTAATTTGTATTTAAGTACATTATCCAAAGTGGCTATTAATAGAGAAGAGGCAGAGGTTCCAATGTCATGTTGAAGCCACAAGTATTAAGTTTGATTCTAACTGATGTTTAAGAGCCATTGGGACCTATGCAGTGCCAATATTTTCTATAAGTTGAGAATCAAAAGGAGTTATGATATGTTCATAGTTAAACATTTTAGGAGTATCTTTAGACAATTGAGTGGGTGTTTGGGCAAAAAAGGTTAAAAACCTAAAAACTATACGTATTATCGATAAAGAGATACAATCACAATTATTGGCTTGATTGACTTAATTATACCTCGATAGCGAGATGTTATGCTAGCATAATTCATGTTAGATTCCTACGATGTTATGGTGAGGCGACTCAACCAATTCAGTCGATACCTCAAACTAAAATCTTCTTCTATGTCAGTATCTAGAGGTACTCCTCCATTCAAGCAAACCTATATATATGTTATGTTATGAAAGGCTTAATGACACATTTTCAATTTTAGAAAGTGCAATTGTTACCTGCATACTCTCTTCAATAATATTGCTTAGTTTATAACTCTTCTCTTATAACTGTTACCATGCTAATTATTGCATGTACTTTAGTCTCTCCAATTAATCTGCTCATCCTTTTTGATTTGTAATACTTTTATTAGAAAATGAATGATGAATGTGTCTAATCGTGGCCCTCTTCAGATTCAATAGTGCACTATATAGAGAGCGAGCTTAGTTACTTGAGGATATTATAACTTGCTTTTAGGTGACTTATAAGAAAGGATTTTTTTTTTCAATTCTGAATTGGATTCTACAGGTTGGAGTATATAGGATTTAGATTTATCTTAATGCAATAAAATAGGGAGGTGACTATACATGTTTTACCTTTTAAATGATTTTATATGTTTGGACACTGACAACTTTCATTTCTTTAAGGAGGAGTTTGATGTATATGCTACATAAGAGGAAAGTTTGAATCTTCTGGTGGATATTTTCAATCTCTTGTAAAAAATAAAATTCTTCAACCTACTTATACATAAAGTTTAAGGATCTTGAAATACAGTTTTTGTTGTGCCAACAAGTCTATTTAGGTCTCATAATGTGATTAATCCTCTTTTTTCCCAAGTTGTTGGATTCCAATTCCTAATTGTAATTGTCGTAATTTAAAGAAGAAATAGATGTTATTAAATTCTTTGCATATTGTTTGTACATAAATAATGAATCAAATACAAATAAAGCAAGTCTCATGGAAAAATGAAAGTGATAAAGTTGTGCAAAAGCAAAAAAGCAAGATATAATAGAATTGATACAATTGCAAGGGATGGAAAGCAGAAAACTGAACTATTAACAACTATTTATCATAACACTCCTTAACTATTAATTGTTCAAAAAATTAGAATACTTTAGGTGTGTTTCTTACCATTAACTCTTAATTAATTTTAAGAGAAAATATATAAAATTTTAATGTGATAAGTTCATCGTCTATTTAATAGGTGACTGGAAAAGTTGTGACACTTGATGATATATTCTGGAAAGGTGTTTGTTTGATCTGTTTTTACATAAGAATAAGTAATTTCTTTAATATTTTCTTCCAACTCTAATTTTAAAATCTTTCAAAAACTACAGAAGTAGTCATCAGTTGCAATTTTGTTTTCCAAATTATTAGAATAGGTTATTTGGGCTTTATCTTAAAGGCTTGAGGGATTAAATAAGAAAGCGTTACGAATTGCATTTCAATATTAACTTAAAACCACTGATTAGTTGTGCCATTATGACTTATTGCCTCCTTTGTAGTAGCATTATAAAAGCTTCATCTATCATTTTTTTCCTCTTCACAGTTTTCATATTTTTTAACCACTCTATTTATGGTTTTTTCTTATCCTCACTCTTTAAACATTTTTCTTCTTTTAACAATTACAAATGGATCTTATATATATTTGGACTATAAGCTTTGGCAGAAAAATTGAAGGGTGTGTGTATATATATATACACATCTTAACAGGGGCGTATCTAGGTGGGGTCACCAGGTTCATGTGAACTCATGTTCTCCTCCCTAGATCATATATAGTACTGTTATATTTTTCTAAAAATATTTAAATATAGCTACGTGAACTCTCGCTTGAAGTATTTTTATAATAGTGCACCCATTCTCTCGAAATCCTGGATACGCCTCTGCACATCTACACTGGTATTATAGATGCCTACTTGATTGACGGGCTATTATTGATGCTGAATATATCAAAATACTTAAAGCACATCACTCAACTTTAGATAATTGGTCATCATAGTCACTCAACTTTATTTTGTCTTTCAATAATCATTCAACTTTGGATAATTAGCCTCCAAAGTCACTCAACTTTATTTTATCTTTTAAAAGTCACTCAACTTATTGAGACTGGTGTCACGTGAGAGACACGTGAAGGTAGTTAGGAAAATAAAAGTTGTTAGGAAAGCTGTTAGTTAGTTAGTTAGTGAAGAGTTGTTAGAAGTAATTAACTGTACACTGTTAATCACAGAGATTAATAGAATTAGCTTAGATACTAGCTTAGACACTTGTACTATATATAGCATTATAGTTGTACAGATCAATATACAAGAAAGATATTTTCTCATCTCTGTTTTGCTCCTACTGAAATCAGTAACTGATTCTCCATTGTTGCTTAGCTCGTAGATCTCATCTCTAGATTTCATCATGGTATCAGAGCTATAATCCACCTCTGTGGATTTAGGTTTTCAACATTCTGCATCGATCCTGAGAGAACATCGTAGTATCAACAATGGCGATCGATAATACGGAGCAGGAGAAATTGAGTCACAATCATCCCTTATTTCTGAGTACCACTGATAATTCAGGAACTGTGTTGATTTCTCTACAGCTGACTGGAGCAGAGAATTACTCTGTATGGCATCGTGCGATGAAGATTGCGATTCTAGGTCTCAACAAGATGGGATTCATCAGTGGCGAGTGCAGGAAGGAGAATTTTGGCCTCTATTTGACAGATCTGTGGGAGAGATGCAATGCGATAGTGTTATCATGGATCATGAACTGCGTTTCAAGTGAGTTGCTTAGTAGAATTGTGTACTCATCAAATGCCAGTGAAGTATGGAGAGAGCTAAGGGAGAGGTTCGATAAGATTTATGGCTCACGAATCTTCCAAGTTCACAGACAGATAGCGATAATCGATCAAGGAACCAGTGGAATTGCAGCATATTTCACGAATTTACGGATTCTATGGGATGAATTTGATGCATTGGCACCTACACCTGGATGTAACTGTGATAAGTCTCGTGATTATGTTGAGTTTATGAGACAACAAAAGTTATTGCAGTTCCTCATGGGACTCAATGAATCATATGAAGGAGGTCGTGAGCAGATATTAATGATGATTCCTCTGCCAAGTGTGAATAAAGATTACTCGATGCTAATTGAGAGAGAAATCCAGAGAAGCATAACAAATTCTTCCTCTTCTAGGAGTATTACTCATGGAACTGAGGCTACAGCCTTGATGACTGCCAAAGGAGGAGGAGGTATGCAGAACACATCCAAATTCAAAAGAAACTGGAATGCTAAATGTGAACATTGTAAACTAATGGGACATGTTCAAGAAGACTGCTATAGATTGGTAGGTTACCCTCCCGACTTCAAATTCAAAAGGAAAGAAGGACCTCATGGCAACAACACTACGAATCAAGGTGGATACAACAACAATCGTACTCATCATGCATCACATGGAGGTTTTCAAGGAGGGCAAGGAGGGTACCAAGGAGGTTATCATGTTGCTCATAACACCTCTCAATCCAGCACTAGTACCAGGGAGGATACACTTCTACACACAATGCTTTTGCTGTTGCTCATAGTCCATATGGTGAATCATTCATAAGATAAGATCCTCAAAGGACTGGAACCAGGCTGAATCCAGAAGGAATAAGGACATTGAGTCTCAATCCATCCGAGTATGACCACATTGTACACTTGCTCCAAGGAGAGACATCTGGCAAAGGAAAATGTGTTGTAGGTGAGACATCAGCTAACATAGCATGTATGATTCATGCCTTACTTGCTGATATGCATAGAAAGGAATGGATAGTTGACTCAGGTGCAACCAACCATATGGTTTTAGATGATAAGTTGCTAACTAACAAGGTAAAACTAAATGATCCTTCAAGGAAAGTGCATTTACCAAATGGAGGAGTAGCTCACGTGACTCATACTGGTTCCTGCAGGCTAAGTAGTGGACAAAGACTGGATAATGTGCTTTATATTCCTGATTTTGAGTACAATTTGCTATCTATCTCCAAGTTAACTAGAGCTTTGCAATGTTTAGTTGCTTTTTACCCTGATTTCTGCACATTCCAGGACCTTTACAGTGAGAAGGTGATGAGGATTGATAGATTTCATGATGGACTCTACTTAATACTTCCTGAATCTTCCACTAAAGGAGACTGCAAGGCAGAGAGAAGTTTGTTTTCAAATATGCAAATAAAGAAGGAGATTCCATTGATTTGTGGTATAGAAGGTTAGGTCATGCATCCAGTGGAGCAATAAGACAGATTTTTCATTTCCCTTTAGCTACTTGTACAAATGTCTTGAAGAACTGTTTCATATGTCCTCTTGCTAGACATGCTAGGTTACCTTTCCCCACTAGTAGTAGTAGTACATCAGCAGTGTTTGATTTACTACATATTGATGTTTGGGGACCCTATCATGTACCTACATTTGATGGTAATAAAATGTTTCTTACCATTGTGGATGATCACTCTAGGATGACTTGGCTTTATTTGCTGAAGTTAAAATCTGATGTCATTGTTTTACTTAGACAATTTCTGGTGATGGTACAAACACAGTTTCAAAGATCTGTCAAGATTATTAGGACAGACAATGGGAATGAATTTCTCAGTCATGAATGTTCTGCTTTATTCAAGTCACTTGGCATTGTGCATCAGAAAACTTATGTTTACACCCCTCAGCAGAATGAGATTGCTGAGAGGAAACACAGACATGTTTTGGAGATAGCTAGAGGAGTTAGGTTCCAGGGTGGGATACCTTTGAAGTTTTGGGGTCACTATGTTTTGGCTGCTATCCATATCATTAACAGGCTTCCATCTTCCTCCCTGCATGAAAAGAGTCCTTATGGAGTATTTCATGGTTGCAAGCCTAGTCTGGATCACCTCAAAACCTTAGGATGTCTATGTTATGCCAAGCGATTTCCCAATCATGACAAGCTTGCTCCCGGAGCTATTGCATCAGTCCATCTGGCTACTCAGAGGTCAGCAAGGGCTATATTCTACTGAATCTTGAGAAACACACCTTCTTTGTCAATAGAGATATAATTTTTAATGAATCTGTGTTCCCTTTTAAACAACCTCCTTCAAATCCAGACCCTTTATTCTTGGCTCCAGATATTTCTGCTTCCTCTTACTCCTCCTCTCCAATTGATCATCTTATATCACCTCCTCTTGAACCTACAGTTCATGTTCATGTTGCACCTGCAACTCCACCAGTTTATCCTGTTGTACCACCTATTGCAACTGTTGTTCCACCTATTGCACATGATATTCCTCCTGTTGCACCTCCTCTGGTTCCTCCTATAGTGCCTCTAGTACCATCCAGAGCTTCGAGCAGAGACAGGAAAGCTCCTCTTTGGATAACTGATTACACTGCCTCAGCAGCTACTACTCCTTATTCAATTTATCACTCTGTGTCCTATGCTGGTCTGAGTGCCAACTATCAGCAGTATTTGCATGCCTTTTCAGCGGAGACAGAGCCTAGATCATTTCAGAAAGCTATACTTGATGCTAGGTGGGTGGTTGCTATGCAGGATGAAATTCAGGCTCTAAAGGACAACCATACCTGGGAGCTGGTGTCTCTTCCTTGTACTAAGAAACCCATTGGGTACAAATGGGTTTATAAGATTAAATATCATGCTGATGGTTCCATAGAGAGGTTCAAGGCACGACTTATAGCCAAGGGTTACAACCAAAAGGAAGGGCTAGACTATCACGACACCTTCTTACCTGTTGTCAAGATCGTCACAGTAAGATGTGTCCTCTCTTTAGCTGCCTCTGCAGGCTGGCATGTGCATCAGATGGATGTGCACAATGCTTTCCTGTAGGGTGATCTGTTTGATGAGGTCTATATGTCTCTTCCTCAGGGATTTGGCAGCCAGGAGGAGTCTAGTATGGTGTGGAGACTTACCAAATCCCTCTATGGCTTGAAACAAGCCAGCAGGCAGTGGAATCTCAAACTAACTGAAGCACTGATGGGTATGCAGTTTATACAAAGCAGCTTAGATCACTCTCTCTTCATCAAAAGACAAGGATCTAGCATGGTGGTAATCTTGGTCTATGTGGATGATATGTTAGTGACTGGAAATGACATGAAACTAGTTGAGACAACAAAACAGCAACTGCATCAATCCTTTAAAATGAAGGACTTGGGAGAACTTAGATACTTTCTGGAGATTGAATTCAGCAGGTCATCTAAAGGGATTCTCATGAACCAAAGGAAATACTCTTTGGAACTCATATCTGATCTAGGATTAGGAGCAGCAAAACCATCCTGGACTCCCATTGATGTTAATAAAAAATTTACTACAAAGTAGTATGATGAGATTGCGGAGATCAACAATGATGAATTGATGGAAGATGTGGAGCAGTACCAAAGGCTTATTGGCAAACTATTATATCTCACCTTGACAAGATTGGACATAGCATATGCAGTCCAGACCTTAAGTAAGTTCCTACAATGTCCTAAAAGATCACATTGGGAAGCTTCTTTGAGGGTGGTAAGATATGTCAAGAGAGAACCTAGAATGGGTATCTTGATGAGTAGCAAACCCTATAGAAAACTTGAGGCATTTTGTGATGCTGATTGGGCATCATGCCCAAATACCAGAAGGTCTGTAACATGGTACATTGTGAAACATGGGGAGTCACTTATATCCTGGAAATCTAAGAAGCAAGTAACTGTTTCAAGGAGTTCTGCAGAGTCAGAGTATAGAAGCATGGCATCGACTGTCTCAGAACTAGTTTGGTTGGTTGGACTATTCAAAGAGCTTGGAGCTGATATTGAGCTACCAATAAAGCTGCATAGTGACAGCAAGGCAGCATTGAAAATAGTAGCAAATCCAGTATATCACGAGAAGACTAAACACATCGAGATCGACTGTCACTTTATCAGGGAGAAAATTCTTTTGGGAATGGTGGAAATGATGCATATTTGTTCAGAAGAGAACCACGCAGATGTGTTGACAAAAGCACTGGACATGACACAACATGAGTACTTAGTTTTCAAGCTTGGAGTGCTGAATTTGTTCACACCCTCCAGCTTGAGGGGGAGTACTGAGACTGGTGTCACGTGAGAGACACGTGAAGGTAGTTAGGAAAATAAAAGTTGTTAGGAAAGTTGTTAGTTAGTTAGTTAGTGAAGAGCTGTTAGAAGTAATTAACTGTACATTGTTAATCACAGAGATTAACAGAATTAGCTTAGATACTAGCTTAGACACTTGTACTATATATAGCATTACAGTTGTACAGATCAATACATAAGAAAGATATTTTCTCATCTCTGTTTTGCTCCTACTGAAATCAGTAATTGATTCTCCATTGTTGCTTAGCTCGTAGATCTCATCTCTAGATTTCATCACAATTTTACCAACTTAGCTTCTACAGTCATTATTCACCAAGCACGTATACTTTCTTTATTTTTAGAATCTGCAAATCAAAAAACCAGTTCATATAAGTTTACTTTCTATAAAAGTCATAATTTTTATTAGATCACAAAAATATTTATTAGTATAATATGTATATACAATAAAAATTTAATCTTAAACCTTTATGTTAGAATGCTGACCCCCTAATTTGCCTAAGGAACATGTTAAGCGATCTGTTCCTTTGTCAAATACTTAAATATAAAGCAGCAAAAAGAGAACACACGATATTTTACGTGGAAAACTCTCGGCTCACAAAGGATAAAAATCACGACCTACACCTCTGTAGGATTTAACTCAATTCCACTAAAACAATGAGTCTCAACACAAGATTACAAACTCTGTAACCTAAGAAATTATAAACTCTAATTCCTAAAACACCACAAAAACCTCCCCAGGTTTATGTGCACATGTCCTCGAGTTATCCCAACTTGAAGACTAACTCTTATATCAGTTTATAACTCACTGCCACTAAGAAAGAATGATTACAACTCAATGAAAAACAATACAATTAACTTGACTCAAGAACAGTAAAGCATAGACTTAAGGAACACGTTCTTCAATCTGGTTTCTTGTATTGGTTGCACTTAGATCTTCACTCAGAACTCTCTCAAATATGAACTCTCTCAATTTGATTGTGTTCTGCTTGTAGCTCTCTTTGTAAGTCCGAAGCCACCGCATCCCACAAAGAAAATCTATAACCAAGCAAACCACACATCTATTTCATATGGAGAACACTCATACAAACGTCAATGTATACATCTCCTCTAGTTTTTTTTTCTCGTTCGGGTGGTTCGGTCAAGGCAAGTTTGCGGGTTCTGCAAGTTTCTTGGTCTGTAGCAGCTTTGTTCAAGTTATGGAGAGTTGCTGGTCCATGTCATCTTGGCTCCTGTTGCTTATTTGTTCATGGGGACTGTGTTCGTGGCTTGTTCTTGAATAATTATTCTGGAATTGGTTTACTTTGATAGTTTTTGCATTCTTCATAATAGAGGTCAGTACTACTACTGTCTACTACAATCCTTGGAATTTTAGTTTCTTCGTTTATGTATGAATCAATTTGTTTTGAATTATTTCTGCACTGAATGAAATTTGTACACTTGAATATCACTCTTCATTATGCATCTCCTGATTGTGATAAGTACCAAAGTTTGATTTGTGTGAAAGCCGTAAGAGGTGGACCTAGTTCATTTTTTGTGCCTTTTAAGAGTAATTACAATGACTAGAACTATTAATTGCTTCCCAATTAATTTGAATAACTTGAGTGGCTTTTGTTATTGTCTTAATTTCTTGCCTTGTCACTTCTTTAGAGAATTGCTGGATGGAGTCTAAAAAAAGAGAGCATATAACTCCTTCCAGTTTGGTCTATGTTAAGCAAAAGGAACTACTCTATTTAAAGATTGTCATTATGTGATAGCTACTGGAGATTCGAATGTTAAGCCTTGGTCAATTCGGTTTGGCGTAGTTGTGTCGTTTTCAAACTTTAATAACTTTAGTTATTTTCGTCAAATGCTTACTGTATAAGTTTTACTTGAATTTTCTTGAATAGTTTCGAACACTCTCTTATCATTTTAACATTTAGTCATAAGAGCAAATGAGATCTAAACTTCCTGTAAGGCTCGAAGTAGTTATTCGTGAGAAAGAGCGAGATGGAATACGAGTTTGCTTTGAATCATGTTGCCCAGAAATTAGCTGGAAACTCTCTTTATTCTTTTTAAAAACCATTTTTCTTCTTGTATGATTATTTTGATTAAGAGTCTTTATTACTTTATCGCTTATTTATTCGTTTGATTAGTTTAACCTTAAGAACAAACATACTCTCACCCCTTTGGATATTTTTACATGTACACTATAATGGAATGACATCACTTGGAATTCAACCACGAGAGGGGAGGAGTCAACGCGCGAAGTGGAGCTCAAGTGGAGTCGTCGCCCCAGCGGGGGCCAGGTATGCTCGAGATATGATGACAAAAGGCAGGCTATAGCTTACTTCTTATATGAAGCACATATAGCTTTATTAAAAAATAAAGCAACTCGTTACTCCATTCTTTTCTAATTTTATATGTCACCCTTTTAAAATTTCAAAGACTCGATAACTTTTACTATTATGCTAAACTATCGATATACTTTCCTACAATTTAAATCTCAAAATATATATATGTATTTAGTTTCATATGTCTTTTAAAATGTTAAAATCTTTTATCTAGCACTCTGAATAAATTCTTTAAGAATTCTTTTCGTTTTGTCTTAAGGAGTTTAAGAGAGTTGATCATAAAAAATAGAATAGAGGGAGTAACATCGCATTGGGCTCATTTTCTGCCTCGCCATACCTGATCCCGCTCTCTCTCTCTCTCTCTTTCTCGCATGCACTCTCTATCTTAACTTTACTGTATATGTGGTTAATTTGTTATTTATTTTAGTCTCTTACATTATATTTGCCACAAAAACTAAGGTGGCATATGCTTTACTAATCATTTTTTTGCGAGATTTTGTGATTTATGTGGTCAGTTAGGACACACTATGCTGAATGAAAAATAATCAAAGGTATTCTTTATTAATTCGACGTTTCGCCAATGAGGTTAGTCTTTTGGTCTTCACGATCTTTTTATCTCTGAATACGTAGTCGTTAGGTAAATTAGCTTTGTTTGTTATTATTATATTTTATGTCATTCAAGTGCTTTAGTTATTACGTTTGGAAGCGATCAGGTTAGTTCGTCTCTCCTTTACTTTTCTGGTATTTTGTTCTAGTTTTCTTACTTGTACCCGTTATACTTTAAATGTTTTATTAGAAGCGACTAGGTCAGTCTCTCTTTCTCTTAATTATTAATACTACATGTATTTTATTTTCTCTATTTGGCATTTTGAGAGCATGCTTTGATTAATTGAATTCATGAACTTTGTGATTTTTCTAATGCGTCACTTGTCAAATTTTGCATGTTTAATCACTTTATCACCTAGATTCGAACTCATTAGATAATAATTTACGCCTAGTTTATTTATTTATTCTATAATAAAAGTTTTCTCATGCTTGATCACCTAGTTATTTAAAATCACACGTGAAAAAATGACTCGTTTAGTTAATTAATAATTTAGCATGTTTGACTATTTATCACATTTTTAGATTAATGAGTATAATTACACTTAATTTATTTACTTGTCTTAAAAATGAGGTTTGTATGCTCATCATATAGCCAATTTAGCTTAATAAATATGTCGACCTTTGTTTATCACCTTCTTCCCACATAAATAATGAATCCGGCAGGGCCCCACATTTGTAGACCTCGAAAGGTGCTTAACACCTTCCTTTTGAGGTAACTTGAACCCTTACCCAATTTTTGGTACGTAGACTTTATATTAATTTAATCGTAGTTAGTGTAGAATGGTGCTCTAACGCACCTTAATTCGTTAGGTGGCGACTCTTCACTCTTTTCTATCCTAAAAAAAGTTGTCACATCGAATCCCGCTTTTTGCAAGAGAAAAAGGGGCGCGACAACTTTCATATTTGGGAATCCTTATCCTTGTAGGACTTGTCAAATCAATCTTCTTGATTTCTTTCCTTGTAGGATTCTTCCTTATGAAAGGGAACTTTGTGCAAGCTGGACTCTCCTTATAAACATGTTTTCTCCACACGCTTTGATCTCTTCTCTGCGTTATTCTCCTTCTTCTGATCCTAGTTGAATTCTGCTTGGGAGGAGCAAGTCACAGATACATGTTCCCTGCATGTGTTCCACAGCTTTGTCAATCTTCAAAATCTACCTTGATCCAACAACTTCTCTCTTTTTGATGATGACAAACTCTTGCTTCTTGTATCATGAATTCCACTTGTATCATGTCAGTTTTCTTTAGGCAAACTGCAAAAAGAACACATTAGAGGAACAGGTCGGACCAACGGGTTATAAATACCACACAAGCAACACTTTATATATACAACAATATCACTTACATATAAATGTCATTTTACAACCGCGCGAAGCGCGGGCTATTTCACTAGTTTTTTTATATTTCTTAAATATTTTAAGTTGTTATTATTGTGATTTGTACTACTTTTTACGTAATTTTTAAATATATAACATATTAAAAAGAAAAGTAACATAAACAAATTAAAACGGAGGCAGGCATCACAAACAGGCACGTCGACCAGTTGTCTGCTTATTCCCTTTTATAAGTAAGGAGAAATGATAGATATTAGACTGTTGATAGCTTAGCAATCATTGGACTCATAGGTTTAGGCTTGGTAGTGACTGACGTAGTACTAGTCGCTCCTTGTAGTTCTTGCTTTTGTTATCTATCTTCATATGTTGTTTATCTGTTTCGATTATCACACTATTTTAATATTGTTATTGTTTCTTTCTTGTAGGCTTTGCACTGCTTTCTTTATTAATTGCTATGCTTTCTTCACTATTTTCTTCTTTTTTTATTTGAATTTGTTGCATATGAGCTGAAGATCTCTCGTAAACAACCTCTCTACCTCCACGATCCAAATCTTCTTTGATAGTTGTGCCAGAAGTTGCACCTGCGATGAAAGATATCCAGAGAGATATAGGGGCAGGCCTAGGAAGTAGACTGAGACTCAGGCAGCCACCTATGACTAGGGGTTGTGGTTAGTGGCGTAGCCATATGTAATGAAGGATGGCCAGTTAAACACTCTTCATCGAAAAATTATACTATGTATATAAAAAAATAATATAAAATATATAGATCAAACATTATTTTTCATATATATTTCAATCAAGCTCTCAGAATGAGGGATTAGGTTGTTATACTTTTGTAGTTACACACACGCACTCTCTCTCTCACTCTCAAAATATTTATCGCTTTTTTCAAGATTTAAATTAAGTGAACTATTGACCAATTTTTTTAACTATTGTAACGACCAGGTTCGTCATTACGGGTAAATTTTTTGTGCCAATTTTTGAGTCAGAAGACTTCTGAGCTTGGGAGTTGAAAAATTCTGGGCTAGGCTAGTTTCGCTCAGTTTTGGAGCGAGGCATGGTCTAAGACAATCCAGGTAAGGATTGAATAAAGTGTCTTAATTTGATCTAGTTTTCCATTTAGCTAAGACATAAAGGAGTCTGGGGGACTTTTCAGAATCAAATTCGGGTAAGTAGAACTCCCAAAATTGAGGTTGACGCGAAGGGGTTGTCCCGGAATGTCAGGAAATTAAGTAAGTTGTAAAATGGAACCTTTTGAGAGGATTTACGACTTTCTGTCCTGTGTCAACCGTCGTAGCGGTTGACACACCACCATAGCGACCTCCGCTATAGCGAAGAAATTACCGCTATAGCGAAAGTTAACGCCTGTCAGCACCGCTATAGTGGTAGGTTCCGCTACGGTGGTACCGCTATAGAGGAGCGTGGACCGCTATAGTGGAGCAATGGGATCAGAAAACTCAAAAATGATTTTTGTATTTTCATTCTCTCTCATTCAACCTCAAAACAGACGAGGGTTACTCCAAGAACCCTCCTAGGCTGCTCCAAAGTTTGGGAGCCATGTGGAGGAGGAATTTAGGCTGAAAGGACGTGAAACCACAAATTCGGACCTGTAGAATCATCAGGGAACGCCTTCATAGAATCAGAAAAGGCATGGAACAGCTGCTCGGTATCCAGGTAGGCTAGGTTTTCTTTATTGAGTAGATTGACTTGTTTCCATTTTTTACTTGTCGTATAGATTGAAAGGAAGAATCCATGCCTAGGCCTTCGGGCACGGAGTCTGGAGGAAAATTATTTAGGTTGAATTGGTTAAACTAGAATTGATGGAGTTGTGATAATGTGTTGTGATATTTTGGGTTGTTATGCTTAATTAGGTGTTGTATGATAATAAAATTCAGGGACTAGAATATTGAAAAGATTTGGAGAACCGGAAGGGGTTAGTAATTAACTAATGTGCAAGGAACAGAAGTTTTGAAAAATGAATTGGTATAATTAAGATATCGTAATGGCTGTGTTTCCAAGGCTAGGGATTTTTTCCATGTTTTATCTCGATCCTAGGAGGAAGGTCAGGAATAAAGGTATCTAATGGCATGTTTAAGGGGGTGATTCAGGGTTAGTCTCCGCATGAAATTTAATGGTTCATTGTGTACCCGAAATAGGATAGGTGATGGTTATTGATTTTTGTATGCATATATGTTTGTGTACTTTCATCTAAGTATTGTATGAGTTGTATGCTTAGGGAATGATTAGGAATGTCTAAGGGTCCTGTTATCAGTCTTGTGAAATGAACTAGGTGTTATTGCTTGTTGGTTTACAAGTGTTGATTGTTCATTATTTGTGACTGTGGAATTGTGTGACATTCGGTTGGCTCGGGTACCATGCCTGGTATGAAAATACTAATGGTTAGCTCGGGTACCACGCCTGATACGGGAATACTAATTGTTGGTTCGGGTATCACGCCTGGTACGGGAATACTAACGGTTGGCTCGGGTATCACGCCTGGTACGGGAATACTAACGGTTGACTCGGGTACCATGCCTGGTACATATTACTAACGGTTGACTCGAGTACCATGCATAGTACGAAGATACTAACGGTTGATTTGGGATCATGCCTGGTACAGGTTTTATATTGATTGGCTCGAGTACCACGTCTGGTACGGGTTTGATCTTACTTGCTTTGACTGTATATGCTGACGATGGTTCCATAAGTGGACTGGGTTAATTGTTGAATTTCTGAATGAATATTTTGGTCCTTGAGAGGCCGAGTTTCTACACTTAAATGTGGAGATGGTCCTGGGTAGATTGGGTATTTTATGTTAACACTAGGTGTTGGTATAGAGATCCTTGGTCGGTCCGAAAAGGATAAGAAGGGTATATGTCATGTTTGGTTATTGTTGTTGAATGATTGTTGAACCTGCTCTCTATGTTTGATAAGTAAAAAAGTAGACTGAGAGTCTGGAGTTGTACTACTGGCTGTTATTATATGTTGCACTGCTTTACTCAGTGCGGATGTACTTATTGTTCTTTATATGTTGGGTTCCTGAGAGGTCCGGGATTTATTATTATTGTCGTATAGTTGGTCCTTGAAGGGCCGAGTTAATTAGTTTGCTTAAGTGACAAGGGGGTTCTTCTGTGAACCGGGCTGTATGTTATGGCATAGATGATGTACTAGGGATTCTTGTTTGGTCCATATTATGTAAAAGGGATATATATTTACTATCACTGAGAATCATCAATATCAGTTAGACTTGTTACGTGCGGTTGATAAGCTAAAGGGAAGACTTGTGGCCTGGTTATAATGTTGGCTGTGGTTACTTGTCGAGTATGGTCCTAGGGGTCATTCGGACGGTTTGTACTAGTAGGTGGCGGTACGACAGTTGTGATCTACGTCACTAAGTAGTGGGGTTTACTCCGACTTGTTGAGTCATAGTGGTTGATTGGGGTAAAGGAATGGTAGCCCGGGTATGAGCATAGATATCGGGTAATGACAAGGTGACTTGGGAAGTCTAGGTGACAAGGTGACTTGGAAAGTCTAGGTGTCAATGTGACTTGGGAAGTCTAGGTGATAAGGTGACTTGGGGAAGTCTAGGTGTCAGGTGTGACTTGGGAAGTCTAGGTGACAAGGTGACTTGGGAAGTCTAAGGGATAGGAAGGTTGTTTCCGAAGCGGGTTTTGATAAAGGTGGATGTGAAAGGGGTTGAACTCATATATTTACCTTGATTTCTTATATGATGGTAGGAGTAGATTCGGGTCGACCGATGATGCCTATCAGTACGTGTGTTTGTACTAATTCTACTCTTGCTATACCTTTTGGGTATAGTTTGGTTACAGGGTTGGTGATGTTTCACAGGTTCAGGATGACGGTGATTCTCCAGCAACTCCTACTTTTGCTTCTATGGTGGGAGTTGATCATTTTGTAGTAGCTCTTGTACCGGTTTAGACTAGATTCTAGGGAGGGCTGATTTCAAAAATTATAAAAGGTTTCTGCATTCTTGTAAAACATTTTCATGTATTAAAAAGGTTGATTTCATGGTTTACTTCTTTTTTTCGCATTGCCTGTTGGATAGGATGGTAAGGGTTCTCCTGTCTAAGTGGATTAGAGTAGGTGCCCACATGGCTCGGTAATTGGGTCGTGTCAACTATATATGTTTCACCTGTTTGAGATGAAAATTAATATTCCCTCTGTGTTAGTTAATGTCATATAGTTTAACTGGAATCGAAGTTTAAGAAACAAAAAAAAATTAAAAAAAACTTATGATGATAAATATGTCATAATATTTTTGTATGATTATAAATTTTGTCACTAAGTTAAAATGGAAAATTTAAATTATTTTCAAATTTAAAAAGCTATCATTCCTTTTGAAACAAACTAAAAAAAAATGTTGACACATAAACAAGAAATAAACAAGAATGGAGAGTGTACTAGTAATTTATACAGTAATATATTTGTATAATTTTTGAATATTTATATTTTAATTAAAATAACCAATTAGTCTATTCTACTTTATCTTAATCTCGATCAATAGACAAATAAATGCCAAACAAGGAATATATATACACACACCCCTTTCCTCCTTAACTAAGATTTTTACGACCTGCTCCACTCACCACTATCCTTGGATTATATTACCAATAATTTTTGGAAAACTTATTAATATGTACAGTTGGATCAAATTTATTTATTAATATAATTAAAATATATAAAATTTATACAGTGATTATGTATATTATATGTATAGTATACATATATTATATTAAAATATATAAAAACTATATATTGTTGGCTATTTTATAAATTAGCTATATCACTCAAAGACGTTGCGTTGTAGTTATCCATAATTTTCGTACACTTCCAACACATTTTTTTAAATCACTGAATTATTCTCATATTCTTAGCTTTTTAAATCCCTATACTTTTATTTCTCTGTGTCCCTCTTTTGCTCTTTTTTCCCCTTCAATTTGTATCACATGTTGAGCATACAGCCAATAGAACCAAGCATGGGTGATCTAGTATTATGTGAAAATATTCCAAATTCAAGCACTTAACAACAGTCATTCTTTAAAATATAATTAACATGCAACTTTTATGTTTTGGCATATTTCTTGACAACTTCATGTTGTATATACTATATCTACAATATATGAGTCATTATGACACAAGTTGGTGGCTATGTTTCTTTAAAAATTATAAATTAAGTGAATAAAAATGCATTATTTTGTCTCCGCAAATGTCATTTGGTCACCATGTCCATAATTATGTCATTATATAAACTCTAAACCTAATTAAGGCAATCAAGGAATACAACCCTGCCTTTTCAATTTGCCTAAAAATATACCACAATATCAATGGAAAACTTGAAGAAGAATGATTGTCATGTTCTTCTTGTGACATTCCCAGGGCAAGGTCACATCAATCCATGCCTTCAATTTGCCAAGAGATTGGTCAATTTAGGAGTACAAGTCACCTATTGTACTAGCCTATCGGCTTTCAATCGTATCTCAAATCTTCCAACTATAAGAGGGCTAAGCTTTGCTCCCTTTTCTGATGGCTACGATGGCAATTTTAAGGGATCCGTTGATGAATACCATTTATTTTATAATTCTGTGAAGACTTATGGGTTCGAGTTCGTAACAAATATGATATTAGAGCACACACAAAAAAATTGTCCATTTACTCATGTTATCTACACTACCCTTATGGCTTGGGTAGGGTTAGTGGCCAAGAGCTCTAATGTCCCATCAACACTTTTTTGGATTCAACCGGCCATAGTTTTGGATATCTATTATTATTACTTCACTGACTATGCAGATTTTTTCAAGAATTGTCCTCAACATCAATCTCTAGAGCTTCCGGGGTTGCCTTTAGTTCTTAATCCTCGCGATTTTCCTTCCTTTGTTTTCACTAATGTGAAGTACAATGATTGGGCAATTCAATCTATCAAAGAGCACATTCAACTATTGAATGGCGAAGGAAATCCAAGAGTACTAGTGAACACTTTTGATGCTTTGGAATTTGATGCTCTTAGGGCTTTGAAGAACATTGTGACCATGGTGGGAATTGGTCCTTCCATTCCTTCAGCTTTTCTCGAAGGAAATGATCCTTCTGATACTTCTATTGGAATCGAGTTACGATCAATTGCAAAAAATTACATGGATTGGTTGGATGTAAACCCTAACGAGTCTGTTATTTACATAGCATTTGGTAGCTACGCGGAGATACCAAATCAACTAATGGAGGAAATAGCCCAAGGATTAATAAAAAGTGGAAGGCCATTTTTGTGGGTGGTTAGGGAAGGCGTAAATGGGGAGAAACCGGAGGAGAAGTTGAGGTGCAAAGAGGAATTAGAAAAGCAAGGGAAAATAGTGACTTGGTGCTCACAAGTGAAAGTCTTACATCATCCTTCTGTGGGTTGTTTCTTGACTCACTGTGGATGGAACTCGACTCTAGAAAGCTTAGTTTCTGGCGTGCCAGTTGTGGCATGTCCACTTTGGAGTGATCAACTTTGTAACGCTAAGCTCATTCAAGATGTTTGGAAGACCGGAGTCCGAGTTAGTGCCAATGATGAAGGTATTATTGAAAAGGATGACTTGGAGAGATGTATAGATGTTGTGATGGAAGGGGGGGAATATAGAAAGAATGCCAAAAAATGGAGGGATTTGGCTAAAGAAGCTATGAAGGAAAATGGTTCATCCAATATGAATCTCCAAGCTTACGTTAAGGAGATTTTACTTGATCATAGCTAAATCTATTTGAACAAATGACATTTGACAATATGCTTTGTTTGAATTTAAAGAAAAATAAAATGAAGTGCAATAATAGCTAATGGAATTTTTTTCTTATGTTAAGTACTAGAAGAAGTTGTTGTTCGTACTATGTACGGGCCCAATGTTGATACTTGAAAATTCTAAGATATGCCTAATTTATCATCTATAGTTGAGAACCTTCATCTGTTTAGTTGATTAATTCCTAGATATGCATACATTATTTCTTTTAGATCAATGAACTTTATATCAAATTAAAACGGAGAAAATTATTAAATTTTTAGAAGTAAGACCTGCCAAAGCAAGCATGTCAACCGCTTACTGCCTGCTTCAGCTGCTTCACCACAGCTTGGATAAATAAAGCTATAGCCTATAGTATGTCATAAGAAAAATTTTCCTATTTTTCAAATTCCATTATTTCTTAAGTACGCATATATAACATAGTCTTTTAATTTGTATTTAGGTAGAGATAATGTTTTAATCTCTTCCTCCTTTAAAAGCTCTTCAATAAGCTTTATATATTTTTTGTTTTTATTTCTAATTAGGAAGCAATTTATGCTGCTTAGGTTTGAGTATTTATGTTTCTGAACTAATATATATGTATTAATGTATAAATATATAAAAGCAAGAAAGTAGAATATTTTATTATTTAGCTAAGTGACTCTTTAATAATACGCCACTTGACAATTTTAGGACAATAAATATAATTATTCATAAGATTAAGCCAAGTGAAAAAATACTACTATAGGGCCTTTGCTTTTCTTCTTCTTCCTCCATCTTCTGCCATTAATGGCTTCTTCTTCTTCATTCTTCCTTTCTTCTATGTTGTTTAATGATCATCTCTTTGTTTAATGTGTGTTGTTTAATATAGATTTCATATAAAAGTGATATGTATAAAAAAAAAATTATATTAACAATATAAATATTGTATAAACAATGTATATGGATGTATATACATCTCTGATACATAGTTATACATGTTTATACATCATTTATACGATACCAATACAGTACATATATATTACATAATTATTTATACAATATCAATACATTACATATACATCACATAACTATTTATATAATATCGATACATTACATATACGTGCGATCATTTTATTGTAATTTTTTTTGTCGCTGGTACATTTAGGTAAAAAGCCCATCGATTTAAGCATAGTATTGCCCGGTCACATAAGCTGACAATTTGCAACAATAACCAATAATGATTTATTTATTTTTCCAGTATAGAATAACAAAAAACAGAGGGAAAAACAGAAGGCATGAAACTAATGAACAAACATCCCTCATTCCAAATTAATTCCTTTGATACATGTATACAAGTTATAAATTCATACACCAAATCTCTCCAACAAACGCATCAAATTTCTTATTAATATACTACCAAGATGCTACTTATGGTAACATCGCCTTATTAAGTTCGATAATAAGTTTTCCCTTTAAGAAAAAAATGTAATCCATACGTATATAATGACACCAACAGCAATAACATTTTCAGTGTAATCACACAAAAGCTACTTCATCTCGGTCTTGATAGCGCTAACCAATTGATCATACGCCTCTCCCCATGCATTCTTCATGTCAACACTCCACATTTCTGGACTTGCTTCTTTGATTGTCTCCAACAAGGCATACTTTGTTACCTGTGCAACACAAATGAATGAATTTTAATCTCCATCATGTATATTTTTATTATTTGTCAAAATTGAATGACTATATTTGTTTTATCTTGAGTTTTCACGTTGAGGGTCAAAGGGATGGGTGACGTCTTTATATGACTTGGATAATACTCACTTTTTAAGCTAACTTTTAGGGTTGGGTTAGACCTAAGATTCATTTTTTAACATGATATCAGAGCAAGACATATCTCAATTAAAATATTTCGATGTTGAGCTCTCATGTTAAATTTGCATTGTCCAAATGTCCAACTCTAGACGTGAGAGGTGTATGTGAAGAGTCACACGTCGAGGGTCTATATGACTTGAACAATTCTCACCTCTTCAGCTAGCTTTTGGAGTTCAGTCAAACCCAAAATCTATTTCTTTAACACTATATTTTATACATTTAATTTCCAATACTAGTCCAAAGGACCTTATAAGCTCTTCATCAATTAATTAAATATAACAATAACATACTCGATACAATCTGATAAATGGGGTCTAGAACCATTATTATAAAAGTCATAAATTTGGTATGCCAAAATATATTCAAATAATATACTAATAAAGTTTATATATATACCTCAAAGTGCTCATCAACCACACCATACTTCAAATGCGTAGCACCTATTTTTTTGAGAGTGGAATCCCTTACCACAACCTTTCCAGCTTTTCTAAGTTGAACTGCTGCTTCACAAGTCTGCCATAAAATAAATTAATAAAGAGAAAAAAAAATATGTCACTATATGGACCAATAATATGTTATGGAAGTGTAAGAATTTTTTATATTTAACAAGTAATATGATTTAATTTTCAGGTTATTAATATGTTTAATAAATAATGCTCGCTTTTGTTACAATTTATTTGTCATAGTTTGACTGAATACAGATTTTAAAAAGAGATAATTGCAGTTCAATGCTTTTGAGTAATCTAGTTTGTAAAATGGCCAACAAATGTATAGGCTATATGTATATTTAGATATAAATATACATATACTATACATATTATATACATATAATATATATACATATACTATACTTATTATATACATATAATATACATACATATACATGTAATATACATAATCAGTGTTTAGGTTTTGTATTTTTAAGCTAGCATCAGTATCTAAGTTCGGCCGACGGTATAAAAATAACAAATTATTTAAAAAAATAAAAAATATTTTTGAATTTTGTAAAATTTTAAATTAAAGATATACATAACATATCAAAATGTATTTCAAGAAGATGTACTAAAATTTGTCTTTTGAATTTTGTGTGGTAAATTTGTCATATATGATATTTGAATTGTCAATTTAATTATTAAATATAGAAAAAAAATACTTTTTTTGAAATGGAGCAAAAAGAAATATAAGACATTTAAATAATATTTTCTCCGAATCACTTTACTTGTCCCATTTTTGATTTACACGTTCCATGAGAAAAATATTAATCAGCGTGTAATTTAATTTTTTAAAATAACAATTATTTTAGATCATCTATTTTTAATAAGGACGACAAATAAAGTGATTCGAGATGCAGCATTGTACTTACCATGACAAGAACAGATTTAGCATGTGTCTTGAGCTTAGGATTTTGGTCCAATGGCACATTTGAATCTTTGAGGAATGAGAACATCTTTTTAGCCGATGGTGCTATCTCAAATATCCTGAACATCAATCAATTCATCTTACATTATTCAACCAATATCCAAAATAATAATTCATATTTTTTCAGTTTCAATTTGTTTGTTTGATTTTAATTTAGTATAGAGTTTAAGAAAATAAAGAAATTTTTTGAATTTTATGGTCTAAACTAAATATAGGTAGAATGTATCAAAATACTATTTAATCTTGTGATCTTAAACATGTCATGTGAAAATTGAAGTTAAAGTGTTATCAAAAAGAGAAAAGAGACATTTTTTAAAAACGGATTAAAAAGAAAAATAAGACAAACAAACTGAATATTTCAATTTGTTTGATTGATTTTGACTTGATATGGAGTTTAAGAAAGCAAAGAAAACTTTTGCATCTTATAATCTTACAAAGATATGTAGAAGGTATCAGAATGTACTTTAATCTTGTCGTCTTAAGCATGTCACGTGAAACAAACTAAAAAAAGTAAGATAAACATATTAAAACGAAGGTCGAAAATAGTATAGTATGCCTACTTGAGAAAGAATTTGAGACCCCATTCACCAGCATCCTTCTTCATGGAATTCCATGACTTGACTACCAAAGCTTCTTGTTCTTCACTAAAGCTACTCATCATATAGATCAAACTTTACAACAAAAATATATAAGAGAACTTAATTAGTGAGTATGGAAGTTAACATTTATGTGTGTATATATAGTAACTAGTAGGGGCTTAGACTTTTCATGTTGATGAAGAGCCATTTGTTGTGTCACAAACAAGAATTAAATTAAAGTTTGAACAAGTTGAAAAAACAAAATTGAAAGCCACCAGTGGTTTTAATTACTGTGGATGAAAACTAGGGGCTTCTATCTCTATGACAATTGGAGGCTGAAACATGGTTTTATTATTCTTTTATTGATTTTTGTGGGTTGTAGGTAGTGGTGGTAAATTAGTCCTTGAAAATATAATGCATCCAACTTTAAGTTTGGGTGGACTATTATTTATAAGTAACTTACTTTATTTCAGTCTATCAAAAAATTGGATTTAAGTGTTATATATATAGTCATAATAAAAAATATATAATTTTATTAGGTACTAAAATATTATAAAAAATAAATAAAGCACTTAAAACTTTGAAGAATTAGGTAGAATGGTTATAACCCGCATTTTAGTCTATTTTTTCTCAAATAACTTTGGACGAGTTAATAGTCCGTCAATTTATTAGCTCGACTTATTTTGATCTGTCCAAATTTAACTCAACCGGCTCATTTGACACTTCTAGTTGTAGTGAGCGGTGGCATAAATAATTCTTTTTTAAAAGAGAAATACTCTCTCCCTCTATTTCAATTTATGTGACACTAATTAACTTGATATAAAAATTTAAGAAAAAAATAAAATAAAAAAATTGTAATCTCTAAAACGAGACTTTCGTGTAGTTATAACTGTTTTATTAAGGATAATAAGAAATTATAAGTAATAATATTTGTTTAAAAACAAACTAAAAAAATATACCAAATAAATTGAAAAGAAAGAAGGAAGAATGTCTAATGGGAAAGCAACGGTCAAGAAAGCATAGAGTTCTATTTTTATTTTTAGCAACCATGACGTACCTGATTACCTAGCCCAGATCTCAATTAAGTAAAATATTTTATCAGATATTCATTTTTGTCTATCAACATCTAACTAATAGCTCGTAAGGGCATGATTGAGTAGTTGAAAAGTGGATCTCTCACGTAGAAAATCTGAAATAGAATTTGTTGGATATTTCAAAAAGAATACTTTTAATTGTGTCTAGGTTCATTCCTTAATATCTTGATAATGAGCCTTTAATATTTCCAATTGACTCTTCCATAAATAGCCTTTGATTGACCATCATTTCTTTCAAAATTCTAGCTGTTATAGTAGCTTTAATTACCTCTTCATTACCATTTAATAGCATTGACTAAAATGGCCATTATTCTACTTTTAAATGGTCATTATAACGTTCCAAAACAGTTGAAAGGATGAGGCTTTAATTCTGTGCATGTCATTTCTTATATATAGCCTTATCTTGGTTCATGTGACATAGAAAAAATAAGAAACATTTTCTTTTTCCTATTTTCCAGATTTGTTGTGCTGGGTTTTCAAAGAATATTCAATCTTTGCTAGTTTCTTTGCTTCTAGTTCTTATACTACAAGAGTTTGTTGAATTTTGGGGGATACATTTATACCGGGTGAAATATTCTTAAGGACATTGTCACCTGACATGCCTCAAGTTATAATGAATTCTACAAGTGTGCATGGTGAGGTATTTTTCGTAAGATTTCCAACAGAGTTTAACCTCCATTTGTCACTCATCCATGAGCTCCGTTAGGTGTTAATTTTCAATTCATTTAAGACTTTTGAGGATTCTGTAGTTTGTCTTTGGACAATTTTCAACGAAAATTTCGATATTGAGTTGGGGTAAGATTTTTTAAACTTGAATTTGATTATATTACTTGATTACTCATAAGATTTAGATGATTACCATGTAGTTTTGAAGAGTAAAATTTGAAGCTCTAGGTTTAAAAGACTATAAATTAGCGATTTGATTATCGATTTAATATTGGATTAAGGTGATATTGTAGATTTGGGACCTTAAGAAATAGGTAACTCAATTAATTTTTAGAATTCGACCCTGGGGACTCGAGTTTGATTTTGACCTAGACCGCCTATTAAATTATGGGAATCGATTCTTAATTTTATTTAATGTTAGCCATTACTAGAAAATTTGCTCATACTTTGGACGATCGTTAAAGAAAATTTATAAACTTCTAACTAAAAAATAATATTTACCTCTCGAATCAATGTCATATTTTCTCTATTATCCAACCGTAATATTATCAATCGTCTTAATTATACCATCAAGGTGAATACTAAATAATAAAATATTTACTCCTTAATAATCAATTGGTTTCATCTCTAACGACACGACAAGGTTCATCTTCTTGAGATGTCAATGCTTTTGAACCTTTAATCTGCAACATATATTTCATTATATTATTTTCCTTGAACGAAGGAGATATGTCAAAACGAAAAATGAAAATAAAATACTAAACAAATAAATTAGCACGTGCAGATATAAATGACACTACATAACTCATTTTTTTAGATTTTTTTTTTAATTAACCCTTTTTGTTGAGACCCATGGGCCTCTTTTACTCCATCCGAAAATGTGACATTACATGACTCATATTTTCTTATATATGAATTTTCTCACAAAATCTTATTACATCCCAATAAAATTAGGCATATCCTAAAAAAATAGTAGTTTATAAATTTAAAGTGTTTCAGTAGCTCTATACAAAATAGAAGTATTTATTTTGGTTAATCAGGTTAGGGTTTGCCCTGAATTAAAATCTCTTCCATAATTAATTAATTATTTCTTGGTGGAGAACTTTTAGACTTCTATAAATAGATGATCTTTACTTTTCATACACAACACAATATCATCCACAATATAGTCTTTTAAAGAGCTGTTTACTGGGAGATTTTTCTCCAATAATTTAGGTTTTTATTATTTTTTTATATTAATATATTACGATTATTTTAGTATAGTTTTTATTGTCGTCTGATTTATCATTATCAAAGTTTGCAATTAATAACTTCCGCATGACGTCCTCTCGATTTTGATCCCAACAAGTGGTATCAGAGCCGGACGAACCAATGGGTTCAACGATCCAACGATTCAATGGGTTCAATGAGTCGATGGTTGAACAAGGTTGAAGACAGATTTAAGGCGTTTTGAAATCAACTTACAACCAATATGATGATAATGAAGATTTTTATCCAGATACTACATATGGAGAAGGAGTTTCAAGTTTCAACCATATTTTCAAAATGTCAGCCATCTTTAAAAATAAAAATAAAATATTCTCAACCATTTTTAACTAAAATATTTCAAATCTTATTTTTAACCATGGCAAGCAGCGGTAATGAAGATGATGTGAAGAAGAATAAGATTAAATTTGCCAGAAAATTCAGGCCAAGAGGAGATTTATTAGGGTTTGCCCTGAATTTTCTACTTTATCTTAATTATATCATAATTGTGTTTTACCTTGAAAATATTTTCTTGGTGGAAAATGTTTTCTTCTAGGAAAAGATCTCTTCCATAATTAGTTAATTATTTCTTGAGGAGAAGTTTTAGACTTCTATAAATAGATGATCTTTACTTTTCACACACAACACAATAACATCTACAATGTAGTCTTTTAGAGAGCTTTGTTTACGGAGAGATTTCTCTCCAATAATTTAGGTTTTATATTATTATTTTTATATCAATATATTATGATTATTTTAGTATAATTTTTGTTGTCGTCTGATTTATCGCTATCAAAATTTACAATTAATAACTTTCGCATGACATCCTCTCGATTTCGATTTCAACAAAATATCCATAAACATTTCCCCATCAAGAGTACCATTTGTGAAGCCAATTGCACTTTCTAAAATTGAAAATGTGTCAATCAAGCTAATGATCGCGACTGTATTTCTTTATCGATACGTGTGATTTTTAGGTGTTTGGTCTTTTTTGCCAAAACACACACATACTCCTAAAATGTTAACTTTGAACATATCATGACTCATTTCGATTCTTGACTTATACTCCCTCCATTCATTTTTACTTTATCATATTTGGATTTAGCACGCCCGTTAAGAAAATAATGACTGATATAATTATTTGGAAAAGGGCCAAAATTACCTTTTAAGTATTAGAAATAGTACAAATATACCCTCCTTTCATATTTGGACTCTAATATACCCTTTTCATCCACATTTGAACCTTATTTTATCCTTTCCCTTAAAAGACCCATTAGAAAAAATGATTAAGATTTTTATTTAATATGTGACAGTATTTTATTGGTTAAAAAATTAATTAATCAAAACCTATTAACCCAGAAATCTAATTCGAATCCCGGATTTTGGCTCCTCTCCATTTCTCATTTCTTCATTTTTTTAAGTTCTTATTCAGATGAGAGACACATGTCGTTAATTTAAATTAATGGTTGAGATTTAGTCAATTAATTATAAGCCTTAATCATAATTAGAATAATAAATATTTTATATATTTATTCCAAAATATAATGCAATCTCGCAATTTTAGCCACTAAATTTATTTTTAATTATATTATTTTTTATTTTGTCAAATATTCAAATATCTGATTGTTATATTATTTACAATACAGGAAAAAAGTTATGCTAAATTTTGGTAGTAATTTTTTTTTAAAAGCGGGAGGACTTCTCTGCCAATATTGAAATTCCCTTCCACCATTCAAAATTAGGCTAAAAATAATTTGAGTGAAAAAAATAGTGACAAAAAATTAAAAGTAAAAATGATGTATGACAAAATTTACTCAAGGCAAGTAAGAATATTTTTTATATTTAGGAAAGATATCTTGTACAACTAAAATTGTGAGATTAAAATAATATTTTAAAAGTAAATGTGTGAAAGTAATTAATTATTTTAATCATAGTTAAGGCTTATTTTTAATTTACTAAATCTCAGTCATTAATTTAAATCTATAACATATGTCTCTAATCTAAATAAGACTCGGAAAAAATGGAGAGATGAGAAATGAAAAGGAGCTAAATCCGGAATCTGAATTGAATTTGTGGTTAATAGGCTTTGATTAATTAAAATTTCAACCAATATTAAAATCCTAATTATTATTCCTAAAAGGTAGCAAAATAGGCGACAAAGATGGATGAGAAGGGTATTTTAGAGCTCAAAGATGGATGTGAAAGGTATTTTAGAGCCCAAAAGTAGAAGGAGGGTATATTTGTACTATTTACCGTACTTGAAGGGTAATTTAGGCCCTTCTCCGATAATTATTTTACCACACTATCTCTATTAATTGATATTTAGAGTTAGGTCTTGAACAATGATTTGGAAACTTTAATTATCTTTTCTTGATAGTTGATATGTTAAAAGTGACAAATAAAAGCGAAAAATTATTTTTGAAATAGTAAAAAAATAAAAGTGAATCAGGGAGTAGAAAATATTGGCAGTGTGTGAAAATAAGTTAATAGGCCCCAGTGGCTGTTAAACATCAGTTGGAATCAAACTTAGTACTTGTGGCTTCAACGTGACATTGGAACTTGTAAATCAATTACAAAGTTCGTAATAAGGTGATACATGGAAATATATATTATTCTTTCACATAATTTTTATTTTTTTTTCTTATTTGAATTATGTAGAAAGTCTAACATGTAGTACTTAAAACTCAAAGTCCAGTAATGAAGGCTCCTGCTACTATGGGGGATACGTTGACAACCCCGAAGGTTATGAGGGTACAGGAATGTCAGGAATGGTTTTAGCCCCCTGCTTGATGGGCCTGGATCTAACTCTCAGTCAGCATTGATTAATCAAATGGGACCAAGTAGCTCTAGTGTTGATCATGGTGGTACTGGTCATACCAAATTCACTCTATGAGTTTGATTATGTGGAACGTTAGGGGGTTGAATAAGTCCTATAAGCAAAAGGAGCTCATTGTTTATCTTGGACAGAATAATATTGGCCTTATAGCCATTTTTTAGCATAGAGTTCAAGAACGCAATGCACAGAGAATAATTTATAGAATTGGTAGGAAATGGTGTTGGTGCCATAATTATGCTGCTAGCAAGAGAAATAGAATATGGATCTTATGGGACCCGAAGATTATTGACTTTTGCCCCGGTAGCTCTACTGCTCAATGTGTGCATGGTAGTGTAATTGTGCTTAAGACAAGTATCATGTTTGATTTCACTGCGGTATATAGGTTTCACACCGCTGAAGATAGGCGAAGCTTATGGATAGAACTCCAGCAAATACATCAAAATCAACAAAGACCATGGTTAGCAATGGGGGATTTCAATGCAATTATATCGGTTGATGATAGACATGGTGGTAGCCCTGTACAAGATACAGAAATAAGGGATTTCAATGAGTTCATTACTGATACAGGACTGCACGAACTTAAAACTGTGGGACGCGATTTTACCTGGACAAACAACCATATCTTTAGTCGAATAGATAGGGCACTTGGGAATGCAGAGTGGATGCTCTTATTTCCCCACCTAGATGTCAACATACTGGACCCAAATTTTTCTGATCACTCACCCTTGAGGATCACCCTGACTGCTGACAACCCAAGGGGCCACAGGAATTTCAGGTTTATGAACTGCATTGCCGAGCATCCTGAGTTTAGGGAAACAATCGTTGCTACATGAAGGACACATCAGAACGGTGACTTGATGAAGGTTGTCTGGGCCAAGCTGAAGCGGCTTAAGAGTGGTCTAAAATAGATTAAAACCAAAGCCTTTAGAGGTGTCGAGGGCAAGATTCAATCCTTAAGACAACAATTGGCAATATTGTAAGCTGATATGAGACAGTCTGATCATAATCCTGATTTGTTCACATAGGAGAAGTCCATTAAACAACAGCTGGAGAAGTGGGATAACATAGAAGAAAGTATTTACAGGCAAAAATCCAAAGTTCACTGGCTAAAACTAGGTGACTCTAATAGTGCCTTCTTTTTTGCCAATATGAAGAACATGATATCTCAAAACAGAATTAAGACCCTAATTAATGCACAAGGAGCCTTGCTACATAGAGATGAGGATATTAATGCTGAGATTCATAATTTCTATATGGAGTTGTTTGGATCAACAACTTCTAGCCTACCAGCAGTTAACCCTCTTGTAATGAGGAATGGTAGAGCCCTGGACAGAGCTCAACAATTGGTCCTAATTGCTAATGTCACAGGGGTGGAAGTGGTAGAAGCTTTAAAGAGTATTGATGACTCTAGATCACCTGGTTGTGATGGCTATAATGCACTCTTTTTCAAGAAAGCTTGGTCAATTATAGGTGACGAGGTTACTAATGTTGTGCTAACTTTCTTCTCTACTAGATACCTTTACAAGCCTGTAAATTGCACTACTATTACCCTAATACCAAAGGTCCAGAACCCTACCAAAGTCTCTGAATTTAGACCCATCTCCTGCGGTACGATATTGTATAAACTTATATCCAAGATCCTGACTCATAGATTGCAAAAAGTGATGGATGCCCTCATTGACCCATGCCAGTCTGCTTTTGTACCTGGAGAGTGATCACTGATAATATCATCATGAGTCATGAGTTGATAAAGTGGTATGGCAGGAAGCATATCTCTCCAAGATGTATGTTGAAGATTGATATGAAGAAAGCATATGATTCCATTGAGTGGCCTTTCCTTGAGCAAATCCTCCATCAGCTCCATTTTCCTCAACTTGGATCATGACCTGTGTTCGGACTGTTTCCTACTCAGTCATGATCAATGGTGTTCCCAGTCCACCATTTCAAGCAAAAAAGGGACTCAGACGAGGGGATCCCTTGTCCCCTTTTTTGTTTGTCTTGGCAATGGAGTATCTTAATAGAATTTTAAAGACTTTGAAGCATCAACCAAACTTCAATTACCATCTTAGATGTGAGAAACTGGGCATTACTCACCTTGAGTTTGCTGATGATTTGTTGTTATTTTGTAGGGGCTACTTAAGCTCAGTGTCTATGATGTACGATTGTTTCACTACCTTCTCTAAGTCTTCTGTCCTAGCAGCAAACATTGGTAAGAGCTCAAACTAATTTGGAGGCATTGGTGTGACTGATCAAGCACGTATATTACAGCTATTGAGGTTTGCAAAAGGGGATCTTCCCTTTAGATACCTTGGTATTCCTCTTACCACAAAGAAAATACAGATCATTCAGTACAAACCATTGTTAGACAAGATGCTTGCTAAGATGAAGTCTTGGACTAATAGGTTTCTCTCATACGCTGGCAGAGTACAACTAATTAAAACTGTGCTCTTCTCAATACAAGTTTTCTGGTCCCAAGCCTTTATTCTCCCTAAGAAGGTGGTTCAAATGATTGAATCCTTATGTAGAAGGTTTTTGTGGTCGGGGGGCACAGATACAACTAAGACTGCACTAATTGCCTGGGAGAGACTTTGTTGCCCTCAAACTGCTGGTGGACTTGGGTTTCTTGATATCGCAACGTGGAATAAGTCGGCTATCTGCAAACTTTTATGGAGTGTGTGTCTCAAGAAGGACAAACGATGGATCCAATGGATCCATAGTTACTATCTGCAAGATGGACTAGTTTGGGAAGGAAGAGCTAACAAGGCTTCCTGGATGATCCAGATGATATTGGGCTCTATTAATACCTTTGAACTAGCTGGATATGATCTGTCAAACATAATGCAAATGACCAATTTCAGCATCAAATTAGTTTATCAAAAGTTGAGAGGAGAATTCCCAAAGGTGGAATAGAGAAGAATAATGTGCAACAATTATGGCTCACCTAGGTGTAAATTCATATTGTATTTGGCTATCCAGAAGAGATTGCAGACCAAGGATAGAGTGGCCAGGTGGACAACTATAAATGACCTTGGCTTCCCTCTATGCAGCGCTGCAAACGAGTCCCTAACTCACATTTTCTTTACCTGCTCTTATTCAGCTAGTGTTTGGGATAGATTGTTGCTTTGGCAAGGTATACAACGTAATTCACTGGATTGGGACGAAGAGGTAACATGGGCTATGCCTATGGCCAAAGGGAAATCTGTGCACAAGATCTTGTTTGGCATTGTGCTAGCCGGAAGCATATATTTCCTATGGCAAGAAAGGAACAATCGAGTTTTTAGGCAGCAAAGAAGGAGTTCAGACGTGTTGCTGAGGCAAATTACTCAAGAAGTCCATTGCAGAAGATCCATGGTTCCTAAATTGCTTAGTAGACTGAATGAATTATGTTATTATCCGTAGAAGATACTAAGGGCATTGTGACTACGTGGTTTTGCAGTAGTACAGTCATGGGGTTGTCCATTGACTGAGTTTTATACTGAAACTCCAACTTAGTAATAAAATCTTTATTTACCAAAAAACTCAAATAAGATTTTATATCTTATATAAATCTTTACTGTATTTGAACCACGTAACATAACTATAATTCCTTCCAAATGCAGTAAACAAAAGCTAATAAGCTTATTCTCCATTTAGAGAGGCACAAGAGATTATTATCCATTTAACCAAATTGGATCAACATTCATCATTTTTAAAAGTTTACACTTTTTTCATTAATTTTTATTTTATAATTCAATCATATTTATTTACAATATTTATGTAATTTTTAAAAGTTTTGTGCCCTGTCAATACAAAATACACTCGCAATTTCGAGTACCCAAAAACTAATCTTTCTAAAATTTTGCACAAAACCACACAACTCAGATTAGATCGACTTGTTGTCTCGTCAGAGGAATCAAGATTTCTTAGCCACTTATAAAATAAATAGAAAAAAAGACTTTTTCATACTCCATATCTCTTATATGTACAGTATAGAAGTAAAATTGAAAATCTCTCGTAAAAAAGACACAAAAACTAAAAAAAAATTGTTAGTCTAAAAAATCAATTCTCCGCTCTTGCTGAGTTATATTGCATTAAAATTGGTACGACTAACCTTGTTACTAGAGATTAAAGAAAATGAGATGTTCCATAAATTTTGAAGAATAATTGCACTTCTAATGTCATTTTGTAATTAGATCCAAAATTACCACTAAGTGGAGTTTGAAATCCTAAAAGAAGAACACAAATGACAAACTCATTAACTTGATAATTACAATATTTTATTGTAATATACTATTAGCCTCTTATTGTGGTTTTTAATTAACACCTTTCTCCCACAATATTGCAAGTTGCTACTAGGGGTATTCACGGATCAGTTTAGATCGGTTATTGGTTAAAACTAAAATCAAATTAATATAATTAGTTTTAAAGTTATTAAAATCAAACCAAACCAAATATAATATACATTTATCGATTTTAGTTCGGTTTGGTCCGATTGTTCGGTTATTAATCATATTCGAAAAATAAAAGAAATGATTCATTCAAAAGGGGAAAAAAACAACAACTCATTCAAAAAGAAAAAAAAACCACAGATTACCAAATAAAACATAACATGGCATACGTCTAATACAAAATATTTAAAGTAGGGTGAAAATCGCTTACACCCCCTAACTTTGCTTTAAAAATCAAACACTCCCCTCAACTTTGAATAATAATCATTCTCCCCCCTTTATCCTATGCAATGTCTATTTTATCCTTAATATTTTTAATTTTTTATTTATGTAATATCTTTTTATATTATATATATTTATTTTTCTTAACCTAGATATTTATTATTTTTAATTAAATTTATTAACATTATTAATAAAATAATCCTTTTACAAACTAATCAAAAATCTAATGCTATTTTTTATGATTGGTATTTTTATATTATATGCATTAAGGCGTTTGGTCGTAAAAATAAAAAAAAAACTACTTTATTTAGAAATTTTGAAGTTGAAGTTGTGTTTGGCCATACCTTTTTTGAAAGACTTTTTAGAAATCAAAGTGTCAAAAATATAACTAAAAAGTGAAAAAGTGAGATTGAAAAAGTAAAAACAAGTATTTAGGTGTTTTCACTTTTTCAAATACAACTTCAAGTTGTATTGAAAATTTTTATGGTCAAACAATTTATTTTTTTGAATAAAGTGAAATAATTTTTTGAAAAATAGTGAAAAATTCTTATGGCCAAACGGGCATGTATGTATATATGTAATTATGTATATAGATGCATGTTTTAGTTCTTTCTTTGTTATTCTCTAATGTCTATATAGATTAACGAGTTTTGGTTGTCAATAATGAAATATTTTCTAAATTATAATTTAAAATTTATACACAATAATATATATATATATGTGTGTGTGTGTGTGTGTGTGTGTGTGTGTATATCTATACACCTCTATTTTTAATTATTTTTATTGTTTTACATTACATGCATTGAAATATATTTATAAAGTTAAAATTACCTGTTATTTTCTTGTATAATTATATATTAGAGTTTTAATTATTATTAATTAATTTTTATTTGTTTTGCTTATTTATTTCATTATGAAACGTCATTGATTTACATACTCAATTAGTATTTTTTACTTTTATTTCATCTAAGAAATAATATTTATTTATTTTTGTACAAAATATATTATATAGATTTTAAAAAATAAAAATTGTGATTACAAAGAAGTTTTTTAAAAAAAGATATAAAGCTTGATAATACAAAGGCAAAATAGGCATTTAAAAAAGTCAATTAGGATAAAGGGGGGAGGATGATTATTGTTCAAAGTTGAGGGGGGTGTTTGATTTTTAAAGCAAAGTTCGGAGGTGTAAACGATTTTCACCCATTTAGAATATAAATAAATTTTGATGAAAACATATATAAGATATTTAACATTGTTCATAAAAAATAATATATTATGTATATAGTAATTATAAAAAAATAGGTATTTAATTTATCGGTTCAGTTATTTCTTCGATTTTTCTGAACAAAAAAAATCAAACCATATATTTCGATTTTTTTAAAAATGTAAAACCAAACCAAATCAAACCAAATAAAAATCAAATTTATTTAATTGGTTAGGTTCGATTTTTGGTTTGGATCGATTTTTACCCAAACCGTGAATACCCCTGATTGCAATCACATATTAAAGCACTTTGAAAAAATTGTCCAAAAAAAAAAGATATGTAATATGTATACCATATTTTAAAACTTTTACTTCCAAAAAAGGTGAAGCAAGGTGCAAAGTATACAAAGAAAAATAGTTGGAACATATCACTCAAATATTGGTCCATGATGGACCTACAAATCCAGTCCATTGAATCTTTGCATTATTTGTATACATAGAACATGTCAAAGGTGATATGCAAGAAAAAGTACTATCAACTGTCAAACAACTTGTTACCATAAATAATGCACTTACAAATTTGGACACACACATCTTCAACTTGAAAAATGTTTTAAGCAAAGTTTTTTACACAGTTGCTTAATTGATTCAGCTGCAAAATTGTGTACTTGACTTTAAACATTTGTTGGCAATATTCTTGAAGCAAGCTTTTAGAATTGAGACGTAGTTGATTGATTGATGTCTAACAGATCGGGAAGTACTTGATTGTTCGACTAACAAAGATGTTAACGATCCCTGAATCGAGGGATTGTGCACTTTCGATCCTTACGCTGTCCACACTACCAACCACCTGCCTCAGAAATCTCAAATAAGGCGTGCAGGCCTGCCTCTATAGTGTATTACGAAACTTTTGCCCCACGTATCTAACCAGCTGCGTGGTTACATGACCTTTGAAAGAAACGACCAGTTCAAGTAACATTTGAAGAATGAAAAATTTAGGAGATCAACATATTTGTGTCTTAATATTCATTTTACTGAATTTCAACGTTACTTTTCTAGATTAGAAAGAAAGCTACTAACAATATCGCGCTTTCTTCAAATTTACCCCTCATGTAGAACTTAAGACTTGCAACCACAGTACCTTCAAAAATTTGTCTGAAAAAGACATCTAATGTGTATCCCATTATTTTTTTATTTTTATAATTCCAAAAAAGGTGAAGCAAGGTGCAAAGTACACAAAGAAAAATAGTTAGAACAAATCCCTAAAAATATTTGTTCAGGTGACCCACAAATCCAGTCCATTGAATATGTCAAAGGTGATATGCAAGAAAAAGTACTGACACACACATCTTTACTTTGAAATAATCTCCAGCACAGCTATAGTTATTAATATACGCAGACCTTACCTATATCTTTGTGGAGTAGAGAAATTGCTTCCGATAAACTCTCGACTCGAAAGGAGTGTATATGTTCATGTAGAACACTAGCACAAGTAGATCAGTCGTCAAACTTTGAGAGAGAACTATAAGGAAGAGAAACATTAAGCACAATTTAGACACAAACTAACACAGTTTATTACATAACAAAGGTAGCTGCAAAAGTACAAATCTGAAAGACAAGGAACCTGTACAAAGTAGGACTTTGACAATCCTATCAAAAACTAGGACTTGGACACCAGAAAAACAACCTAGATGGACTAGTTGCCATGACCAAGCCCCAGATTTACAGACACCATGCTACAGAAATTGAGCAATTCAGCTACAGACTAAGACGCAAAGTAAAAACGCTTATAATTAACAACGACGATGACTTCTTAACACGAAAACTACATACAACAACTATGAAAAGACTGTCTGATTCTGCAGTGTAGTACCAAGGCAAATGCATGATATCCATACAAGTTTAAGAGAAGCATTATCGGTTCATGTTTGCCAAAGACAGGAACAGGAGCAACACTAGTGAAAACTTTAACACCAGGACTTAGGTAACTGTATTCTCAGGATACCATGGCTGTGTAAGAGGCAGCCTCCATGTCACACCGAAGACTGAATGATTTGGAACAGGCTTTAAGTAGATAAAAACCTGCAAAAAATGATGGAAAAAGTTGTTTGTCATAGCCTCCTGGAAAACAACCAAGCCACTGGAGCATCACAAGGCCATTAGTGGGCCAAAAACCACAATCATGTTCGCTTCTGTCCTGCCAAGCTTAATGAACCAAATAGCTACTACTCTTCGTCCGAACACCTTTGGATGATGCATAGCCTTGTGCCCCAGTTGGCTTTTAGGAGAGGATATCACATCTCCACAAGTCCTCAACAAGAAGCTCAACTTTGCTGCTACTGATGGCGTTGCAGTGCTGGAGATTCAAACCAACTAAGCTCTCACCCAACGTTTTAAGACACGGAACGCTCTTGTTTGTTACCATGGAGCAACCTGATAGTGAAAGAACCTGTAAATTTACTTGCACTCCATGGGATAAAGCAGCTACACCAGAATCAGTTATTGAACACTTAGAAACATCAAGATCACCAAGTAATGAACAATTAACAGCAATTGCCACCAAGCTTGCATCTGTAACCTTCCTACATCCATCAAGATTCAGCAATTCCAAGGTCTCACCATGTCGCCTAGCTAGCGAGAGCACCACTTCATCGGTCAAGTTCAGGCAGTCAGTAAGATTAACCTTGACGAGTCCTGCCTTGGAGCTTTCCAAAAGTGGGAGAAGCCCAGCATCTGTTATTCCAGTAAGCCCACTGAGATCCAAATGATGAAGTTGGGGACACAGCTTCCCCACCATAGCTAAGCTAGTGCTACCGAATCCAGGACAGCTTCGGATGGACAACGAACGAAGAGATTCACAGGGAGACAACGAGGAAGCTTGTGGAGGTAAATCCTTGACTCCCACACACTTAACCAGGGAAAGAGACTTCAACTTGCTGCAGATTGAAACAGCATTTAGGATGCCTGTTTGGGTGATCCTGTTGCACTCTTCCAACAAGAGACTCTCAAGAGATCCAGCAGCTCTAGCAAAAGCAACAAGTCCACCATCAGAAACAAAGCAACACTTGCGAAGGCACATGTTTTTAAGATTTGTACAGCCCTTTCCCACTGCTTCAAGACTCAGATCGGTGACTCCCATGCACAAAGTGATTGTCAAAGAAGCCAGAGATTGCAAACCCTGAGCATTACCCATAACCCAAAACCCCTTCTGACTTACGTTACGAAGTGAACACAGATTAAGATCGGTAATCGCCTTGCCATAGTGACCAATGACAGCAAGCGAGAAATCCGTAATGTTTAGACCATGAAGTTTCACTTTCTTCAACGTTGTAGTGCCCGATGATAGAAGGCTAGCAACTGCCTGATCACCTACAAGAGGGCAGTCTTTAATAGAAATAGTCTGCAATTTGGTACAGCATCTTCCAATAGCTTGCAGACCCTCATTTCCAATATTTCGACAAGATTCAATCGTCAAAGAAGTCAAACTTGGGCAATTCTCTGCTATAGCAACCAGACCTTTGTTGGAAATTGAGGGACATTGAGATAGATCTAGCTTTTCTAATGAATGACATCCCCTTGCAATCTCCACAAGACCTTCATCTCTAACATAAGGAACATTCCACAATGAAAGAACCCTAAGAGAAGGACAACCATGGGCTATTGCTGATAGACCAACATTAGTAATACCACGAACGGAGTTGCTCCCCCGAACTGAGAGCTTTCCAAGACCCCCACGGCTGGAAGTTCCAACTGCAATAGCAGAAAGTCTAATATCTGTAGCTTTCTTCCCTTCTACACACCTAGTAAGGTATCCGTCACACTCTACTTCAAGATCTTCATCAGCTGAGACCATTTTTGAATCTTTTGAAGCCCCATCAGCAGCTGAAAGATTGGTATGACTCTTGCTCTGGCAAATCTCAGAGCTCCTCACATGACTCAAGAGCATAAGCCAATGCTTAGAAACGCAAGCTGCTGCACTCCTTTCACGGCCTCCTTGCAATCTTCTGAAGATCTCAAATAGGCATTCGTCGGGAAGTATTTCGATGGATGGATTCTTTGTCGGCTCTTCAACGACAAACGGGCCACAAATGCGTGCCCTCTTACTAACAGGACAGTAAACTTCAGCATGACCAAGAGACAACATAAAACCCAAATCAGCTGAACAAAGTGATCCTCCAGAATAGAACTCATTATCACCTGAATATCAAACAGCAAGATCAGCTTATCTTTTCTACTAATATATAAACTACACCATGCTGAAAATTCCCTAACAGAAGTATTCACAAGATATTGATTTCATGCCCATTTCTTCCAAAAATCTTATCTTTAACTTCATTCAAGTGTAGCCAAATTTCATCAGAAAACTCATTACATAAAAAGCTGAGAACTAAGATCTAACTATTTAGAACCAATTATCAGATCAAAAGTTAACATACAAATTCTAGCTACAAAAACCAGACCAATTACTCTAATTCACACCTTTTTTAAAGCCAAAGCAAAAACTCACCAAAAAAAAAAAAAGTCTACATAGGAGTAAGATTAACATCTTCAGAGCCAAAGCAACAATTTTTCTTCACTTTATTTACTTTGAATCTTTTTCTTTTTCACTACCAAATAACTAGTTACTCCTACACCTTCATATGCATATCAACAATCAAGCCTAATAGATGTATGACAAGTAAATCACTAGAGACTAAACATAACACATAAAATTTCTCAGATGATCACTCAAGTAATAGTTATTATCTCAGAAACTCACTTTTCTTCTTGATCCCAATTCTTTTCAACAAAGACAGTGACTTTCTTGAGTGACCATTTGAGAAATCAACTACCCAAATGCCCAAATCCTTAAAAACTCAAAAACCCATAATTCAAAATATGAAAAAATGGAGAACAAACCAAGAAAACTCACCACTGTAATTAACAAGAGTAGACATGGTTGCTGCTGCACTTTACAAGAAAACCCCCAAAGGAAATCAAAAAGAACCAAACTTTGCACCAGGAAAAACAAAACCCAAATTTTATTTTCAACCAAGATTTGCATTACACATGAAAAAACCCTATTTAACTAGGGGAAAAAATAGAGCGAAAGAAAGTTGAAAGAGGAGAAAAAGAAGAACAAGTATTGTTCTTTGCTTGCTTCACCAACAGTTATGGTGCACTGAACATATATACATACACACAAATAATATTAATTAATTAGTGGGAAAATATTATTTTTATTTTATTAATTAAAAATGTGTTTGGTGAGGTGTCAAGAATCCACAGCAAAAACATAAATCATTACCTCTTTCTACAATTCTTGCACCATTCATTGAATCATTCCCTAAAACCGGTTTTTTCCGTTTTTCACTCATTTTTTGCCACTTGGGTCTGCTGCTTACATCATACCGGTTAAACCGTGTTCTATTTTCCGGTTCTTCTTTAGTTTTCATACTTTACGATAATGTGGGGTCTGAAAAGGCTAAAGTATATGCAGATCTTACTTTTACCTTGTGAAGGTAGACATATTGTTTTCAAAAGACTCACGACTCAAGTAAAATAAATTAAAATGGTAATGAAAGAGAAAAACGATAATGAAGAAAAGTAGATTTTATACTCTGAAGATGGAAATTATAGATAGAACTCAAGAAATGAAGTATTTATACTTGAGGACGAACCCTAGATTTTATTCGGAAAATGGGAATTTTGAAATAAAATTTATTATTTTTCTAAATTTTAATTATTTTGATAAAGATATTAACTCCCTGAATTTTGCAATTTTGATTATAGAATTACTGTTATTGTTATTACTTTTGTGGTGATCGTTGACCATTTTAATATGCAGACAAAATAATTACTTCGGATAAGATTAACATAAAGGTAATTCTTAGAATAGTTTTAATATTTTTTTTGGGAGAATTAATTTTGGGAGAAGTTTTATTGTTTTATTAGATTTTGAATAAATAATTATTTTTCGTGGGTAACTTTTTTTCCTTATTATTCTAAAATAAATTTAGTTTTTATTTAAAACATGAAAATTATAAATTGAACTCAAAAAATGAAGCACTAGTTTTTGAACATTTATTCTAGATTTGATTTGAAAAAATAAATTTGAAATTAAGTTTATCATTTTTCTAAATTTTAATCGCTTTGATAAAGATATTATTTCCGTAATTTTTGTGATCCTGATTATAGAATTATTGTTATTGTTATTACTTTTTGGAGGATCATTGACCATTTAAATATGCAGATAAATTAATTACTTCGGATAAGATTAGCACAAAGATAATTCTTAAAATAGTTTTTATAGTTTTTTTGGAGAATTAATTTTGGGAGAACTTTTATTATTTTATTAGATTTTGAATAAATAATTTTTTTTTTCGTGGGTAACTTTTTTTCCTTATTTTTCTATAATGAATTTAGTTTTAATTTAGAACATGAAAATTATAAATTGAACTCAAGAAATGAAACACTAGTTCTTGAGCATTTATTCTAGATTTGATTTAAAAAAATGAAATTTGAGATTTAGTTTATTATTTTTCTAAACTTAATTGCTTTAATAAAGATATTATCTCAGTAATTTTTGCGATCCTGATTATAGAATTACTATTATTGTTATTACTTTTTTGGTGATTGTTGATCATTTTAACATGCAGACAAGTTAATTACTTCGAATAAGATTAGCACAAAGATAATTCCTAGAATAATTTTTATAGTTTTTTGGAGGATTAATTTTGGGAGAACTTTTATCATTTTATTAGATTTTGATAAATAATTATTTTTTGTGGGTGATTTGTTTTTCCTTATTTTCTATAATAAATTTAGTTTTTATTTAGAACATGAAAATTATATATTGAACTCAAGAAATGAAACTCTAGTTCTTGAGGAGTTATTCTAGATTTGATTTGAAAAAATAGAATTTGAGATTAAGTTTATTATTTTTTTAAATTTAATTGCATCAATTTATATTATCTCGGGGATCTTTGCTATTTCGATTATAGAATTATGTTATTGTTATTACTTTTCTTATGACCGTTGATCATTTTAATATGCAAATAAATTAATTACTTTGAGTAAAATTAACAAAAAAGGTAATTTCCAGAGTAGTCCTATATATACTTTTGGAGAGTAAATTTTGGGAGAACTTTTTTTTTTTATCAAAGTGTTGTTTGAATAAATAATTATTCTCCCTGGATAATTTTATCCCTTAATTTTCTACAATAAATCTAGTTTTCATTTAAATATGAAAATTATAAATAGAATTCAAGAAATGAAACACAAATTTTTGAAACGTGTCCTAGATTTAATTTGAAAAAAAAAATTCAGATAAATTTATTATTTTTTTAAATTTCAATTGCTCTATAATGATGTTACTTTCGTCATTTTTCACAATTTTTACTACATATTTATATATTACAATTAAATTATTTTCTTGATGACCATAAGTAGTTAAATCTTAATATGTAAATTATCAAAAAGGTAATTTTTAAAATAGTCTTATTTTTTTACTTGGGAAAAATGATTTTTGATGGAACTTTTATTGTGTTACCAGATTTTGAGTAAATAATTGTCTTTCGTGGATAATTGTTTCCCCTTACTTTTCTATAATAAATTTAGTTTTCATTTAGAACATGAAAATTGTAAATAGACTCAATAAATAAAACATTGATTCTTGAGAATTAACCCCAAATTTGATTTGAAAAGAAATAGAATTTGAGATGAAATTATTATTTTTCTAAAGTTTAATCGTTTTGACAATATTGATTCTACCATTTTCGTGATCTTGATACAAATTTACTGTTACTATTGAATTATTTTTCTAATAACCATTAAGCGTTATATCTTAATATGCATATTATCGAAAAGGTAATTCTTAAAATAGTCCTATGATTTGTTTTGAAAATTAAATTTTGAGAGAAATTTTACATTTTATCATATTTTGAATAAATAATATCCTTCGTGAATAATTATTTTACCTTGTTTTCTGTAATAAATTTAGTTTTCATTTAAAACATGAAAATTATAAATTCAACCCAAGTGCAACATTAATTCTTGAAGATGTACCCTAGATTTGATTTGAAATACTAAATTTTAGGATAAAATTTATTACTTTTTAGAATTTTAATCGTTATAAAGATATTACTTTTATCATTTTTGTAATTTGACTATAAATTTATTATTATCACTGAATTATCTTCTTTATGATCGTTAAGTGTTAACTTTTAATATGTAGATTATCAAAAAAGTAATTTTTATAATAGTCCTATATTCTTTTTGGATAATTAATTTTGGTATAATTTTCATTATTTATCTAATTTTAAATAAATAAAAATCTTTCATAGATAATTTTTTCCTTATTTTTTTGTAATAAATTTTATTTTTATTTAGAATATGAAAATTATAAATAGAGCTCATGAAATGAAACATAGATTCTGAAAGATATGTTCTAGATTTGATTTGAAAGAATGAAATTTGAGATAAAATTTGTTATTTTTCTAAATTTTAATCCCTCTAATTAAGATATTACTTCTGTGATTTTCATGATTTTGGCTACATATTTATCATCATTAATTTTTTAATGATTGTTAATCATTCAATTATTTCTTAGATGACCGTTAACCGTTAGTCGTTAGTCGTTAGTTGTTAGCCGTTTATCGTTAATCATTAATCGTTAATCGTTAACCGTTAAATTTTAATGTGCAGACTAATTCATTACTTTGAGGATATTATATTTTGAATAAATCATTTGTGGATAAATTTTTTCTCTTATTTTTCTGTAACAAAATTTAGTTTCCATTTATAACATATGTTGGAAGAATAATTCAAAGTTATGAGAAATCAAATTTGTTTAAAACAATCCAAAGCACTCCCAAAAAAAAAGTAACAAAAATTAAGAAATGACAAACAAAACAAAGTAAAAGATAATAACGGCTACATTTGAATCACATTACATGAAAATAATAGAGTGATTTATCAAAAATTAAAGAATAAGTTTAAAAAAGAAAACAACTAATACTAGGTTGTTCTACTACTTGATTCAAGGAAAATATTTAAACAAGTTGCAAAATCAGAAATATTTTAGTTCACACATAATTCTTAGTAGGTCACAGGTAATTCACACATAATTGGTAAAGTTGTTGTCATGTAACTAGGAGATCACGGATTCAAGTCTTAGAAACAGTCTCTTTCAAAAATACAAAGTAAGATTGCGTACAATAGACCCTTATGGTCAAATTCTTCCCCGAACTTTACGCAGAACGAGAGGTTTAGTACATCGAGCTGTCAAGTAATTGACAAGTGCGGACTTCGATGTGGGGAAAAACAGCTTGTATTTTTGCAGTGCACTGAACCTGAATGTGTACTTGCAATTCAAAAGGGAAAGCTAATGCAACTTGCCTTTATTTTCTAATCAACTTTTAATCATCAAGATTAAAAATTCCTTAATTGTCAAGATTAGATTAAAAGATAGATAAGAAATTCCACCAATTAATTTTTTAGGAGAAAAAGACTGTCAATTAACTTTGAAGACAAGTCTAAAATAGTCCTTCAAATATACTCATTGGAAGTTTTGCTCCTTTAACTTTGCGAAAAAAGTCAAATATACTTCACAATTCTGGTGGTAAGATTTAAAGACAATTGTAAATAAAAAAGAATTTAGAGAGAATTTATATTTTAAGGTTCAGTTTTTGTAGTTTGCTATTTTTGGTCTATTCTCGATGTCTAGTTAGGGGTGTTGAGGGTCGGTTTAGATCGGTTATTGATCAAAATCAAGATCAAATTAATATAATCGATTTCTAAATTCTTAAAATCAAACTAAACCAAATATAATATACATTTATCAGTTTGGTTGTTATCGATTTCGGTTCGGTTTGATTCGATTATTCAGTTATTAACCATACACAAAAATAAAAGAAATAAAACATTCAAACAAAAAAAAAAGATAACAATTCTTTCAAAAAAATAAAATATTGTGAGATTACCACATAAAACAATAAAATAGCATACTCTAATATAAGATATTTAAATTATAAACAAATATTAATGAAAACATATATAAGATAATTAAAATTATTCATAAAAAATAATAAATCATGTATATATAATTATAAAAAATATGTATATGATTTGTCGATTCGGTTATTTTTTCGATTTTTTTGAGCAAAATCAAAATCAAATCAAATATTATTGATTTTTAAAAATGTAAAACCAAACCAAATAAAAATTTATTTATTTAATTAATTAGATTCATTTTTTCGATTTGAATCTGTTTTTACCCAAACTGTGAACACCCCTATGTCTAGTTCCATTTCTGTCTCTCTCTCTCTTTTTTTTTTTTGGGTCTAATTTTAGTTTCTGACTTAGAGCCTGTTTGGATAGGTTTATTTTAAGCTGCTTTTTTTAAGTTGGAAATTCCAGCTTTTAGCTTTTAGTTTTTTTTTTTGTTGCTATTTTAGCTTAAAATTAAGTGTCCAGAAGCACTTTTTTACTTACCCAAACACTATAAAACAGCTTAAAAGTTATTTTAACTTAAAAAAACACTTAAAATAAGTCAATCCAAACGGGCTCTTAGCTTCTTGTGTCGGAATTCTAAATTTGATAAGATTTTTCTATTCAATATTTTTCTTTCACAAATGGTAGAAAATTTAATAATTAAAATTTGTTTAATATTTGACGAATATTACAAGTGCTGAATAATCTAACTCAGAGAATCAAAACTGCTCAAAAATTTATAGGACTATTTTAACCCTACACAAAACATAAAGGATATTTTTACCTTTTCTCCCAAAATTAGCAAATAATAGAAAGATTAAACCACCCGTTTCTTATAAACTTGAGGTTATTACGTGAACTTATAAATTTCTAATTCTGAATCTATTTTATTATGAAAAAATATTTGTAATATCCACTACGACGTAGTTGCTATGGTACTTATGAAAACTATGGTTTAAAATATATATTGTATACATATACAGTGCACTGACTCAACCAAAAGTTGAAAAAGAGAGTATAGTTGCATGAATGAAATAATAAATGTCAGAATCAATTAATTAATTACTTATAGTGTATGTCTATGTCAAATGAACCTTTTTTTTCTTTTTTGGGCAGTTGTTTAGAAATTTTGTTGATTCTTCTTCTTCAGCACAAGTGACAATATTCAACAATAATAGTCAACCTTTGTGTATAATTTTATTCTTGTGTCTTTAATATCCCAAAATCTCTTTTGACTTTTAGAGTTTTGAAGATACTTTTAACTCCTTGTTAGCAGCTTAAACTAGTATTATAAACCTACATGTTAAATTTTTAACACTCTTGATGAAATTTCTGATTTTGTCAATATTATTGTACCGTTATACGTGCTTTTTTCTCTAATCTACCCCTTAATCAATCATCGAAATATAAATTAATTGAGACGTTTAAAAAGAGATACAAAAATGCTGAAATTAGTAAGCAGGTGATCTCGAGTGGGGAGATGGGGTTCAAGTTCGAATTTTTTTGCATACTTTCTCGATTAAGCTCGTCGCATGGGATTTGTCTAATGCGATTTACCTTTTTTTGTATAATTTATGTGCTATTATTAAGATTTACGTATCTTATATATATATGCGCCCGAATGATAGCAAGTGCGGGTTCCAGCTTCTCAAACTCTATTTATTGAGTTGGCTATGTTTGTGACATTGATTGTACAAGTTCATGAAGAGGAATATAATGGACGAGTGAAATAAGGAAAATCGACTCGATCGACAAAAAAAGAATAGCCGCCTTAAAACCTGATAAAATCATTATCAATAAATTCTCAAGCAATTCTCAATCAACATAATACGATTGATCATTCCCATAAAATTATAATACATAAGAAGATTCCTTAGCACTCCGTGGGAAACGAGATAAGTGATACATCTGATAGGCACATTCAAAAAATAGCAATTGCGAGTTATTCATCAACAAACAAACAAAAAAAACTTTCCGCTAGACAACTTAGAAAAATGGGAGTTAATTCCCTAGATAGTCACGCAAGTTTTGAGAATTGCCTTCAAATATCACTTTTGTTTCATTTAGGACCAAAATATCACCCAACTATTACTATTTTCCTCAAAAAATACTAAACACCTCAAAAGCCTTCTTTTCTCTTAGTTGGCATGCCACATCATTAAGCCTTTTTTTAAAAAATAATAGACTTATTTAACTCATTAAACTCATTTAATTAAAATTATAATCTTATTATTATTATTATTATTATTATTATTATTATTATTATTTTAAAAAGACATTAGTTATTTAGAAGAAATTTTCATGCTTAAGGATCCTTTACCATACTTAAATTTTATATTTTTTTTCTACCATAAATAAATTTTTTTTAACACTTATTATAATGTCATCAATTTTGAATAGTTATGGACACACACACACACATATATATATACACTCAGAATATATAGCAGTTTTAGTAAGTTCAAACTGAACCATAATATATAAAATACTTCATGAACGTTAACTTACATTATTTAATCATACTATTATATAATTGATCAATCATTTTAAAGGTCAAATAATCATTAAAAAAAATTAATTGTGTACATTGAAACTCATACTTACAATAACTTTCTTTTTGAAAAAAAAGTGAATAATATTTATATCTTTATTTAATGGACAGTAAAATAGGAGAAAGATTATTATACAACATCAATTTAAAAAATAAAATTTTAACTTTTATTAGTGAGCAGATCAATCTCGTATAATGCATGAGTTATTAAATTAAAATAAGCAACTCAGCTAATTATTACTTGCTTTTTATGATTTAGGATAAATATTGATGCTTAGTTATATGATAAGATAAAATATAATATAATAATTAAAAAAATAAAAATAGTGAATTAAATTAAAATAAAAGTTAAATAATAAATTTCTCTTTTTTACAAACTTTTATGTATGTCAATCTTACGAATTTATTTGAATAACTTTTATGGGCAATTACTTGCTTAAAATTCTCAGATAACTTACTTAGGAATTTCAAAAATCCCCAAGTAATTGCCCATAAAAGTTATTCAAATAAATTCAAAAATTCTCAGATAACTTACTTAGTAATTTCAAAAATTCCCAAGTAATAATTACCTATAAAGATTATTTCATTAAATTTTGTTTGGTAGAAAAATCTGTAAAAAATTAGATTATTTGTGATTTTTTTTTGTATAATCTCCAGATAAATTTCTAGGTAATTTACATATTTTTTTTTGTAGAGACATGAGTTTGGTTAAATGAGTTTGATGAGTTAAATAGGTCTATTTTTTTTTTAAATAATGGTTTAATGACATGACATGCCAACTAGAAGAGAAGGAGACTTTTGAGGTATTTAATATTTTTTGAGAAAAATAGTGATAGTTGATTGACATTATTATCTTTAAAAATAATAAAAGTGATTTGTGTAGACAATCCCCAAATCATGAGTGATTATTTAGGAAAATAACTCTAGGAAAAAAAGTTTAAGTATCGAAAAGGATTTCTAAGCCTGAAAATTGCTTTTTAATAAACTAATGTCTTTTTTAAAAATAAGAATAATAAGATTATTATTTTAATTGAATGAGTTTGATGAGTTAAAGCTATTATTTAAAAAAAAATGGGGCTTAATGACGTGGCATGCCAGCTAGGAGAGAAGAAGATTTTTGAGGTATTTAATATTTTTTGAGGAAAATAGTAATAGTTGAGTGATATTTTGATCTTAAATAAAACAAGAGTGATATTTAAAGGCAATTCTCAAAACACTAGTGACTATCTAGGGAATTAAATAAGAAAAATGGTGTAGGGGTATTAATGCAAATGAAATGAATTTGGTATTAATTGGTGTTTGACATAGCAATTAATTGGATAAATCCAGTGCATGTGTCTCAAAGCAGTAGACAAAAAGACCCAAATTTATTTGTCTAAAACCACGTGTCTAAAAATACTTCAAATACATCTAACCTTTTTTAAAAAATAAATAAATTCAAGACTTTGTCAAAACTGCCCAAAATTTCTTTCTTCCTCTAGTCATCTTTTTCTTTCCAATCAGTGGACCCATCTTTACTTTCTATTTGAGCAAATCTTCTACTTATTTATATAACGGAGAAAGACCTAAATTATCCTTCAAGTATTGGAAATGATATAAATATATACTTCTTTTATCTTTGAGCTCTAACATGCCCTTTTCATTCATTTTTGGGCTCTAAAATACCCTTCTCATCCACCTTTGGGCCCTATTTTGCCCTTTTCCCTTAGCAAAACCCTTTAGAAAAAATGATTCGAATTTTCATTTAATATGTAACAACATTTTATTTGTTGAAATTTTAATTAATCAAAACCTATTAACTTACACACCCAATTTGGATCCTAGATTTAGCTCCTCTTCATTTCTCATCTCTCCATTTTTTTCAAGTTCTTATTTAGATTAGAGACATATGTCATAGATTTAATTTAATGACTAAGATTTAGTAAATTAAAATAAGTTTTAATTATGGTTAAAATAATTAATTACTTTCATTTATTTACTCCAAAATATAAGGCAATTCCACAATTCTAGCCATTAAATTTATTTTTAATTATATTATTATTTATTTTATCAAATATTCAAATATCTGATTGCTATATTATTTATAATACAGGAAAAAAGTTATATTAAATGTTAGTTGTAATTTTATTTTAAAGCGGGGGGGAGGACTTCTCTTCCAACATTGAAATTCCTTTCCAACATCCAAAATTAGGCTAAAAATAATTTGAGTGAAAAAATAGTAGCAAAAAAATTAAAGTAAAAATGATGCAGGACAAAATTTACTCAAGCCTCAAGGCAAGTGAGAATATTTTTTTATATTTAGGAAAGATATCTTGTACAACTAAAATGTGAGATTAAAATAATATTTTGAAAGTAATTAATTATTTTAATCATAATTAAGACTTATTTTTAATTTACTAAATCTCAGACATTAAATTAAATTTATTACATATGTCTTTAATCTAAATAAGAACTTGGAAAAAATGGAGAGATAAGAAATGAAGAGGAGCTAAATCTGGGATCCGAATTGGGTTTGTGAGTTAATATGTTTTGATTAGTTAAAATTTTAACAAATAAAATGTTATTACATATTAAATGAAAATCCTAATCATTTTTCCTAAAGAGTTTGTTAAGGGAAAGGGCAAAATAGGGCCCAAAGATGGATGATAAGGGTACTTTAGAGTCCAAAGGTGGATGAAAAGGGCATTTTAGAGCCTAAAGATGAAAGAAAGGTATATTTGTACCATTTTCAATACTTGAAAGGTAATTTAGGCTCTTCTCCATTTATATAATAAAAATAATAAAATAGTACTGATGTATAATTTAATCATACTTTTATTCATTTTCATTTTCTTAATTCATTCTTCTTATTATCATAGTGTACGAGTTAGTTTGTAGTTTGTACACATCTTAATTAATTTCAAGGATAATTGCTATCTTTACTAGTATGTGTATTGTGTAATTTTGTCCATCAAAACTTAGATAGATAAAAAAAAAATCATCTAGCAAGTATTTTTTGCTTATGCTAAAATTTGAACATGAAATTTTAATTTCTAGCCTATTTTATTGTCATCATCTGTTGTTTATTGTGTTTTAATTTTTGGACTATATTTGTTAGGAGTATTGTTTTTGTTCATTTCTTGTAAGCTTTGCACTGCTTTTCTTAATAGTTGCTATGTTTTCTTCATCTTTGTACTTGGATTTGATGCACTTGAGCTGAGAATCTTTCGAAAACAACCGCTCTACCTTTACAAAGTAGTAGTAAAATTCACATATATTCTATTCTCTCAAACCCCACTTATAAAATTTCACTGAGTATGTTATTCTTGTTATTGCTAGCCTATTTTATTGACCACCCTCTAATTTTTCTTTAACTCATTCTTTTGGGAAGCTTCATATGAGTTAGTTGTATTATAAAAATCTTTAGAAAAAAAAAAGAAAGGAGAAAAGAATAATATATGTTGGCAATATGGCAAGGAGAAGCTATTGTATTATTTTGTTTGTCATAGGCAAAACATAAGGTTTCATGTCGAATTGTCTCAACAAGACATGATTATAATAAATATATATTTTAACATATAGATATTAAGTGGTAATGTGGTATTGGGGGTGGGGTGGGGGTTGAAAGATTCATTTAATTGCAAGTAACATGCATTGTTGATTGATAAGTTTGTGCAATTTCCAAAAGCAACAATGTACTGCTCCCCGATTTCATATTAGTTATCCACCTTATTATAAATAATTATTTTAAATTACTTATTTATTTATCAAATTAAAATAAAACTAATTAGATTTTTTTTATTTTACCCTTATAATTAATATTTTTTGAAAGCCTAAACAAGAATACAAGTTCCAACAAGTTTCTTTTTTCGAAAGAATAAATAAAAGATAAATTAGTAAAACTATCCATTTTATTTATAATTTCTTAAGAGGCGTGTAAAAGTAAATATGAACAACTAGTATGGAACGGAGGGAGTACTCCTCCCTCCACAAATAATTAGTTGTATTTGCAAAATGATTAATTTGTGATAAAATATTTAATGTTTTACAAAAAACAAGAAGTTCTTAAATGTTTAGGGAACAATCATACTTTTAATTTCTTGGTTATTAATAAATTTTAATTTTAATTTTTATAATATATTTGATTAAACGTAGTTAATCTTGGAAATATAACTAGCTAGCTAGGTGGTAAATGAATGAGTTAGGTTAAATTTAAACAAGTCAAAACAAACAAAACTAATAAATGGTATCATGACTCGGTCACGACTAATTCGCTTGAAGTTTACTTAGATCAAGATGAATTAAATAACAATCATTATCCAACTCGTCCAACTTAATCTAACCTTCCTTTATTATAGTTTGCTTTTTGACAATAAATAACATCAAAGCTAATGTATTTTTCTTAAATTCTTCAAAATTTACATAATTTTCATTTTTCAAATTAATTTAATTTTAATTTTGTATGATGGAGTTCAATTAGTTGACTTAAATCCAACAACAAATGAATTAAACGAATTACTTTTCAAAAAAATTAGAATTTTGTCACTTCCTACTCCATAGTCATTGTTACTTAAAAGACAAGACAAGCAAAAATATGACACGTACGATAGAAAAATGACAAATCGAAATATCAAAACTAGGAAATTCCAAAGAATTTTCTTTTTGGTTTGAGATTTGTACAAAATGTATTGTCAATTTTGTGTCTACATACATGTACTAAATATCATTGAAGAGATCCATATCTAGACTGCTTACCTAATTTTTATATTGTAATTTTAGAAATTCAAAAAACTTTTGTCAGCAACAACTATATATTAGTCATAATATATACAATGTTCCACGTAATTGAGGATATGAATTATGAGGCGTTGTTTTCTTATATAGTCTTGGGCGATATCCACCTAAGGGGCCGAGCTAGTAAGAGGGAAGGGGTACATTGAATTTCGTTTGTCAAAAAAATTAGACTGTGGAAAAAGCGTAAAAATAGAAATATTTAATTTATATATAAACTATTGAATCCTCCTTTTCGCAAAGGAAAATTCTAATGCACTAGCTAGCTAGTAATTAGGGGTAAAAGAAATTGCTTTAAGTCTGAAGTTAAATTTATAACATGAGATTCTAATATTTTTTTGAATTTCTTTAAGTTGAGTTAGCTAGGACAAAGTTCATTTTCTTATTATGGTAATAGAGCTCGACTTATTTTTATTCTTTGTTTACCCAATGTTGCGCCTCAGTGTTATTAGATCAACCATGCTTGAATTGTTTAGCCTTGAACGTGCATAGAATAAAATTAGGTCTCGACAAGTATTCGAATTAGGAGTTAACATGCATTTGGCAAGAGTGATAGGCCAGATATAAAGTCGTTTTAAAGAAGACTGCAGGAAACCGATTTGGTTTCAAAGAGTTTTGCACAAGGTTAATCCAAGCAACAATGAGATCCTATTCAGCTCCGGGCACAAACTGAATTAATGTTATTCGAACATTCAATCATTATACAGAATTCTTGTTAGCTGTTATTCAACAGTGATAATAAACAATTAATAGCCTTTATGAGGACATATTTTGTGGATCTTATCCATTGATGTAAATAGCTATAAATAAAACCTTATTTTCTCGTTTAGAGACATTTGGATTTCATTCTCACACTTGCATTGTACTAAAATTCTCAGAGTTACCAAGTTCTTACCTACTCAATACTCAATATTGCACTTTCTGGTGTTATTGCCAGCCAACTTCCTCGAAGTTTAAGGTAATCCAATCTTATATTTTAATTCACATTATTCAGTTACGTTGTTAGTCAATTCAATTCACATATCCTTACATTATGTATACAAATTCAACTGTACTGTACATTTCAAGGGTAAACAAAATGAGCGCACCAAGCTAAATTTTCTTTACATGATAATAGAGTGACGACATGTTCTAATTTTTGATTTACCCAATATCAACTTTCAATAATTATTTTATTTTGGCTCCAAATGATTTTAACTTTTAAAATATTTCATATTATATTTGTTGAGTGAAAGAACTATTGCCTAAAAGGAGTAATATATAATCCATATCAAACTTTGAATTATATCTAGACATCAAACTTTGAATCCACATCAATAAGTTGGGTACATGCACTAGAAACATCAAGAAAGATAACATATATATCTAGACTTGAATTTATTTTTATTTGACTTTTGTTGATGAATTTATAGATACTAAGTTTAACCATGCATGCATACTTTTGTTAGATTGTATCGAATAGTATAAACACAAATTCGAACCTTTTCCTTATAATGTATGATTGTATCCATTTAGCCTACTATTGAAAGGTTACAACTTTAATAAAATACAAGAGCAATTAAAGGACAAACAAGGATATTTAAAGTATTAATATTTAAATTAACTTCATTAGAAAAAAGTTTGAATATTTTAAAAAATAATTTATTAATAATAACAATAATAATAATAATAATAATAATAATAATAATAATAATAATAATAAATATAGGTGTAAGAAGACTTTATTAGTTTGTCAGCAATATATATATATATACGTATACCTTTAAAAGGAGTAGTACTTCACGTAAATTTTATTTCAACCATATTGTGTCTATGTACATGCACTAGTTGGAATTAAAGTTTTTGAAGAAAATACAAATGGAGACTGAAAATATATATATACTACTTAAATATATCATCATCAAGTTTAACTTTTGTTGATGAATTCACTTAACGGTGCATGCATGTTTTTTCGAGCTAATAAAGATATATGTACTTTGTATAGAATTTGTATATTCCAAAATAATTGTTACGTTATTAATTTGTCATTACATATATATGCTTACTTTTTACTATCAGAATTTAGCCAGAAAAAAAGGGGGCAAAAATGGGAGTGTGTTATCATGAATGTAATTATTGGTTCATGCATCTTTCTAGGTTCAGGCTGGGATTTTGATCCTATTTTGCTTTTTCTTCTTTCTTACAATGTCGAGATGGGTGGGGGATGGGGGGTGGGGGGGGGGGGGGGGGAGGTTGAGACAAAGCTAGATTTTGAATTAAAATTTTAGAATAGTGATATATATCAAGTGTACGTTGGGGTTGGGCAGTGATGAAAATAGAAATTTCGTTTAAGGTGTTCAGAATTTAATATGTACGTATGAAAAATAATATTGATATATATATTTCGTATAATTTTTTAGATACATAATATAATTTTTTGACGAAGGGTGTTCGAGTGACCACCCTAAATTACATGTGGCTACGCCACGGGAGACGGGGGGGGGAGGGGGGGCGACTGGCTTAATGTTACAATAACGTACATATTCAGTGTAGTCCCACAAAGTAGAATCTAGAAAAAGTAGAGTGCACATAAAATTTACCCTTACTTACCTCAAAGGTGGAGAGACTGTTTTTGATAAACTCTCGGCTCAAGAAAAAATAGTCCAAAAAGAAGTAACGAAAGTAAAAGCATAACAAAGCATACTGATCAGCAGTAACTATAACAAAATAATATGATAATTAAAGTATAAGAAATAACATATATAAAGCAATAAAAATCGAAGAACAAGAAACTACATGAACAATACTATGACTATTATTGGATTTAATAATGTTATTTCCTTTATTCTAATTTATAAAACAATTCTTTTTTCTTTTCAATATATTTACTTTTTCTTATTGAATTTTTTGACTTTATAAAACTTCTCAGTTTTAGTTAAGAGATGCGAGAATTCAACAATTTTTGGCCAAAAATTTATATTTATATTAAAAAAATTACTTAATATGTATAAATAATTTATTAAAATCTAATACGATATTTATTTAGAATCCACAATCCATAAATTTAAAATTTTAAATCCATCTCTCCTTATTCCACCTTATGGTTTTACATTTATCATGATAGCATGGATATTTAAAATCACACGATTCAAAAAATATTTTTAGTTCGGTATGTATGTGAAAAAAAATTCTTATTTTTTTCTTAAATTACATGTCAGTTAAACACTTCTTTTAGAATAAAACGATTAAAACATTTATTGTAGTCTGTATATATGTTCAATTACATCTTATTTCCAAATTATTACTCCTCTCGTTTCAAAAAGAATTGTCTATTTTTCTTTTTAATCCGTTTCAATAAGAATAACTTTTTTCTTTTTTGGCAACACTTTCATTCCAATTTTTCACATGACATGTTTAAGACCACAAAATTAAAGAACACTTTGGTACATTTGATATAAATTTAATTTTAATACATCAAAATTTAAAAGTCTTCTTTATTTTCTTAAACTCTGTGTCAAGTTAAAAGATGTTATTCTTTTTAAAACGGAGAACTTATAATCTTGAATACAAACTATAGATTCCACAGGCACGTGTTAAACACGTGGAAATAATTGCAAGAATAAATAGATGGAGACAAATAGACATAATATAATGTTGCAGCTTTTATTCACTCTGAGCATTTTATGTTTCATCTATAAACTTTAAAATGATACAAACTAATATATCTATTCAGTTACATTATTGTCAAGATAATATTAAAGTGATTAAATAATGCCTAGGTGAGAATGGAAGAGAAAATACATCACAATTTTATTTAATATTTTTTCTTTTTCTTTTTATGATTCGAGCCATACAATATTAATTAATCATCCACTATTTATTATATCAGAATAGATTATCTACATTACTTTTTTGGAACAAGGCTCGCTAGATCCTATATGAACACGAGATACACGATACACCAATCTGCATCTTTTTTATTTATTATTAATGCTACATGTTTTTAGTTTTTGGAGTGTAATCGGGCAATAACACCAATAAAAAAATTGTTAATTTCTTTTCCGTTGGGAATTAACTCGTTTGAAATGTTTTCAATGGATTTTTCATCGAAAACCTCATGTTAACGACATTCTGACGGGGATGTCCACTACAAATTCGCGTTATAATACCTTTGCAAAATTTAAAATTTAGAATCAACGAATTCAAAAATGAATGTGATATATCATATAAACTTATAATTTTTTTCCTTTAAAATATATAAATAATTTGAATTAAATGTACGAATTTATTGAGCTCGCTCTAAATCTGCTTCTATTCAGATATAGGATATGAGAAAAAGGAATCAAACAGGTGAAGTAATTAGTGCATTCATAAATTATATTATATTAATAAGGAAATAAAATTATACACCAAGGATGGTGGGGGAGTGTACATTGAATTATATTACTACTACTTGGCAAAGGGATGACATGTAGGGTTCTCTATGCCATCCTAACAGTTATCCTTTTTCTAGGTCTAGGACATGGCCTTTAATATTATAAACATATTTTTAGTTTTTTTGTCTGATATTTAGTATTTATTTGGGGTCGATTCAATTAAATTCGAATTCACATTGTATGAAATTGCATAAAGTCTATTAAAAAGGAAATTAATATTTTCTAGTATAATTTTTTCATTTTCATGAAGGTTGAATCTGCTATGACCTCTGATTAATCTGTTCACATTCGATCAATATAAAAAAATCTTACATATACATTTAAAATAATTTAATTTTATATTTTATAGACTCCATAGAAATGTCATGCGACATATTTAAGATTATAGATTTCAAGTATTTTTTAAATTATGTGAACACCTGCACATAAATTAAACATAGGAAGTATATTTAAATTCATGGCTATGCTTTTTTTCCCCCTATTTGTGATTTGATATTTGTATTCAGTTTTTCCTTTTATCTCAGCAGATTAAATACAACATGGTCTGGGTTCATGGGATGTCTTTTTTTAATTATATGCACCAACTTGTTTGAAACAATATCAGAGAATATTTTGATTGATTGGAATTCGTCATAATATATGGAGGATTATGATTTGAAGTTTATTAGGTTCTAAACTAATTATATATATATTTATTGAATTTTTTTAATACAAATATAAAATTTAGACCTTCAGTTACTTATTGGGTTTGGCCAAACTCATAACCGGATGTTCGACGGCCAATCTACACAACTAGAAACTAAAAGATGCAGTATAATCACAATTTTTATTTGTGATAAATTTTAGACAGTATAATCATTTGTAGAATTTATATATATATTAGTAACATAATATATGAAATCACTATATGGTTATTTTCTTATATTTAAATTGTAAATGATTATAATTCGTACTATTTTCTCTAAACAGATACTCCCTTTGTCTCATATTAGTTGTTCACTATACTAAAAATAGTTGTCCCATATTAGTTGTCACCTTACTAAATAAAAAAATATTAATTAAGTTTTTTCCATATTACCCTTGCAATTAATTCTTTTTGAAAGTGTTCACATTTGTTTGTAAAGTTTCAAAAAAAAAATTTTAAAGGATAAATTAGTAAAACAATCTTCTTATTTATAATTTGTTAATATGCGTGTAAAAAGGAAAGTATATAACTAATATGAGACGGAGAGAGTATTTCATGAAATTAATCAAGATACACACAAATAAATTAGGACACTATTCTATTGCTTCAAACATTTCAATTCTCAAGGTGGTTTGTCAACTTGCTCTTTTTTTTTCTCTTTAGTTCCAATAATTCCCAAACTCCAATAACTTCCACTTGTAAGAACAACCAACAATAAAGTTGTTCCTTTTTAATTTTTTTTTGTGAGAGATGAGATTATATCATTCAACTTGTGATTTTACTTTTTTTCAATCAAAATTAAAATTAATTAAGTAGAGACTACAGATAACCAATTTGAAGCCATCTCACTTCACTAGTTGTCAATAGCTCTTCTTTTGCAAATGGGTTGTCAATATATGTAAATTGCTGTTTTCAAATATATATGCCAGTTAATCATCTACTATTAGATCCAACTGGATTCTAATCAAATTATGATTCAAATCTTAGCTAATACATTGGTAATAATTGCTTATTAATTTATGGTTCTTCCAGATTCTTTAATACAAGTGTGAAATGTCTTAATTCTTTTCTTCTTTCCTTTTGCATAATACTCTCTTTGTCTCATATTAATTGTCAACATTACTATTCAATTCATCAATATTGATAAGAGGGAGTTACTCGGATGGTATGTACCCTTAACTTCCAATCCGAAGATTGTAAATTTGAGTCACCAAAAGAGCGAAAGGGGTGGGAGCTCCTAGAAAGATAAGCAAAAAAAAAAAATCATCTATATTTACTGGTTCATGTTCGACTTGATACACCTATTCATAAGTAATAAATAAAATGACAGTTTTGTTAGTCTCTCCGTTTACTTTTACTTATCAACTTTGAACTTTGTACACCTCTTAAGAAACAATACTTGATATGGATGTTTTATCATAATACTCATATTGATTGAAGTTTAGTATTAGGCCTTGAAAAATAATTTGGAGAATAACTAATTAATACTAAGGGTAAAATATGGAAAAAAACTAATTGTCTTTTCTTGATATGTTAAAAATTACAAGTAAAAGTAAAAATCTATTTTTGAAATAGTGGACAAGTAAAAGTAAACAATTCACCTCTTATAAGTCATCTAGTGTTGGGAAATGAATTGGAAATAACTAAAGCATTAATAATAATGGTAAAATATATATAAAGTAGTAAATTATCTCTTGATTTTTTAAATTAGACAAGTAAAAGTGAATATTTATTTTTAATATAATGAATAAGTAAAAATGGACGAACAAAGTAAAAATATTCACCCCAAAATATACTTTTCAATTTACAAAATTAAGATAAATTAATTAACTTTTTTCATTTTGCCCTTAAAATTAATTGCTTTAAAAGTAAACAATATTGATTATATTAAAAATATCAATTAAGGATAAGTTATAGTTGAGGGTAAACCGAGGGTTTACCCTCAGCTTCTGTCCATGAATCCTCTTTCGCTTGATTACGGGACTAGAGCGAATCGTCTCTTGTGCTACTGTCTAATATATGTGTCAAAGAGCGTACGTACTTCTTATTTATAATTTCTTAAAAAATATATATAAAAAAATATGATAACTAATTTGAAAGGGAGGTAGTACGGGGGCAAAACTAGAAGTCCGGGTACGTGTTCGACCGGACCGAGTAATTTTGCTCAAATAATATAATTTATTAATAAATTTATTAAATATATACAAATATTAATTTTAGAACTCAATTATTAATACTTAAAATTATCGATAAAAAAATTCAAAATCTATATAATTAAAATTCTGATTTTGCCTCCGTAAGAGTACATAATTAACCAACTATGACTAGACCAAGATTTTGGTGAGATCAAAGTACAAGATTTACTTTGCGCTGTAGATGTTCTACTTTTGTCTCGAGGTAAGACCGAATCTAAGGATCTTTTAAATTCTTCCACTTACCTCTTTAATATGTTGAACCTAAATCAGGTTAATACCACCATTTCAAGATGCTAGCTTCAAAACTTAAAAGATTCCTAAGATTGATTATGATCTCTGTAAAAATTCAGATCTTAAAAGTATTTGTATTTCTTAGCTATCATCTTAAATGGGTAGAACCCAACTAGGTTAATACCACCATTTTCAGCTGATAGTTACAGGATTTAAAATACCCTTAAGATTAGCTGTGAACTCTGTGAATGGACATTAATCATTAAAACAAGGAACTCACTTACTAATAACTCTTGAGTCCTGGCAACATACCATATGTGACACCTCAAGCTCTCACCAGGTACATGGTATAGTGATCAACCAAAAATCATTCAGACATCAGAAGTATATATGTAGTATGTTCCTTATTTGCCTGATTAGTGTCCATTGTAACCATTATTAGAATAAAATGGTACCAGTATGATGTTGACCCTGTATCCTTTGTTCTAATTCTCAAATTAGGACAACTCTGTTTATCAAGAATAATGATTCTCTAGCTTATTGCTGGGACCTCCTGAATGTTATGATATTCATAAGTACCTGCAAAATTAAAAACTAAGTTAGCAAAATAGTCAGCAAGAGTATTTCCCTCCCTTAAGGAGTGTTGTACTCTTATTGTCAAATGTTCCTTTAGTCTGTTAATGGAGTTGACCTCCATTGTCACACTCCAAGGTACTTCCCAAACCCCATTAATAAAATTCACCATGGTCAAAGAGTCTGTTTCAATAATAATGTTAGTGAACTCCTTCTCCCAACAGTACTATAAACCTTCTCTAATTGCAATAACTTCAGCTAGTAAATTGGTAGAATCAATAATCTTTACTCCTTTTGCACCCATTAAATTTCCAGAATCATCTCACACACAAAAGGCAGCTGCATTAGAACCAGGATTACCTCTAGATGCTCCATCTGTGTTACACTTTCGCCACCCTTATGAGGTTTATTCCATGAGACCACATTACTCTGATAGCTAAGTTTATAAGCATCTAGAAGCTTTACCATATGCGGCCATGATTTGGGGATGTCTGAGTAATTAAACTTCAACTTCATAAGCTTCTGGACTGTACTGCTGATATCCCAAAATAGCTTGTTTGTTGGATAGCTCTCCCCATGTAAAACAACATTCCTCCTTTTTCAAAGAAACCATAGAATTATGTTAGGCAAGGCTTGGAAAATTACTTTCTGTCTAGAGTTACCTTGTGCCTTCCACCAAACTGTCATAGTTTGTTTAATCTGAATTCTGGGCTCAATAATACCTGCAGCTGAAGAGAAATAATTCCAAACAGAAGTAGCAATTTCCCCTCTCAGAAATAAGTGCTCCATTGTTTCATTACCAGGCCTAGAACAACAGGAACACAACTGTGACATGTTAGGATTCCATTTTGCTATCATTGCAGCAACTGGAACTCTGTTAGTCCACACTCTCCAGCCAAAAAAAATAATCTTGAAAGGTAGTCTTTTCACCCATATCTTCTTGAAATAGTTAGAAATCTCTCCCTTTTTCCTCAGTAACTCTCAGACAGATTTAACAGTAAACTTCCCAGTGCTAGTTCTAATCCACCATGGTTTATCACTCACATCAGATTTTCTAACACAATTCATATTATATCTAACAATTTCAACAATGTGGGCTGGTAAATGTTGTTCCATCTCTATATAGTCTCATCCTGTGTCTTTCAAAAACACCTCTATATCAACTAAAGGATGGCAGGAATGTATATCTGACTGAAAAGTGTGCAAAGGCCCTAATCTAGTTCAATTATCATACCAAACAGTAGAAGAACCCCCTTTTGGTTCCCACCATAAATATTTCTCAATACAATCCCTATTTTGGAGCATATGTTCCCACTGTTGTGATCCATTTTTCCATTGTACTAGAGTTGGAAGTTGCTTCTTACAATACTTGTTCCACATGTAGTAAGACCATAATGAGTTCTGAGTTCTAATCCTCCATCAGAGTTTCGCATACATAGCATGTGAGATTTCAAACAAAGATTTGAACCCCAACCCCCTTCTTGTTTTGGAAGACACACTTCAACCCAAGCAGCCCAATGTTTACTTCTACCTGTCACCTTGTTACTCCAAAAAGATCTGGCAAAATTTTTATGCAACTCCTTGATAACACAATTTGGTGGAACAATTGTTGATAGCACATGAATGGGACACTTTGCAAAACACTTGTAATCAAAACTTCTTTACTTCCATAAGATAGCATATTCCCTTTCCATGATTGTAGTTTTGATTTCACTCTATTAATAAGATCAACATAGTGCTCCTTTCTCTTCCTTGTGTGTGTGATAGGGCAACCCAGATATTTTAGAGGAAACTTACCTCTAGAAAAACCTGTACACTCCTCCACCAAATGCCTTACCTCAGCTGCAACACTTTAATGCATGTAAAAGGCACTTTTATCCTTGTTGACCTTTTGACCTGATTGAGTCTCATAATCTTGCAAAACAACCACTATTTTCTTTAGAGAATAAGGATCTGCTGAAGCAAAGATTATAATGTCATCTGCATACGCAAGGTGATTAAGATTAGCACTCCACTTAGGAAATTCATATCCCATAAATTGACCATCTTCAAACAAGGAATTTAGTGCCCTGCTAAGAACTTCTGCTGACAGTATGAATAAGGCTAGAGAAAGAGAGTCCCCTTGCTTCACTCCTCTAGTAGAATGAAAGAAACCTGTAGATTGGCCATTTAGTAGAATAGAGTACCAATTGTTAGAGATTAATCAACATATATTATCAACAAAAATCTCAGAGAAACCTATCTTTGTTAGGACTTTCATCAAGAAGAACCATGAGATCCTGTCATAAGCCTTTGCCATATCTAGCTTAATGACCACATTGGTAGGTTTGCCCTTCTTTCTAATATCAATAACTATCTCTTGAGTTAACAAAATATTCTCAATAATGCTTCTTCCTTTCACAAAGCTTGATTGGTTAGTAGACACCAGTCTGGGAAGAAGAGTCTCAATTCTGTCATAGATAATTCTGGAGATAATCTTATTAATGAAATTGCTCAAACTAATTGGCCTAAAATCAGAGAAAGTATTCACAATCTCTTTTTTAGGAAGTAAGACCAAATTAATATGAGTAATTGACTTAGGCAGAGAGTTGCCTCTGAAGAAATCTACCACAATCCTATGAACATCCTTCCTCACAATGTCCTAACAACATTGATAGAATCTACCAGTGAGACTATCAGGGCCACTAGCACTATCTCCATTCAGAACAAACACTGTATTTTTAACCTCTTCTAATTCTGGAACTTTACATAGAGCAATATTATCTCACTACTAAAAAAAGCTCAAAAAGGGATGGTCAAAAGGGACGCTGGCCGTCGCTTTTTTGGTCAAAAGCGACGAAAAAGTGATGGCATCACTTCCGTGGGAAAATGGCCTGTCGCTTTTCCAAAAGCGACGGACTGCGTCGCAAATAAAAAAGCGATGCAATTTTTTTTTCCAGAAAAGCGACGCAGTCCGTCACTTTTCCTGTTAATTTTTTTTCAGAAAAGCGACGCTGTCCGTCGCTTTTTTTGGGTATTTTTTTTTAAAATTCCAGAAAAGCGACGGACAAAAGAGACGCTGTCCGTCACTTTTCTGCATTTTTTCCAGCTGCAAAAATCTGCATTTTCAATATGCACTACCTACCATTTACAAAATTAATTTAAATACAGCCCAAATCAGCACTAATTGCTGCCACAACATTCATAAAGCGACTACAACATCAACAAGAAACTAAATATGAAGTAAAACATTCATTAAATACATAAAAGATACACCCAAAGAACCTACAAAGTGTTTCAAAATATAAAAGAAGTACAAAAGTATAAATAAAGTGTCAAAAAACTAATGCAAACTAAAAGAAAGTCAATCTAAGAGGCTCGACGGTCTAGCACATATCTTTATCTTTCTCCTTCCGTTGTCTCTCAGAATCTGCCAAGGCATAAGTTGTGCAATCTGCCGCCACCTGATGACATCTGTATGCAAATTTACATTAAAACATATAAAGAAAATTATAAGTATTAAAGAAAATCATAATCACAAGTATTAAAGAAATTAAAATCATAATCATAAGTATAAAGAAATTTACATACTAGTTACTTAAAGAAATTTACATACTAGTCTATATTCTCCCAATCTTCGTCCTCACTTGATTCATTTTCATCAGTCTCCCATTCTTCCTCATCACTTATTTTATATTCATCGTCCCATTCTTCCTCCTCAGTTATTTGTCCCTCAAGATTTGCTATGGAAATCAACTCATCATCAGAAACTTCTTTTAATATGTGTTGAGAATGTTCTAGATTGTTTTCCAATTCAGCATCCACTACTTGATGAACAACTGCGACATCATTCTGGTACGCCACATCTAACACATTCTCAATCTCAATCCTACTCACATGCTTAGTTTTTATGACCACCTACCAATAAATCTTATCTCTGCACAACAGATATGGAGCGTAATACACCTGCTTAACATTTTGTGCAATGATAAAAAGATCATAGCGACCATATTGTCTCGTATGCTTTACTTCAATTATATTATGTTGTTGATTCACCTTTGTAACTCTATGTGAATGATCAAACCACTTGCACCGAAATAACACTATCTTTATTTTCAGCCAACCAGGATATCTAACTTCAATAATCTCTTGTATGACACCATAATATTCAACAGTTTGGCCATTACCGTCGACATCACCTTGAATGCACACTCCGCTATTATTAGTTTTCTTATACTTAGAAACTTCTTCAGTTTGAAACTTGAAGCCATTCACATAATACTTTGTCATCGTCTGAATTTGACTTTCAGGACCAAGTGCAATTTCTCTCACCAATTGTGGATGTTCGACAATATTATGTTCATAAAAAACCTACAAATTAAAATTTAGTAAATGAGTATATTATACATGTTGATTCAATATTAAGCGTAAATGAGTAAATGAGCTTTTACACACTTACATATTTTTTCAGCCAGTCAGAAAAGTTTATATATATGGCATCATTACCCCATATGCTTACGAATTTACTGTTAAGAGTACATTGAGATATTTCGTTAGTTTAATTAACATTTAGTATTTAAATTTATGTAATTTGATAACACAATTCAACAAGACTTACTTATGATATGGTTGAATTTTAGGACAATTGAGCAAAATATGTGTCACAGCTGATTGCTTTTCAACACTAGTGAAACCTCGCCTTTGATGTTTTTTAGATCCTCGCCCAGGTTGATTAAAAATTGAAATCGGTTCAAACATAGGATCACCATCACCATCATCATTGCGATTGACTCTATTTCTCTTACATAGCACTTCATTTCCGAAGTAGTAAGAACAAAAATAAGCAGTTTCTCTTGCAAGATAAGCGTCACAGATTGATCCTTCGATCTTTCCCATTTGCTTAATAGTTTGTTTGCACTTGCCAATTGTCCTATATAATTGCATGTTAGCTAATTAATATAATATGTTTAAGAAAGAATAACAAAAGCAATAAAGGGTCATTACCTCTCGAATGGATACATCCACCTTGTTTGAACTGCCCCCCAAGGCGTGTCTCTTCTATAAGGTGAACTGAAAGATGCTCCATCACATAAAAAAAGCCACATGGAAAGATCTTCTCCAACTTAGTGGTGATAACATGAATATTTTGCTGCATCCTTAACAAGCTACTCTCCAACAAAGTGTTAGAACACAAATCTTTGAACAATAGACTTATTTCTGTGATTAGTTTTCATATCTTGTCGGGTAGGTGGCTAAATGCGATAGGAATCAGAGTTTTCATAAAAACATGACAATCATGGCTTTTCATACCAATCAATTTTCCTTCATCCATATCTGTCCTCCTTCCCAAATTCGAAGCATAGCCCTCGGGCATTCTCAAATTCTTCACCCACTCACAAATTTCTAGTTTCTCATCCAATGTGAATGAAAAACTTGCCTTGGGCTTAACCACTTTACCATTTCTCATTTCCTGCAACCACAACTCCTTTCTCCTACAATATTCCTTTAAGTCCATTCTAGCTTTTGGATTGTCTTTTGTCTTGCCCTTTACATCCATTACTGTGTTGAATAAATTATCAAAATAATTTTTTTCAATGTGCATCACATCAAGATTATATCGTAGAAGATTATCCTTCCAATACGGTAACTCCCAAAATATACTTTATTTGGTCCAATTATGTTCAACACCATATCCAGGAAGTCTAGAACCCTCTCCTAAATCTATAATTTTATGCAACTGACTAACTCTCTCCTAAATATGTAATGACTGGGTTTGTCGTTACGGGTAAACCATTCGTTCCAAGTTTTGGGTTAGAAAAATTTCGGGTTTGGGAGTTGAAAATTCTGGAGTAGGCTAGTCTCGGTCGGTTTTAGAGTGAGGTATGGCTTAGGACAATCTGGGTAAGGATTGGATTAGGTGTCGTATTTTAAACTAATTTTCCATGTAGCCAAGACATAAAGGAGTCCGGAGGACTTTTTAAAATTAAATTCGGGTAAGTAGAACTCCCAAAATCGCGATTGACGTAAATGGGTTATTTCAAATCATCTGGGAAAGCAAGTGTGTTGTAAAATGGGTAAATTTTAGAGATTTTCAGACATTCTGTCCGTGATGAGTGCAACGGTCTGCCATAGCGACCTCCGCTATAGCGGTGGAAAATACCGCTATAGCGGCGGTCAACGCCGCTTAAGACCGCTATAGCGGAAGTCATCCGCTATAGCGGAGCGACGGAACCAGAAAACCCAGAAAATGGGTTTTTATTTTCATTCTCTTCCCTTCAGCCTCAAAAATAGACGAGAGCTATTGCAAAAACCCTCCTAGGCTGCTCCAAGGCTTTGGAGCCATGGGGAGGAGGAATTTCGATAAAAAGGACGCGAAACCACGAATTCGGGACTGTAGGACCGCCAAAAATGCATGGTTGCAGCTGCTTGGCGCCTAGATAGGCTAGGTTTTTCATTGAGTAGTTAGACCTGTTTACTTTCCGTGCTTGATTGTATAGTGGAAACGGAGAATCCATATTTTAGGCCTCCGGGCACGGAGTCTGGCAGATTCGGGTTGGTCTATATTGACCTAGGATGTACGGAGTAAATGGGTGGTCTTGTAATTTGTGTTATGTGGTTATATCATTCATATTGGTGTGATAAAATGATTGGTTAAGGGACTGGTATGTCGAAAAGGTTCGGAAAACCGGGGAAGCACTTGGGAGCCACGGAAAACGGGAATAGGAAACTCCTAGGTGGGGTTTCAGGAATGTTTATGGCTTGAGATGTAGTGGCGGTCTTGCTAAAGTAAGGAAAAGGAAATCGGGTAGCTGCGTATATGATTAATTTAAAGAGAAATCGCTCGTTACATGTTCTAGAATAAAAAGGGTGAACCCGGGATAGTCTTCGGATGGGATTGATGGTTCGTTGTTGTACCCGCAATAGGGTAGGTGATGGTTTACGATTTCTGTGAATGTTGTATATTCTTGTACTCATATCTAAGTGTTTGTATGAATTACATTGCTTAGGGAAGTTGTGTAGAATGTCTAAGGTTCTTACTTTATAGTCTGTGATTTGAACGGTATTTGCTTGTTGGTTTACAAGTTGGTTGTTCATGCATTTAACTGTGGATTATTGACATTCGGTTGGCTCGGATACCATGCCTGGTACGGGTATAACAAATGGTTGGCTCGGGTACTACGCCTGGTACGGGTATAACAAATAGTTGACTCGGGTACCACGCTTGGTACGGAAAAATACTAACGGTTGGCTCGGGTACCACGTCTGGTACGAGTTTACTTTACTGCATCATTTCATTGATAGTGTTGCATTGTGTTGATTGGTGTTAGTTCTATGAGTGGACCATGCTGTGTTTATAAATTATTATATTATATTATGCTTTTGGTCTTGGTGTAGGCCGGGTTGTGATATCATGTTATGAGTTCGGTCTTGGTGTAGGCCGGGTTGTTATATCATGTTATGAGTTTGATCTTGGTGTAGGCCGGGTTGTGATATCATGTTATGAGTTTGGTCTTGGTGTAGGTCGGGTTGTTATATCATGTTATTAGTTTGGTCTTGGTGTAGGCCGGGTTGTTATATTATGTTATTAGTTTGGTCTTGGTGTAGGCCGAGTTGTTATATCATGTTATTAGCTTGGTCTTGGTGTAGGCCAGATTATTATATCATGTTATTAGTTGGTCTTGGTGTAGGCTGGGTTGTTATATCATGTTATTAGTTGGTCTTGGTGTAGACCGGGTTATGATGCTAATTATTAGTTGATCTTGGTGTAGACCGGGTTGTTATGTTAACACCTAGTTGTGTTAGGGGAACCCGGATGGATCTGGACTATGTAAAAGAGGTTATAAGTTCATAATTTATTGTCATTAAGTGTACTAATGACGGTCAAGGATTATTTGTGGTTAATAAGCATAAGGATGGGTCTTGGGGTAGATCGGGTAGCCTGTTGAACACTCAGGTGTGGTTAGAGGATCCTTGGAGGGTCCGGGTTTTGAGATGAGAAAGGGGTTTAGATATAACTCTGTTGTTGTCATTGAATGTGTCAATGGTTGTTAGGTGAATTGCATATGGTTGGTAAATATAGAGGAAGACTGAGAGTCTGGGTGTGGTTATTGGTTAATATAACTAGGTGGTAAAGTTGTCCTAGAGGTCCGGGAAAGTCCAAAAAATGGTAGGTAATACTTGGGTATAAGTGGTTTGGTTGGGCAGTGGGCTGGATTTAGTCTAGGTATATAGTCAAGGTAGTTGGCTGGGGTAAAGGTTAAAGGTGACTTGGGAAGTCTACGTGTCAAGATGACTTGGGAAGTCTAGGTAACAAGGCGACCTTGAGAAGTCTAGTTATGAGTGAGACTTTGGAAATCCTAGATGTCAGGGTCAAAGTTAAGGGTGAAAGAGGGAGCTATAATATTTATTTCATGTTTTTCCCTATTTTCCTATATGATGGTACGTGTGGATTCGGGTCGACCAATGATGCCTATCAGTACGTGTGGTTGTACTGACTCTACTCTTGCTATACCTTTTTGGTATAGTCTGATTGCAGGGTTGGTGATGTTTCACAGGTTCAGGATTGCGGTGATCTTCCAGCAGCTCCTACTTCCTTCTATGGTGGGAGTTGTGTCCATTTTATGTTATAAGCTCATCTTGTAGAAGCTCTTGTACCGGCTTAGACTAGGTTCTGGGGAGGGAGTTTGTTTGTTAATAAATTTCTGCAAGTTTTAAAGGTTGTGTAATTTTCGAAAGTTGTTGTATAAAGATTTTCCAAACTTTGTAAAGGGATTTCCCATGTATCAAGGGACTTATTTAATGGTTTATTTTCTTTTCCGCATTGCCTGTTGGTTCGGGTGGTAAGGGTTCTCCTATCTAGGTGGATTAGAGTAGGTGCCCGCATGGTCTGGTAGTTGGGTCATGACAAAATCTGATGTACTGAAAGTGATGGAGGTGGTGAATCATTTTCAACCTTATTCTTTCTGAATGCATTTTTCATATTTCTAAACTCGTGGTCCATTGGCAAGAACTGACGATGACAATCAAACCCGCAATTTTTTCGGCCATGCTTTAGAATTTTCCATGCAATGCGGGCAAGCTAACTTTCCAGTAGTCATTCAACCCGACAACATCCCATATGCAGGAAAATCAGTAATAGTCCACATTAAAGAAGCACGCATAGTAAAATTTTGCTTACTTGATATATCATATGTCACTACATCGTCAAACCATAATTATTTTAGCTTATCTATCAATGGCTGCAGATAAACATTAATCAAATTTTTTGGATTAGGAGGACCCGAGATAATACAACTTAGAAATATATAGGGACTTGTCATACACATTTCAGGCGGGAGATTATACGGAGTAAGAAATACAGGCCATCAAGAATAAGGTGCAGCATTATTAGAGAATGGTGTGAAACCATCTGCACACAATCCCAATCTAACATTTCTTGGTTCTCTAGCAAAATCAGGATATGTTCTATCAAAATGCTTCCAAGCTTCTCCATCTGATGGATGAGACAAGACACTCGGTGGCCTTCTATTTTTACGGTGCTATCTCATATGTGGGGCAGAACTCATTGAAGTGTACAACCTCTTTAACCTAGGTATAAGAGGTAGATAGTGCATCACCTTAATTGGAACCATCTTTCCACCGGGAGTTCGCTTATACCGAGCATGTCTACAAAACTTACAATTGTCAAGATGATCATCATACTTATAGAACAACATGCAACCATTTACACAACAACTAATTCTATCATATGACAATCCTAACTTGGAAATCAATTTCTTTGCTTCATAAAAATTCTTAGGTATATTCAACTCTGGATTATTAGCTACTTCCCCCACAAGATCAACTACAGAGTCCATAAGAGTTTGAGAAGCACTGCAATCTGATTTGATACTCAATAGTCTAACTGCAATTGACAAAGCAGAATGTGAATTCCCTTCACATAATGGACGATTACCCTCTTGTAATTATTTATAAAAGCCTTTTGCTTCTTCATTAGGAGCTTCTTCTTCTAAATAGTGTTCGGGTTCTATCCCATCTTGAACCCCAAAAGCATCATTAACCATTTCATGTATCCTATTGTGTTCAACCCTATCATCTTGAGACCTATCATGTTCAACCCTATTATATTCATTCATAGGCAACGAATTATAAAATATACCATTCAATCCATCTTTCTCACCATGATCAACCCACACAAAATATCTACTCTTAAATCCACTACGATAGAGATGAACCATAACTGTATCTGGATTAAAAAACTTCAGGCACCGACATTTACTACAAGGACACCTAATCACACCATGACTTTGATAGTTGTCTAGTGACATTGCATGCTCGATAAAACCTCTAACTCCTTCAAAAAATTCAGGTTTAATAGGACCATCATTTTCATAATACATATCATACATCCATAAGCGATGATCCATCTATAAAAATATAATAATTCAATTATAAATTAGACTCATTGACATTCATAACATAAACTAAAGTTGAAAACTAATTCAAGATTATAACCCAATAATATAAACTAATTTAAAATTTCCAACTTCACTATCAAATTCAAGAACCTAATTCAACAACCTAAGTTGAAAACTAATTCAAGATTATAACCCAACAATATAAACTAATTCAAAATTTCCAACTTCACTATCAAATTCAAGAACATAATTCAACAACCTAAAGTTGAAAACTAATTCAAGATTATAACCCAACAATATAAACTAATTCAAAATTTCCAACTTCACTATCAAATTCAAGAACCTAATTCAACAATCTAAGTTGAAAACTAATTCAAGATTATAACCCAACAATATAAACTAATTCAAAATTTTCAACTTCACTATCAAATTCAAGAACCTAATTCAACAACCTAAAGTTGAAAACTAATTCAAGATTATAACCCAACAATATAAACTAATTCCAAAATTTTCAAATTCACTATCAAATTCAAGAAACTAATTCAACAACCTAAAGTTGAAAACTAACTCAAGATTATAACTCAACAATATAAACTAATTCAAAATTTCTAACTTCACTATCAAATTCAAGAACCTAATTCAACAACTAAAGTTATAAACTAAGTCCAGATTATAATCCAATAATATAAACTAATTCAAAATTTTCAAATTCACTATCAAATTCAAGAACCTAATTCAACAACCTAAGTTGAAACTAATTCAAGATTATAACCCAACAATATAAACTAATTCAAAATTTTCAACTTCACTATCAAATTCAAGAACCTAGCTAAAGTTGAAAACTAATTCAAGATTATAACCCAACAATATAAACTAATTCAAAATTTTCAACTTCACTATTAAATTCAAGAACTTAATTCAATAACCTAAAGTTGAAAACTAATTCAAGAACCTAATTCAAACTTAAAATCAAGAGCCTAAGATATTTACTATGCTCACAAATTCTAAAATCAAATTCAAGTTCAAACTTCTCAAATTCAAGTTCACAAATTCAATTATATGAATTGTAAATGTTCATAACATTATTCAAGATTCACAACTAGAAATGTTCATAATCTAACACTAACTTAAAATAAATGACAAAAAATAATTTAAAGATTCGAAACTAACAAACTTGCTAATAAAAAAAAAATCAAATAAACCCTAACTTGAAATTTTAAATACTACTAATTCAAGTTCTAATCTACATAACAACTAACAATGTTCTTAATCTAATATTAACCTAAAATAAATGCAATGTAATTGAAAAGAAGTAAAAAAAATCTAACCTTGAATTTTAAATTAGCCCTAACCCAAAAATTAATGATGGAGGAGGAAGGAGGCAGCGGCGGCGGCAGAAATGGCAGCGGCGACAATGATGGCTTGAAGGTTTGGAGGTGTGAAGGTTTGTGGAGAGAAGAGAAAAGAGAAGAGAAGAGAGAAGAGAGAAGAGGAAAATGAAGAGTGACCCGATCTGGGTCACTTTATTTTTTAAAAAGCGACGGATAATGTCGCTTTTATCCGTCACTTTTTTAAATGAGTTAACCGCGTATTGACCAAAAAGTGACGGACAAAAGCAACGGTGTCCATCGTTTTATTTTTTTAATATAAATTAAATTTTAACGAAAGCGACGGACAACGTGCTTCCTTTAAAATTATTTTTTAATTTTTTTAAATAATTGCGACGTTGTCCGTCGCTTATAATAAAAAATAAAAATTAAATATTTATAAATAATTTTGGCATAAAAATTCACCAAAAAAGCGATGGACAAAGAGACGTTGTCCGTAGATTTTGTAAAAAAATAATTATAAATTAAAAAAAATAGAAAAGCGACGGACAGTGTCGCTTTTTCCATCGCTTTCAGGAGTGACGCTGTCTGTCGCTTTTCTATCCGTCCCCTTTTAAGCTGTTTTTAGTAGTGTATTCCTCTCTAATTTTTGTAGGAATGTGCCTAAGTAGAGAAAATGAGGAGGCATCTCTTTCCTGCAAGAATTGATCTCTATAGAACCTTACTGCTTCTGCTGCAATATCTTCTGCATCCTCTAGCCAGTTGCCTTCCTGGTCCTGAATTCTGTGCACCTGAAGTTTCTTCCTTCTTCCCTTGACAATACTATGAAAGAACCTTGTATTTCTATCCCCATCCTCAAACCAATCATAACCTACCTTTTGTTGCCAAAATATTTCTTCAAATGCAAATATCTTTTATACTTTGCCTGAGCCCTCTGCATGACCGCTCTGTTTTCAGAGGTTGAAAACTCCTCAAATAACTTCTCTTTTATCTTGACAATATCTTCTCTAATGATGAGTTACTTAAAGATATCTCCATAGACCTCTTTACTCCACACTGACAAAGCAGTTTTAACTCTTTTAATGTTTTCCTTGAAATTAATGAATGGGTTAATATTATCATCAGATAACCAATTTTGATTAACCACTTCTTTAAAGGATGCATGTTCTATCCAAAACATGAGAAACCTTAAAGGCTTTTTGCAGGTAGAAACAACTTCAAAAAATGAGATTAACCTAGGGACATGGTCTGAACCTGTTTTAGGAAGGTGCTCTATCTCTGCATGATTGTACCATTCTGCCATATCATTGTTAATAAGGACCCTGTCTAAACTTTCAAAGATGCAGTCATCTCCGACCCTCCCATTCCACCATGTAAAAGGACTCCCCTTAAAATTGATTTCTGATAGATCTCTGGAAGCAATAAAACTTTCAAAATCTTCATAGTCACGAGGATTAACAGGAAGGCTCCCTATTTTTTCTTCAGCATTTAACACTACGTTAAAATCACCCCTAATAAGCCAAGGATTATTCATTCCTGCTGCCAGAAAATTTAATTCCTCCCAAAGAGCTTTTCTTTGTTCAACACTACATTTAGCATACACCAATGTCACAAAAAAACTGACTTTGATCCTGTTGTCTTAGCTGTAAAGTGAGTTGTTGATCTGAGTCTTGCATCACAGTGTAGTCTACATCTTGATTTATGAAAAACTAAATTTTACCATTACAATTAGCAATAATTGTAGGCATCTTCAACCTCCTTCTGTACTTATTAATGTGTTTATATTGCTGGAATGGTTCAAGTAAACTAATAAATGTAAACTTGTAAAACTTGTGCAATATTTGAACTCTCTGAAAATCCTTTTGAAACTTCACAAATCTGATATTCCAAATGAATGCCTTCATGTATCAAAAACTTTAGCTTTGTTCCTCTTTGGCTGCACTCTGATAAGAAGACTTAATTCTCCTTGCCCTTTTTTTTTTCCTTTTCTTGCAGCTTTCAAGAGCCTTGGAGAAAGATCAGCATCACTTGTAATGTTTTCCAGCAGCTCATCTGCCACCTCTAATTGCATGATATCTTCAGCAATTTGTTGTACCTCAACCTCCTTGTTATCCATCAAGTTGTGTGTTATAATATTATGCAACACTTTGTTAGGGGAATTTGTGTGCACCACTTGACTTTCATTTGTGTGTACCACTACAGGAACCTCCATCAAACCCAAACTATCATCAACATTGTGCTCTTCAGAGACATCAACCAAAGAGGTGCTTGTGACTTCTGAAAGTTGCTCCTTATCAAAAATGACAATATTTGTTATATTTTCTCCATAAGGTCCTTCGACATTGTCTCCTTCCCCTACATCTTGCATATTATCAAGTGACATGTAGCTGCTCATGACTAATTACTGAATTTGTTGCAGTTCTTACTGGTACACTTACTGGTACACTTACAAGATCACTCGAAATTTGATCTTCACCAGAGTTCCCTTTGTCTGCAACCATATCAGTGTGACTAGCCTTTCCTGTCTGTGTTGATTGATCCTCTATAAGTTCCACCTTATCTTCAGAATTGTTTCTCTCATCACCATACTTTCTTTCAGATGTATTATGTTGCTCATAAGGCTTTGACTGATGTGTGACAGGGCTCGAGAAACTTTCTGATTCAACTGTAATCTGCTGCTTGTCAAATACTTGTATGACCCATTTCTTGGCTGATTCTTCCTTAAGCGCTTTCTCTGGACCATTGACAGATCTTTGTTTGTTGTCATTCTCCTTTTCTTCTGTATGTTGTGTACTTAATTTGTTGTTGTCGATGGGCTTGCCTGTAGTATTAGTTGAATTGGGACTAGCTTCTAGCACCTCTCCTAACACTGGAAATCTATTTCCCATCGCCTGTTGTGAACTAGGTTCAACCCTTTTGTCTTTCACCACAGTCCATATACCTGGGTCACCAACCACCTTGCCACTGGATAGGATTCTATGCTTTTCTCTGGCTTCTCTACCCTTTGCTCTTCTATCTCCTCTACCTTGTCCCCACCATTTTCTTTACTAAACTTTCCGCATTCCTCATCCTCATGCCCTTGCATTTTACATTCTTCGCAATATTTTGGCACATAATCATATTTGATAGGGATAATCTCAGTCCTCTGTTCCCCTGTTGCTTCGTTAATAATGTCCATGAAAACAGATTGAGGGAGTTCTCCTTTTAGATCAATCAACACTTTTACCCTTGCACAACTTGGTCTAGTTTTATTAATAGTGGCTAGATCAAGTTGGAGAGGTTCCCCAACTGCGGATGCTAACGAGAACAAGCATTCTTTCGCAAATTATGTAGGCAACAGGTTTGAAAACGATATCCATGCCATCGCCTTAGTAGTTTCCTCATTAACTCTGAATCGTGTATCATAAATCAAAGTGCACATAAGATATGAGTATCCATCTTTGCACTTAATATAGAAAGCTCCTATAGATATCAGATTAATGAAATCCGCATGTTGAGTAAGGCGGATGAGAATATGTTTACTACGGAGTAGGCCGATTTGGCAATCTCCTTTGATTTTACATTGTTGAGGTATAATCAATCTCAACTCGTCAAGATCTGCCCATTCATACGTGAACTTGCCTATCACTGCATATTGTAAACTTACCTCTTCAACAACAACCTAGCCTTCGTGTTTTTTTTTTTCCTTTTTTCAGTGTTTATGCTTCAAAATGTATTTCGAAATTTTGTTCATTTGTCTTTCAAATATTTTAAAGTATTAATTAATGTGATTTATCTTTTTACGTAATTTTTAAATATATAATAGATTAAAAAAATAAAAATAAATTAAAACAAAGAAATTAACTAAAATGACCAAAATAATTTTAGATGCCAAAGCAGACATGTTGACCTGCTACTTTGGCACCCAAACCACCTCTTATTAGATAGTAAAAATATCAACATACTAAATTAAGGGCTCAACTTATAGTAAAATATTATTATAAAAGATGATTGTTACTTAGATGTCTAACTATACACTATAATCTTAAGTAATGAAAGATCAAACTTTTGAAACAACTAAATATTTTAATATTCTAACACATTGGACTGTGTGGGAAAACTAAATATTATATTTGTTGATCGTAATATTTTATTAGCTATTAATCAAATCCAAATCTCCTTATTATGCGGGTGTAATCTCATCTGTAGGAGATTATTTTCTTTGGCATTTACCCATTGAAAAGATCAATGGAGATTTTGCTCTAGAGATATGATTTTACATATTATTAGAGCAAAAGGGAATCAAACCAAGATTTTCTCATTTATTTATTTATTTATTGTGGTATAATATATTTTGGAACAAATTAAAATTTTCTGTGAGTAAAACGATGTAGTACATTTTTAAGGAAATCTTTGTTGGAGAATACAAATCAAATCAAATAATTTTGATTCGAAGACAATCAAATAATGACAAGTTTCTATGCAATTTGGAGAGATTAAAGCCAAAAACATTAAGAATTTTGGCACTTGAACCTAGTGATTTTATCTGGCATTAAAATTAATTACAATCATATGTGATCTAACCACTTTGTGGGGGAGAAATCAGGAAAGAGGAATGAAACAATTAGTGGAAAACAAGTGAAAAAATGAACTCTTTAAATGGAACTTCTCATCTTTGGCTACGATAATTATAATTAACACATTTTGCTAAAAGTAGTTTATGACATTAGACAATTATACTTTACGTCCATTAATTTAAAATCTGTTACATTGTTTGCTATATCCATATGTGAATAATATTTGTTTCGTTGAATATCAAAAAATATTTGTAATCTTCACATAATAATGCTTAGAGGATGACTATGTATGTCGTAATTATTGATAAGCTTGATCGCAAATTAAGTTGACAGTCTGTTTCCACTTCTGACTTTTTATATCTCATTATTTACCTTTGTTAATTATAGCACTTATTTGATGCTTCATAGTTTCGTGATGAGGCTTGAGGTAACTAGATCATATCTTATCTGAATATCCCAATATTCACTTTCATTGATCATCTCTAAAAAGTCCTTCAAAAGTAACGTCTCCAATAATTATTAGAAAATAAGAAGGGTATCTCAAAAGGAAGTGTCTTATATCGATTCAGAAGAGTTGTCTTTGTGGATTTGCACACGTGAAATTTTGCTTGAATGCAAATTGGTAGATATATCTCTCACTATGCACGAGATATACGTGAGACCTAATCCAAATTCGATTGAGCAAAAATCATTTCTATATTTTGAGCCAACAAGAAATTATCGATTTTTTCCCCATGTATTCAGATTCATTCTTTAGAATTAAGTGAGTTAATTGTAACCGCTGGCTCATTATGAGAATTAGTAAACCATTATTTCTTTATTCTCATATTTTAATCCTATTTATCTACATTTTTTTTGTGAGAAAGACAACCAATTATTGAGAAAATACTCTTTCTTTTCTTGTTATATTGCTGTACTATCTAATTAAAGTTTTATTTTTTGATCTGAGAAATCTGGTTAGTTCGGTTTATAATAGAAGAATGAATTTTGAGGAATACACTTGTACCGAATGAAATATTTTTAACAATAATGTTATAGACACTCCTCAATCTATGAAAGTTTTTGTAATTTTCTGTATCTTTTCTAACATTTGCTTGGATCTTTTCACTTCCATCAATATAATATTTAATTTAATCTTTTTCTAAGAAAGAAATAGACCAAGCGATTAATTTAATTAGCTTCTTTAGAGATAGAGGTTCGTGTGTCGTCTCACATAAATTGTCATGTAGAACGTTACGTAGAATGCGTGTATCTACTTATTCAATTTTATACAAGTTTAAGTGTCTACTTGTATACATTCAAAATTGAAAGATATAAATATCAGCTGAGATCAAATTAAAAAACATGTTCATGTGTTATATCTATTTACAAAGATAACATGATCAAAAATTAAGAAAGATAAAATAATACTTCAAACATATTTTCAAAGTCATTGAGGGTATTAATGCAAATGATAATTAATTTTGGTATTAATTGGTGTTTGACAAAGCAATTAATTGGATAAATCCACTGCATGTCTCAAATCAATTAAGACGAGAAAAAACCCAAATTTGTCTAAATCCATAAAGACTAAAAGGCCTTCAGATACATCCTAATCTTTTTCTAAATTTAAGACTTTTTGTCAAAAGTAAACTGAACCTTTTCAATTTTAGCCAATATTTTATTACGAGAATTCTGACAACTTCCGGAGAAAAAGAAGCATTTACTTATTACAGAAATGGTACAATTTGATTTTTTTTTTAATTTCATATTTATTCATTTCTCTCAATTTTACGATGAGAAAAACACGTGATTTGAGAAATTTTTTACCCAAAATTTCTTTCTTCCTCTAGGTCCTCTTATTCTTTTGGCAGAAGGTCATCGACAGCCCCTTAAAATTGATACGACTTTTTATTTAGACACCTCAAGTAAGCCTTGTTCATGTGTCATTGAGGGTATTAATGCAAATGATAATGAATTTTGGTATTAATTGGTGTTTGACAAAGCAATAATTGGATAAATCCACTGCATGTCTCAAAGAAATTAAGACAAGAAAAAACCCAAATTTGTCTAAATCCATAAAGACTAAAAGGCCTTCAGATACATCCTAAACTTTTTCTAAATTTAAGACTTTTTGTCAAAAGTAAACTGGACTTTTTCAATCGTAGCCAATATCTTATTATGAGTAATTTTAATTATTTTAGAAAAAAAAGGTATTTATCTATTATAGAGATAATGCGATTTGATTTTTTTATTTTATTTCATATTTATTTATTTCTCTTAGTTTTACGAGGAAAAAAAATACGTGACTCGAGAAAATTTTTGCCCAAAATTTCTTTCTTCCTCTAGGTCCTCTTATTCTTTTCAATCCATGGCCCCATATTTACTTTCTATTTGGAAAAGTCTTCAATTTCCTTCGGATCATTTTAACTGTCGCATCTACTAAATAGACAATTAAATATAGGGAAAATTTCATAAAAGTGTATCCAGCAAAGTTACATTATAAAATATAGTCCACTTTTTAAGTTCTTACCAAACTGGCCAAAGTCTCTCTCTCTCTCCACATTCTGCTCATCTCATTTTTCATCTTCATCTTCTTTCTTCTTTCTTTTTTCTTTCATCAACATTTATCAAAAAAAAAAAAGTGAAGAAAAAAAGAGACCCATCTACTTTTACTTATCTGTTTTACCTTAAATTAGGTCCCTCCCCCCATCCCACTTCACCATTCACTTGCCCCATCCTTTCAATTGGAGATTGTTAGATTTGATTTAAAATTTGTGATGATACAAATTCAAAATTTTTGGATCCATAGGTATTAGAAATTTTTCAATGTTTTTAATATCAGTGACGAATAAAGGGTCGAAATAATTGTAGCATGAATTTTTTGATTTTTCAGTCATTATTGAAGCTCAAAGTTTCAAATTTGAAAATTGAATTTTCGTAAGTAATCTCTGTTTCGAGTGGGTATAATTATAAAAGATCGGTTATGTATTGATGAGCCCAAATCTAAATTTTTGGATGATTTAGTGTAATTTTAAGGTGTTTTTGGATTAATTTGGTGCTTGAATTCAGGAAAATGATGAAGTTTATTTTTTTTGTATAACAATGTATATATTTGTATACTGTATTGTATATTATTGTATATATAATACAGTTTTTTTGAGCGATTTATTGCAATTATTAAGGTATTTTTGAATGAATCTGATGTTTGAAATCAAGAAAAAAAAACAAAATTAATTATTTATATAATAGTGTATATGAGTGTATCATACACCTCTTATGATTTTGCATAATATTGTTGTGTGTGTGTGTGTATATATATATATATAATTATATAATGATATACATAATTATACAAATATATACATATGTATATATAATGTTAAAACAATGTTTCTACATTGTATAAGTGTGTATAAATAGGGAGAAAGAAGAAAATCACCAAAATAAGAAAACTGTATTGTATATACAACAATATACAATAAATATATAAAGATATACAAGAAACAGACTTCATCTTCTTCCTCGAATTCAAGCATCAAATTCATCCAAAAACACCTCAAAATTACACCAAATCATCCAAAATTTCAAATTTGAACTTCTCAATACATAACCGATCTTTTGTAATCATACCCATTCAAAACATAGCTTATTTACGAAAATTTAATTTTCAATTTTGAAGTTTCGAGCTTCAATAGTGGCTGAACATCCAAAAGAAAAATCAGAAAAAAACAACAAGAGTTGTCATGAAATTGTTCATCCAAATAAACTATGAAAGAATCAACAAGAATTGTCATATAATTGTTCATTTTGTTGAGATATTAGTAAAATTGAGAAGAAGAAGAAGGAGAAGGAGGAGGAACTGCTAAAAAATGTTAGTTTTCACTTATGAGCCAAATCAATTTTGGGCTATGAAATTGTAATGTAAGTTTTTGACTACTTATTTGCAATGTAAATTTGCTATATGCACTTTTATGAAATTATCCCTTAAATATATCCTTATATTATTAGAAATAATTTAAATATCTCTATAATTTCACAAAATAATTAATTATCTTTCACTAATGCAAATACTGAATAACTATATCTACTCAAACTTAAATAGATAAAAAGAGATCGTCTATCAAGTGTTTTTACTTTCACTAAAAATTAAACTTAAAATCTTATAATTCTCAATACATTGTATTTGCCACCAGGTTATACCCTTTAATTTTTCTAATTAACTCATTCTTTAGGATAGCTTCATGTACGTTAATTGTATTTTAATAAATCTTGCATGCTTGACTAAACAAAAAATAATATATGTCGGCAATATATATCGTGAGAGAGAGGATTTTACATATTTTTTTTGTTTGATATTTATATTGGAGCTCAATTATATCTAGATCACATATTGCACGGACTATTTTAGGAACAACACTCCCGACATGATTATTAATTTTTTCATATATTGAGGTCGTTTGATACGCGAGATAATGTATAATATTTCAAGATTAAATTTGGTACTAAATTTATACCATGGTTTGTTGATGGTATAAACTTATTCTGGATTTAATTTATACCATCAATCAAACATGGTATAAATCTAATACCAGACCTAATCTTGGGATATCTCATCTTGTTTCATTCAACATGAAATTATTTTATTCCACCTCCCATATGAGATAAAATAATCCAGAGATTATAATTTCGAGACTATAATTTCAAAATCATTTAATCCGCATATCAAACAATCTCTAGAATTTAAACTCGAAACATCTGATTAAAGATGGAAGGACCTCAACTATCCCACCATATGACCCATATTATTAGTAGAGGGGCTATTATATTATTTTGTTTATAATAATAATATATTTTGTATATTTTTACGAAATAGAGTCTAAAAAGGATAGAATATACGAATATCGTAATACAAAACATAATGTCTCATGTCTAATTGTCTCAACAAGACATATTTCTCTGACACGATAGAGAAATAACAAATAAAAAATGAAGTACAATTCCAAAGAATTTTCCTTTTAGATAATTAATTCAAATTTGTACAAAATGTCATCCCTTGTTGGATAAAAAAAACTTTGAATTCTATTTTCAAAATTTGTGTCTATATACATGTACTGGAAAACAATTGATGAAGAGATCCATATCCAAACTGCTTACCTAATTTATTTAGAGAAAACTACATAGAGTAGCAAATTTGGGTCTATAATTACGATTCATAATAATATTTTATAAAAATTACCATCTACAACAAATATAGCAATATTTTGGCTGGTCCTATCCACCAATTCAAATAAGCATTTTGTATTTGTATTTGTATTTATAATTGACTGCATCATTTATTTTTTTAAAGAACTGTTTTGTAGTTGACTGCATCATTTGAATTTTGTATTTGTAGTTGACTGCATCATTTGTATTTTCATTATTTCATTTATTTTTATATTTTTATTTGTATTTGTAGTTGCCTGCATCATTTGTATTTTTAAAGAACTGCTTTATTTTTATATTTGTAATTGACTGCATCATTTGTATTTTTATTATTTTATTTATTTTTATATTTATATTTGTATTTGTAGTTGACTGTATTATTTGTATTTTTATTATTTCATTTGTTTTTATATTTGTATTTGTAGTTGACTGCATCATTTGTATTTTTAAATAATTGAAAAAGAAATGTTGATTCTCTTTCTATGAATACTTGTATTTGTATTCATTGATATAAATTGTATTTATTGATACAAATTGAACCATACAAATATGAATAATACATTTGTATATGATAGACTCAAGCAAATACAAATAATGCATATACTTATTTGTATATAAATATAAATGATAAATTTATATAAAATGTATCGTTTGATACAAAAATAATAATATAAAATATAAAAAAATATAAAATATAAAATACAATAAAAAAAAGAGGTCAAAGTATAAAATATAAAATACAAAAAAAAAATGAAAAAGAGGGAGAGAGAGAGGTGAAAATATAAAATACAATAGGAGGAGAGGTTTGAAAATATAAACTATAAAAAAAGAAAAAGAAAACAGAAAAAGAAAGAGAGGCTAGAGACAGAAGAGAGAGATAGAGAAAATCAGGAGAAAATAAGGGAGATAGCAATATTTTAACTTAAAAATTGTTATCTCCTGTAATAAGCAAAGTTGTGCTATCTCCTCTTTAATTATGGGCTCAAGTTTGCTATTTCTGAAAATTTTTCATTTATTTATTTATTTTGATATATATCAACTTTAACACTATCCTCAATTTTCACATTGTAAATTCAGAATTGATCAAAAAGACTTTGTCGACGGCGTTAGGGATGGAATCAGAATTTCAACTTTACAAATTTTAAATTTTAAAATGATAACTACAAATAATAGTAAGCGGTTTTAATGTTAATAATTATATATATTTAATGAATTTCTTAACATAAATATACTGTTTAGGCAAAAATTATTAAATATACTCTTATTATTAGTGGAGTGGCTCACATTTGCTCCTTAACTATGAAAGATAATACAAATTTACCCTCCATTTGATCAATTAATTCTTACTTTCTTTGTCTCAATTTATATGACTCACTTTCCTTTTTAGTCAGTCTAAAAAAGACATATTTCTATATTTAATAACAATTAACTTTAAAATGTCTATTTTGCTCTTAATAAAATGATTTATAGCTACACAAATATATACGACTTATTTTAGATCACAAAATTTAAAAGTCTTTCTTTCTTTCTTAAATTTCATGGTAAGTCAAACTAACTCACATAAATTAAGACATAGAAAGTAATATTATGTCTTTATAGTTGAAAACATGCTCCAATTTATCCATCCAGATTATGTCTTTCAAAGTTTTACTTTTGTTGATGAATTCAGTACTTAATGCGTGCATGCTTTTGTTAGATATCATATATTAATTGAGATATACACCAATTAAAAATGTTAGTATCTGCTTTTCAATTCGAGTAATAGTATAAATCAAAATCTTATTAATAGATTAGTCGAATTGAAGAACAGATACTTATATTTCAGATTGATGTATATTTCAATTAATTATATGGTATCTAACAAAAGCATGCACGCATTAAGTACTGAATTCATCAACAAAAGTAAAACTTTGAAAGACATTGAAGGTAATCTTTATGGATAAATTGGAGCAAGTTTTTCAACTATAAAGACATATATATTACTTTCTACGTTCCAATTTATATACTTAGATATATATATGATCATCAAGTTTAACTTTTATTGATGAATTCACTTAACGGTGCATATACTTACAATGCATGCACTTGAATAAACTGAAAAGATATATTATATCCGTTTCAAATTGATTGACCAATTTTGACTTGACACAGAGTTTAAGAAAAATAAAGAAGACTTTTAAATCTTGTGTTCTAAACTAAAGATATGTCAAATGCACCAAAATACCTTTTAATCTTGTGGTCTTAAACATGCCATATGGAAAGTTGAAATTAAAGAATTACTAAAAAATAAAAGGGTCGTTTTTTTTTTAAACAGACTAAAAAAAATTTAGTCAATTAAATTAGAACGAAGAGAATATATACTTAAATATATATATGATCATCAAGTTCAACTTTTATTGATGAATTCACTTAACGGTGCATATACATACAATACATAGTTTGTACAATTTACAAATGAATGAATGAATGAATTTGTATTCCAAATAATAATTGTTACGTTATTTATTTGGTTCATGCATCTTTCTAGGTTCAGGCAGGGATAATTTTGATCCAATTTTGCTTTTTCTTCTTTCTTACTTTATACTAGTTTTGGTGGCCGTGGGGATTTTATGAATTCTATATTTCAGACTTTTATAATAGTAGTGCATTGGACACCTTGTACACATGACATAAAGAGGGTTGACACGTGGCACCAACAAAGGATGCTCAAGAAAATCGATTCGCGCAGTAGAATAATTTGGTATTGAAGATATGTTCGGAGAAGATCGACTTCGGTTAGCTTCCGAGGTCATAGAATAAGTATCATCAGAAAAAAAGGAGGGAGCTCGTGGCTCGAAGATAGGAAAAGCCTCATGTCAATATTAGCTAGCACATCTAACAATATTTTTATGTGGACGACAACCATTTGTCAAAGTACTTTAGGGCCGGAGCCTTTCTATTAGTTGATGCATTATCTTTATAACTTATAAATAGTAATTTTAATACAATTATAAAGGATGTGTTTTTTGTACAATACAAAAATAATATATTTTTATTTTTGTGCTCGAATCTTTCCTTTCACAAAGTCTCCATGTCATATATAGCATCTATTGATAGACACGATCTCAGATCTAAGACCTATCACTCTAATGTTATCGAATCCAGTGCATACACTCATCATCGGAGATCTACTGCTCCATACGACTTTATTTGCTTGGTTATTTATTTTCATTTATTTCTTTAATAAATATATTTAACTGCTAATAGTCAAACATAACGAGTTAAATCATAACATATATCCTTAATCTCATTACAAATTCAACTATACCGATTTAACTTTAAACTTTTATGAACAGAGTCAAAGTTTTAATTAAGACTTCAGCAAACTATACATAAGTTCCAGATTAAACACTATATGTTTAATTACATCTTATTTAATTTCTAAATTATTATAATCTTAAATAATTCTACACGCACGTGTTAAACACGTGGAAATAATCGAAAGAATTAATAGATGGAGACAAATAGACATAATGTTGCAGCTTTTTTCCACTCTAGAGTCTTTTATGTTCCATCTATAAATTTAAAATGATATATATATATATATATATATATATATATATATATGAAATTGTGATTGAAGTTTATAAATATCATCTCCTTCAGTTTCACAAGTACAAGTATTACCTTGGCAAGTTGTGCATTTAACCTGCTCATCATGATCAGAAAAATCAATTAGATCACTATTTGATTCAGTATCAGAATATGATTCATAATCTTCATCCGATCCTGAGGTGTATAATAAACTATAAACCTTTTCATGCATGGTTGGATCGAGTTCTAAAGCTTTAAGCTTATTCAACCTGCAATTTGGAGCAATATGCCCACGTTTACCGCATTTGTAGCACTTGATCTTAGAAAGATCTTATGGGTTCAATTGAATCCACTGTGGCCTATGGTCCGGTGTATTTTAATACGCAACCAAATTTGCAATTATCATTATCTGATGCTAATATTCTGGATGCTTTAACATTAAATGTTAAAACCAATGGTTATAATTATATGCCAGGTTCAGAACTTATTAGTCTTTCTTATAGAATTTATTTTAAATTGCTATCTACTCTGAATCAGAAGTGTCGTATAACTTACACTTTGGATTCAGAGGATCTAGCAAATCAGCACCCTTATACAAGCGCATAAACGCAGGCATAAGAACTGAAATCTTCGAGAATTTTCATGAAATTTCTTAAGACTGTATGGAAGAGACTTACTCTTTTACCTGCGCAAAGGGCCTGTCAGGACCACTGAACATACTATCACTATACTCTTGTCCAACGGTTCTAACCCATAGCGGTTCTAACCGGACCAAGAGCGCCCCTTCTTAACACATAATTTGGGCTAAATAGGTCATGGCTTGCTAGAGGCTTGCCAGACAGAGATGCTAGAAATTTAAATTTGTAGCTATGCTCCTCACAGGCAGTCTTTGTCTACGCATAGACTCATGCCTCCGGTAAGTACTGTTTATAACAGAAAATCTCTTGGTCATAGTCATAGAGCTAATATTCAGCATATTTCACCGATTGACCCTATTTATGGTCCAGCACGAAATCGGGCTGCTTCGCTTCACACTATTGAATCAGACAATAACTCTGTTATTGAAAAGGTTAAAATTACCCCTGGTTCTAATATTGTGCAGGCTGATAATATTAATGATGAAAGTTCTGATAAGGACTTCCCTACTCCCTCTGAAATGGAGTTTGATGTTAATAAGTGTTAATGATTCCACACCAAATTGATTTTAGCCCAGGTTCTCTGGCAAGAAAACAAATTCAAAAAGAATTTTTTGATAAAAGGTGGAGCAAGTTTAAAACTTGGTTTTTTAAATATTATAGTAGAGATGATATGAATAATATCTCTCAAGAGTTTTACGAAACTTGTGCTTTACATAATGAAATTATGCATTTTGTTCCATGGTTTATAACCACTTATTTACCTTTATATATTAAGGTTATTGAAAAAAGAACTTATCGTGAGGTAGACGGTAAGATTCGTACGCAGGTTTATCCCCCCCAATCTGCTTTTATTTTACCTAATAATACGGGTATTACATTCCACGCATTTCAGAATTTCATTGAGAAAGAAATAGCTTCTATAAGCATTTCTGAAATTAATAAGATTATTTCTCAAAATAATTATTTGAGTTTATATGTTAAAGTTTTAGGAGAACATATTGGTTCTCTGGATGAAAAACTTGAACAAATGACTACTTTGATAAAAGGTATAAAGGCTGATATAGCTAAAACGTATTCTCATGTTTCTCAAGATCCTGATGGTAGGGTCTGTATTCAATTTACTGAAGGTAGCT